>JAQIUQ010001328.1:0-195732 GCA_030378365.1 Hybognathus amarus
ATATCTGTCTGTCTGTCTGTCTGTCTGTCTGTCTGTCTATCTATAATCTGTCTGTCTGTCTGTATATCTGTCTGTCTGTCTGTCTGTCTATTTGTTTCGTCCGTCCATCTATATCTGTCTGTCCGTCTGTGTCTGTCTGTCTGTCTGTCTGTCTATCTATTCTATAATCTGTCGTGTCTGTCTGTATATCTGTCTGTCTGTGTCTGTCTCGTCTATCTATCTATCATCTGTCTGGCTCCGCCCGTCCATCCGTCCATCTATCTATCTATTGTGTGTGTGTGTGTGTGTATGTGATAAGATGTCGTAAAGCATTAGTTATTGGGTTAACTGCACCTTCTGGTGATTCTCTCAGAGGACTCACTAATCTCACTATCTTCTGTGGAAAGACAGTTCTCAAAGATGCACCATCCACACACTCCATATATCCACCAGAGCTTCTCCTCCATTTGTGCTTCCATCTCAGATATATGACTGAGGTGAATCAGGCGGACACATGTGCTGTGGTCTCAGAGGATCTACTGGTGCATAAGCACCTGTTGATTGGCTGGTTTTAAACAGGAAAAATCTCTTGCAGAGGAGGAAGGAAAGACAGAGTCTCTAGCAGTGTGTGTTTTGTTACACTTGTGAATGTGAATTAATGTCATCTGTTGATGAAGGAACAGTGAACCTAGGTTTATCAAGCCTTGCAAATTCTTTTTGCACAATTTTCAGGAATATGAAGGACCTGGTTTAATATTAATGGTTTAGGATTTGGGCTACCTGCATAAAAGCAGCTCAGACTCTCTAATTATAGCTGACATGGTTCCTCTGCTCATAATACACATGCGTGTTCACCACACACACACTCTTCCTTCATGAATATTCATTCCTGTGATATTATCATACTCTGAGCGGTGACTCATTGTGCTTCACATCTGACTGACATGAACAAGTATTGAAAGTGAGGGTCCTCATGAATATTCATATAGCCCTAACAAAAAAGTAATTATGCATAATGTCAGAGGGAGTATTTCGTAAATATGAATGTAAAACGCAGGGAAAAAAGCAACCATATTAACTTCAATTTGCTTCTCTAATGGTGGAACACATTTAGCACTGAAATAACCTCTATAACAAAAATATATATAAACACGATTATAAATAAATAATCATGTATCATACACACACACATACACATATATTTATATTTATACACATGCACACACACACACACACACTTATATTTGGACAAGAACAGGGCTAAGAAAAGGCAGTTGCCATGCTTACACATCAGACAGAATGGCAATATCTGCAGTGCAGCATCTACCCTGCTGAATTAGATTTACAGCAACAGTGTCTGACATGGAACATGGTGAGAGTAGGAAATAACAGTGTTCCATCAAAGCTATATCTTTAGGGTGCTTAAAAAGCATGTGCCTTGCAAAGACACAAATCCTGGCAAAAAAAGTACACTGATTCTGCCCTCCTTTGCTCTTTTGTTCACTTTCTATCTCCTTGTGTCTTTACTCTACTCTAAATCTATTATTCATTCAAGCAAGTTTTTCAGCTGTTACTGATTAAATCCATTATCCGATACCCTGAACAAACTTTTCAGTTTTGCCTGGAGTGTTTTCAATGAACTCACACTCTTTTATTCATTATGGATTGAATTGGAATATTCTCAAGGACAAACCACTACAGATTCATTCTCCTATTTAAATGTCGCTTAAACATTATGATCTATCAGATTGCTATCTGTGTAAATTCCATTTGATCACATAAATGTGTCTCCAGAAAACATACCTAAATTTGATCTACTATTCATGTGCAATATTCAAATGTTCAACTGTGTTGATGCTAATAGAGGGCAGTAGAATTTTGATGCACTTGAAGTGGCTCATTAAAACTAAAAACAGCAGGCGGCTAAAATCATGATTGTTTATCATGATTGCTCCCTCCCACGTGAAATACAAGACACCCCCACTTTCATATATGCTGACATTAGTCTTTTTGGAAGAAGTTAAGTTCATGCCCATGCTTCAGAGTTTATGATGACGTGATTCCACCAGTATCTTTCAACTAATAAAAACGCATGAAGTTACCAAGTGTAAATACCACTTGGTAATACATGAATGCCAAATACACCATACTTTTAGGAACAATTAAAGTGTAAACCACATGCACATATTTGACCACCAAATCATGGCAAGTGAAGAAAAGCAAATGTCTTTAAATATGTTTTATTTACCATAGTGAAGTAAAAAAATAATGAAAAGAATAATAAATAAATAAATAAAAGTTACTTAAGTACAATATATATAATTGGGAATTTGGGAATTGGGAATTTACTTTAGTGATATTTTACTCATTATAAATTCTAGGGGTGCAAATAATTGTGGCCAATGTATTTTGGAGAAAAAACATTTATTTCATGATGGGATTTTTTCCCCCACTTTCAATAATTTTAATTCAATCAAAGGTTAAGATTTTTGCATAAAAAAATAAAAAAAAAATAAATGAAAGTATATTTAGGACTGAAAATAATTTTTTTACAACCATCTTTTACCAGGGGTGCCAATAATTCTGACCACAACTGCATACTTGAAGTTTACTTTGAATTAAACCATGCTTTTAAATTGTATGATTTACTTAAAAACATCAGTAACAAGTAAACCATAGAGTATTGTGTAGAGTAGACAACATACTGTATCTACAAAATAGAAGTAATGAGTTCTCTTTCGAGAACGGTCACTTCGATATTGCTAGCTATACGCAGTGGGCAAACTCCTTTTCCTTGAAAATTCTGAAGCTTAACATGTAAAATACATTTGCAGCTACACAGCTAGCACATTGAGTGACAACTCACTCATTGGCAGTGCTGTGGCAACTGCACATAAAAATGGCGTGTGTGGCTCCAAAGTATGCGCCAATGAGCGATCATTGCGACTTAAGGAGCACCACACTTGGCTCAAGCTCACGGAGATTAAAGACGCGAATTGGACGATGTTCCTCAACGCCCCTGTTACCAGTTCCGGCCTCTTTACCCCGACAGTGAAGAGATTCTCGGAAACGTTCACAGAGGCTGAGAAGTCATCCCAGGCAATGCAACGCTTTTTGCTGAAACGCTCTAGCTCAACCTCAAGCAGGCCCAAGTCCGCACCTTCTCCATCTCCTTCTCCTCAGTGACTGAAGCCAGCCAAGCAGACCTCTCAGCCCTGCCCTGCCAAGCCAGCCAAGCGCTACCCGCTGCCCTAGCGCCAGGGCCCTCGTTCCAGCAGCACAACAGACCCAAGGCCTTCGGCTACCTCCTAGCATCGGGGGAAAAGAAGGACTTGTGTCTCGTGCTAGCTGGACCACCATTCAAAAGGCCCAGAACACTTCTCACAGCTCCCTGTTTAGCTCAGGTAGCCGGAGATTGTATTACTTTAAACAGGCCCGCTGCACTGCGCACACCTTTACAAACAAATGCCGTTTTCAGAGCGACCCAAATAAAGTACAAAAAAGAGTACCTTTCAAGCACACAACACAAGGGTTCACAGTCCCCCTTCTTCAGGTGTGGGCAGGGCCCCGCTCACGCTCAACGTGTATGTGGCAGCTATCGCAGCTTATCATGCTCCGGTGGATGGCTGATCACTAGGAAAAAATGACTTGGTCATCGTTTTCCTGAAGGAGTCAGGAGGCTGAACCCTCCTAGGCCTCCGTCTGTTCTGTCTTGGGACCTCTACATGGTCCTTAGGTCCCTGAAGGTCCCACCATTTGAACCGCTCCAGTCGGTTGATCTCAAACTACTCTCACTAAAGACTGCTCTCCTGCTGGCACTGGCATCTATAAAGCAAGCAGGGGATTTGGAGGTGCATTAGGTGAGCCTAAAAAGACCTTGGACTTTAGTCTCAGCAACTCTTAAGGTCGTGCTTTAACCTAGACATGGCTATGTGCCTTATAAGTGACTGTTTAGAGCACACTCTGTTAGCCCTTCCCCCTTCTTCAGAGGATGGGGAGGCTATCTACTGTGCCGTGTCAGAGCACTGAGAAATATCTGGAGCGTTCAGTGTCTTTTAGACAATCTGAACAGCTCTTTGTCTCCTTTGGTGGCCGGTCCATTGGGTCTCCTGTCACAAAGCATAGGATATCCAGATGCATAGTTGATGCTATTTCCCATACACCTCAGTGGGTCAGATTTGCCCCATTGGACTCAGAGCTCATTCGACAAGAAGCATGGCCTTGTCTTGGGGCTTGGTCTTCTTGGTTTCCCTTTTGCGATATCTGTGCGGCCGGTTGGTCCTCGCCTACTTCTGTACGTTCATGAAATTCTATAACATGGAAGTACCCTCCCTGCAGGCAAAGGTCCTTTCTGTATTATTTAGACCCGACTGGTGTCTAGTCTTATCCACATGAAATGTTAAATGTCATAAGCACACATTCATTCATTATAAAACCCGCTTCCGGCCGGTTATTCTATCCCTTTATTAAAGACTCGACTGTGTCTGGTCTCATGTTATTGGGTTAAACATAGATGTTTGGACATTAGATTATATGGGGTATATTGTGAGGCCTGACACAGTCCGGTCTTTTATTATATACTGGTTATGGGTGGTTCTGTAGGATGTTTCAACCAGCTACTCAGTGTGGCGTTTTGCATGGCGTTGCCACTGCGTATAGCTTCGCAGATACGAAGTGACCGTTCTCGAAAGGGAACTACTCGGTTTCTGACGTAACCTCGGTTCGATGAGAGCAGTATGTCGCTTCAGTCTACTGTAACTTGCTATAATGGCTATTTCAGGGGCTTTTATGGGCTCTGGCTACGCCCCTTGTGGCATGCTCTGACGTGTATGATGCGTGTGTTATGTTTGTTACACAATTAAGGTGAAGAATGACACAGACGCAGAAGATGATAACATAGTGGGGTCTCCATTCTTTACTTGACTTACTGAACTCCGCAGTCAACATGACGCCATCCAGCTACAGGGTCAGCATAGATGTACAAAATACATGACATCCCCTCTCTTAAGTTTAGAACTATTCAGCTTGTAACCATTATTACATATCTGAATTAAACAGTTATACACCCAAAATATAATTTCTTTGTTTATGAGCAATCTTATGAACATTTGAGCTCATTATTTTAACTGCACAAATTATTCAAACAAAAACTAAACTCAGGTCACTGCAGCGTATTTGTATAGTATAAACCACTGTTCAGTCCTTGTACCTTAAGGGTATTTTCACTTGTCTACCTGACCTGGCGATGTATTCATGTGGCTGAGACTCAGGCAGTTCTGTGTTTTGCGTGTCCTTGTCAATTGTAGGTGACTGAATGTCAGTGACCTGTGAGTCCATCTCACTATAAGTGTCATTGACTGTGTTGTCTGTTGCTGTATAGACTTTTTCTCCAGTCTTTAGAAGATGTTTTCTGTTTCGCCTGTATGTTTTCCCATCTGGAGTTTAAATGATGAAGGATCTTCGGTTGCTCATGTCTTTTTATGATTACTGCAGGTTTCCAGACATCTCCTCGTTAGCACTCTCACTCTTTCTCCTATGTGGACATCTGGAAGCAGTCTCGTTTGTCTATCAAAATAGGCTTTTTGCTTGTCTTGTGCTCTAGTTTCAGGTTGTCTTGGATCTGGATGTTGCTCTCGGGTGACAACAAGGTGACTGAGGTAGGTATTTTGGATTTCAACCGACGTCCCATTAGTAACTGTACTGGTTGAGTACCCAATACCATCCAATGGCGTGTTTCTGTATTCCAACAGAGCAATGTAGGGGTCACTTTTGCCACTCTGAGCTTTCTTTAACAAGCTTTTTATGGTTTGAACTGCTCGTTCAGCTTGTCCATTCGACTGTGCGTGTCCTGGGCTGGACGTCACATGTTCAAATTCCCACACTTTTGAAAAGTTACGGAACTCTGTGCTGGCATACTGTGGACCATTGTCCGAGACTACAGTATCTGGTATACCATGCCCTCGCAAACATCGATTTCATGGCCACGATTACACTCTGAGCAGTTGTGTCAGACAGTTTGCTGATTTCTGGGAATTTAGAGTAGTAATCAACAGACAGTAAGTAATCTGAACCATTGTGATGGAATAGATCTGTGCCAATTTTTGACCAAGGTCTTCCTGGTATTGGATGTGATATCAATGGTTCTCTTGGATTGCTGTTTTTGTGTGTGTTGCACACTGGACATTGGGAGACAAACTCTTCAATCTGCGTTGACATGTTTGGCCAATACAGAACATCTCTGGCTCTTTCTTTGCATTTTACAACTCCAAGGTGTGATTCGTGAATTTTCCTCAGCATTTCTTGTCTCAGCTTGTTTGGAACTATGAGTTTTGCAGATTTAAAAAGAAGTCCTGATGTAAAGCTTATTTCTTCTTTGAATGTCCAGTACGCTTGAATCAACTTCGGAACATCACTTCTTTCCTTGGGCCATCCATCCATGGTCATTTTGCGCAGTAATTGCATTTCCTGATCAGCAGCTGTTGTAGTGCGGAAAACACATAGCTTTTCTTCAGACACAGGCAGATATGTTGTTATCCAGCAAAGCTCTAGCTCTTGACCAAGTAAGTCTTCTGTGTGCTCATTTAGATATGCACGACTTAGTGCATCAGCAATGTGCATCTCTTTACCTGATTTGTAGGATACCTTTAGGCTGTACCTTCTGAAGTCTGAGAAGCATGCGCTGTAATCTGGGTGGAGCTTGGTGCAGTGATTTCTTGAAAATACTTTCCAGTGGTTTGTGATCACTTTCAACTTCCACTTCCTTGCCGTAGATATATTGATGAAACTTCTCACATCCATAAACTATGGCAAGTAGCTCTTTTTCAATTTGTGCGTATCTTTTTTTGAGCATCCGTGAGCGCACGTGATCCATAAGCCACTGTTTTTTTATCTTGCAGAATGACTGCTCCGATGCCTTCTGAGCTGGCGTCAGACTGAAAGTGTAACTGGTTTCTGTACATCAAAGAATTTCAGTGTTGGAGCATTTGTCAGTAAGATCTTCATTTTTGTGAAGCTTTCTCTTGCTCTTCCTCCCAGTGCCACTGAACGTCGTCTTCGAGCAGCTTTCGAAGCGGAGCACTGACATCAGATAAATTTGGAATGAATTTGGACAGGTATTGCACCATACCCATGAATCTCATGAGTGCTTGTTTGTTTTCAGGAGGTGGCATTTGCACAATGGCTCTCACCTTTTCATCATCTGGCTTAAGACCTTCTTCTGAGATGATGTGTCCAAGATATTTTATTTTTGATGTTCTTATCTGGCACTTGCTTTTGTTTAGTTTTAGATTCCATTCTCTTGCTCTTTCCAGCAGCTTGAGGAGTCTTTGATCATGTTCTTGTGTTGTCTCTCCCCATACTAAGATGTCATCAATGACGTTGACCACACCTTCTAGACCTTCCAACATCTGCGCGACCGCACGCTGGAAGACTTTCACTGGCTGAAGACACACCAAATGGTAAGCGAAGAAATCTGTACCTCCCTATTGGCGTGTTGAACGTGCAGAGTTTCGAACTCTTGTCATCCAGTTTTATTTGCCAGAAGCCTTGATTTGCGTCTAGGACTGAGAATATCTTTGCTTTGGGCATGCTGGATACCACTTCCTCCACTGTCAGTAAAGGGTAATGCTCACGTTTTATCGCTTTATTAAGGTCTTGTGGATCTATGCATATGCGTATCTTGTTTGGTTTCACCACTGTTACCATGCTGTTCACCCACTCAGTTGGTTCAGTTTGCTTTACAATTACTCCCATGCTTTCCATCTTGTGTAGCTCTTCAACTATCTTGTCCTTGAGTGCTACAGGAACCTTTCTTGGTGGATGGATCACTGGTGAGACATTGGGGTCTGTTTTGATGTGATGCTCAATTGGTAAACACCCAAGGCCAGAAAACAGGTCGTAGAAAGTTTTTCAAAGGGTCATCTTCGATCTTTACTTCATATATTCTTCTCACCATTCCTAGTTTTTTCACAGGTTGTGCAGTCCAAGAAGTGCAGGTACATTACCATCGACCACTTGAAATTAAATATTATGCTTTTGGTTTCTGTAGGTGAAGGTAAGTTGAACTTGTCCCACAGGTGACATCTTGTGGCCAGAATATGTAATTAGGTGACAGGTGGATTTTTGTAGTTTTCTTTGAGTTTCCAGTGACTTAAACACATTGTTGGGTATTACATTACATGCTGCCCCTGTGTCTAATTTAAATGTAACGTTCTTGTTGTTTATTTTCAGGCTTTTAGTCCATTTGTCTTTTTCATTCTGTGTTTCAGTGGTGACTGTGTGCACATTTTTCATTGTTTGCACATCAATGGTTCCAACAAAGAAATCATCTTGCTCATCACTTTGTTCATCTTGTTCTACAGTCTGTATTTTCCTGGTGGAGACTTGCATTCTGCACATTTTTGCAAAATGGTTTCTTTTGTTGCATGCTTTGCAAATTTGTCCATAAGCTGGGCATTTTTTGTATTCATGTTGGTAACCACATCTGGAACATTTCATGGTTGCTTTGTGGTGACTTTCCATTGTAGGCTGTTTAATCCTCTGTTCACTTTGCACTGTTTTTCCTCCTTTTTTCTTTATGTTTTTTACACTGCTTATTTTGTTCACGTCCTATTTCTTCAACTAGCATTTTCATCTGACTCTGACCGTTAGCTCGTTGGCCCGGCAGGTGTCGATTGCTTTTCCAACGTGAGGTCTGCCTCACGCAACAATCTTGCGCGCACATTGTCGTCTTTTATTCCGCATACGATTCTATCCCTGATAAGTGAATCAGTCATATCGCCAAATTCACAGTCTTTCGCCTTGTGTTTAAGATCGGTGACGTATGAATTCAATTGTTTCTTCAGAACTTTGCGATCTCGTAAAAAACATGTGGCGAATGTACGGCAGATTCTTTCTGGGCTCGCAATATTCTTTGAATTTCCTTTTTAATGCATTTATTTTATTCACCTCTTCCTCCATGAACTGGAATGTATTGTACACTTTAATGGCTTCTTCACCCGCAATATGAAGAAAGGTAGCACACTGCACTGTCTCTGATTTTTCTGCCACGCCACTCGCAATGAGGTACAACTCGAATTTCCTGAAGCCATACCTTCCAATCTCTCCGCCAGATTGCCGTGAAGAGACAAAGCTGATGGTGGCTGCAGTAGCGACATCTTTTCAGTTGTGCTTTTCTTTTCTTCTTCTTTTCTTTTTATTTTAATCCGTCTTCTGACACCATGTTATGTTTGTTACACAATTAAGGTGAAGAATGACACAGTACGCGAAGGTGATAACATAGTGGGGTCTCCATCTCTTTACTTGACTTACTGAACTCCCGCATTCAACATGACGTCATCCAGCTACGGGTAGCATAGATGTACAAAATACATGACAACGTGGATGATAGCTCATTGAAACCGTACGCATTGGAGCCGCCCACACCATTGGATGAACAGTTGCCGCAGCACAGCCAATGAGTTGTCACTCAATGTGCTAGCTGTGCAGCTGCAAATGCGTTTTACATTTTAAGCTTCAGAATTTTTGAGGAAAAGGAGTTTCCACACTGCATATAGCTATGCAATTCTTGTTCCCTCCTCCATGTACCTGACACAGAGACATCACTTGGTACACAATACACAATATTCGCTGAATCATTCTTGAGTATGAATGTGTAATTCTGAGTAGAAAATGAACTCCAGATGTTACACAACTGCAAGTTACTAAACCTATTTGCTGAGCAGCTGGAAAACAGTGAAAAATGCAACCTTACTAATTGTCCATGCCCCAGTGCATATTGGGAACACCAGTATTAGAAAGCTGAGGAGGTTTTACTTAATTTTATATCGTTGATATTTATGCTTTAAGTTCTACAAGATTAAATTGAGTACAAATACATAATTTAGTTTGTAACTAACCTATTCAGGTAAATTACATTTGTTTTTTTCTGTAGTATTTACTTCACCACATAATAATTTGTATCAGTGCTGATGAATGACTCAGATGTGTCATGAGCATCAGGCTGGTTAAAAGCATCTTGACAGGCCAAATCGTCAAATTTGTATTCATGTAAATCCAAAAAAGACAAGCCAGAGTGTAATGAAAATGTTTGCTGAGGCAGATGCTGGCATACTGGAACAGAAAACAAAGGCTGTTTTAAAATAACTGTACAAAGGGAAGCCAGGAACATAGCTGGGTGCCCTAAAGATTACTGAACATGTATCTTAACAAGAAACCAATTTTATACTGCTCCCATAAACTCCACTACTTTCTTTTGTCAACAAAATGTACTCCAGGCTTTCTGCACTGTAAAAACCAGGATAAAGAGAATCCAAGTTTAAAGGGTATCATCATACAAACAGTAAGGTTTTTAAATAACTGTAAACAGCTCTAAAGTAAATCTTTTCAATACTTATAAAACGTGAGCTCTCAGCAGTGCTCTTATCAGGTGAAAGACAGGAAGGAATGTTTTACAGATTTATTCACATAATTCTATAGAAAAAAAAACATTCCTTATTAATGGAATCAAAATCTAGCCATTGCCCAAATGCGCATTAGAACACTTCAGGACTCAAAGTCAATGATGACATCAAAAAGCTCCCAGCTGGTGAATGTTCCTCTCATTACACTGTTATAAAAGCTCATCACCCTAAGACATGCATCAAAGCATTTGTTTTCTTTACTCTCCCCACTGTCCCTCCCTTTTTTTATTTGAAACAAATGCTTTGTCAGATATACTTGGGATCAAATTATAACATATGGAGTAGTGCACAAGGGACTGTCCTAGACTGCATTATGATACCTGCTTAACCCCAAGAAAGACATCCTGTGCTCCTTTCTGCTGGCTTGCTGAGTGGATTAGTCCTCAGGACAAGCTCCTAAAATTAGACCTCTGCCCAGTCTTTATCAGCCGTTGGATAAACAGGTTTATTTTTGTTAGTCATCATAATCCAAAACATAGCTTTAAAGGTGCCATCTTGCATTTAAAATTTAATCATATTCCATAACAGATGGGGGCAGTATACCTCCAGAAATTGAGTTGTACCACGGCCGCGCACACTCTCACGTCTTCAGAACAACACAAACGGAGCGCTGTTTTGCTCTCTCTTTCTCCGCACATATTATTCAAATAAGTTTGGGAAGACCGCAGTTTCACGTGGAGCATTTGGAGATTTGTAGAGATCAGAGACTCTAATGAACAACATCTCAACACTAAATTATAAAGGCCGTCTCATGGACGCTGTCTCAGAAACAAGCTGGTGCATTTCGATGATATGGGAAAATAAAAGCCTGGGCAATTATTTGAAGTTTATGGTATTTGTTTTGTTCATATTACACTTGTATTGTTAGTTTGAATTAATTTGACAGACAGCATTCACTGATGTTGATCAAGCTAGCGCCATTCAGAGCTGCCAACTCTCACGAATTCACCGTGAGACACACGCAATTGACACTTAGCAAGCAGGTTAGATAAGCTCTCAGATTCTGTAAATTTTATTACGCAATTCAAACAATAAATACCATTTTGGCGCTTGTACATGTTACACCACAGATCCCTTGCGCACGTGAACCAATCATCTCTACTAGCCAATGGAAAAAGAACATAAATGTTGAAAGATACAGTATGCTACAACTATACCAAAATGTATTCCTCATGCATAATGTCGACCAATCATTTTTTGAACTCTTCCTTGAACTGAAATGTAGCTGTATTTCCATATCGACTGACATCAGGACAGGTTCAAGTAGGACACACACAATACAAGCCGGGCGACTTACTCCTGTACTGCAGTTTGCCTGGTCGTTATGTTGGGCGCCCGCATACCGCTCCTCCCATGGCCGAAAACTGGTATTACGACACCTGACGGGCTGGGGCTAGTAATTTAGCATTCTAATTTAGGTTCATATTTCGGCAGCACTATAACTTTTCAGTTTTTTAATGACATCATTGCACTTATTTCTTCTCATTCTTTTGATGCGTGTAGCTCTTTTTTGGATATATATACCTCAATTATTCCATACGGCACCTTTAATTAATGTAAAATGATTGCAGCTTTAGCAGAGGTTAGGTTCTGCAATGGGCAGCATGGTACACATATTAGCTTTACATACATAACCTACATTTTTATCTTTAATTGTTTATATTTCAGTTAGGTGTGTTAAAACATACCGTATTGACTGCAAATGTCATATTTGAAAATAAATATAGTAAAGTACTGAAATAAAGCAGATAATCATAGTAAAAATCTGGTGTCACACTATATATATATATACTCATATATATATATACTTCATATATATATATATATATATATATATATATATATATATATATATATATATATATATATATATATATATATATATATATATGTAAACAAATAGGTGTTTTAAATGTTAGACTTGGTTTCCATGCTAGGACAAAACCTGGGATAAAAAAACCCTGCAAAAAAAAAATAATAATAAAAAAATCCTAATCTGGAAAGATCATCTTAGAGAAATACCATTGGACTTTAGGATTGCATCCTCTACCGACTCATTTCTTTCTCCCCCAATTCAAGTCACTGAAAGTTCCCTGACAATGTCTATATACCAAATGTGGTATATCTTGTGAATCTACATTATTGTTTTTACTTTTAAAAGGTAATAATATTAAAGCGATAGTCAAGGTCCTGTCACATTGGTCTAGTCACTAGGGTGTTTCTTGGTTTTGTGACAGAGCCCTGACACTCTTGTATTCTCCTGTCTTTTTCTGTGTGTCTTGTTGTGTTTCTGTCTTATGCTGTATCACACTGGCTGTGTTACCGTAAATCAGTGTTCAAGAAAGATTTAGCAATTTGCAGTTCCCTATCAGTCGGTCACTCTCTATGTACGTCATGACATCTACTTTTTAGCTGAACTAACCGAGCCAATGAACATTAGCATACATTTGATCACACAAAATAGCATAACTAAGTGGCTATACTAAAGCCAGCACTGGCATTTGTTTATGTCCTTGATAAAACTAAAACATTGCGTCATGCAAATACGTTTATGCATGCAAATGATCAAGTCTTACTTACAGGTTGTGGCCCAACAACTGCTGCCTCAGTAACAGTTTCTTGCTGAATCCGGCATTGAATTCGTGGAGAGTCTGGAAGCTGTCTTCCGTAAATGCGCAGCACAGAGAGCTAAATTACGATTGTAATTTTTAGGAACATAATCAAACATAAATTTTAGCCATTGTTGACGAACTACAGCGTCTGTGGGATACCCGGACACAGAAGACCTGACAGCTGGATGAACATAACACACTTTCGACGCATGGCTACAGCTCCCACTATAACGCTTCCTCTTCAACAAAGCTGCAGAACTATGGCCATGCACCTTTTTTTGCATATTCCGGAGGGTGGGTTGATGTAAATGAATGGGTTAGTTATGTATAAAACCCGGGAAGTATTCTTGTAGTCTCATTCTGAGTTGTTTTTGTAGGCATTAAACTTCCTGATTTTTAAAAGACCATATCTCTGCTTACGTACATTGAACTTTCAGCGCAGCAACTTTGCAGATACTCATGCACCAACAGCAACATTGCACACTATTTAAAATAAAAAATAAAAAAGTGAAATGGCAATCAACCTTTAATTTATGAGAGCCCTGCAGGCATAACATGGTCTTCAGACAGCATTGGCTATTGTGCTACACTAAAAGCTTTTGCAAGCGAAACTGTACTGCCCTAAAAAATCTGTTTCAAGACATCTTGATACACACAGTCAAACTTGGAAGCATCACTGTTGTGTGGATTCAGAGGCAGCACACACACAATCCATCTTTGTATGGCTTTTGCCAGGCAGGGGATATATCTGTGTTGTCTTCATTGCTGAGGTCTGTCAATGCTGCTGTGTGATTTGGTGGAAATCCTTCTGTGCTCTTGCTGTTTTGGTATTGTGAAACTCTCCAGTCTGCCAAAGCTATGACTTCAAGCCGGCTCTTAACACAATTGTCATCTCAAAGACAAAAGATTCTTGTCACAGCCGTGAGATGCAGTCACATAGTAATTCAGTCACAGAGGCGCAGTTGCATCCACAACCTGATCTGAGCTTTCAACAACTTGTGTCCTTTAGAGGCAGATGTGTTCTTTCTTAGCTCTCCTCTTTTCTATTCAAGACCACCATATTGCCAGTCCTCGGCACATTATTTATTTTCACTTTCATTCTTTTAGCATTAATGTAGCTCTATTTTCCATTCTTATATGAGCTTATTCATGTGGCTAGCAGTTAGCACATTCTGCATTTT
Source organism: Hybognathus amarus (assembly GCA_030378365.1). NCBI lineage: Eukaryota > Metazoa > Chordata > Actinopteri > Cypriniformes > Leuciscidae > Hybognathus > Hybognathus amarus. Next base: position 14,233 of record JAQIUQ010001328.1, read on the forward strand.
GGTTTGTATTTTGTTATATATAGTATCCAAATACTGAACAGAAAAAACAAACAAACCAAAACCTATATATGAACACACACAGAACAACACAGATGCTGGATGACAATGAACCCAATCACAGATAGTCTATTGGAGGCTTGTTAACATGATACAGGGAGAGTAAACAGATCAACAGATAGTACTGGAAATGACTTGATGAATAACAAGGTGTTTTTGCAGGACAGTCAGCAGGGGAAGATAACAATGAGCGAGAAAGCCACAATGAAGATTAATGGTGGAGATAAAGGTATGTTACTCTACAGGTAAGTGCTGAGTCTGTGCAGGCTTTTTGGAAACGAGAGATGAGACCAAACACTGAGTGTGACCAGAGTGAGTATTTGCGCAGTCCATGATTGCAGGTGAAATGAGGAACGGATCTAGCGTTTAATAGTCCAGAGAGAACGCGTGTTGGTGAAGAGGGAGAGTGCGGTGTAGGTGTGAGCAATACCAAATTTCAGTCAAAATTGAGGAAACTGTTTGTTATTGTTACCTCTTCATCCTATATAAGGTCCAATCAATGTTGATCCTTGTGTGTCACAATTTAAAGAAATGTAACATTTTTACTGTAACAGGAAGGACTATGTGGAAAAATGCTTCCTTCTTACAGGTAATTACGTGTACTTACAGGGTACTTACCTAGAAAGTACTGGCTACTATAAGTAAGTACATGGGTTTAGGGGTATGTTCAGGGTTAGAACCTAAGTTATTACCCTAGTACTTGTAATTAATATAATAAGTACATAGTATGTACATGAGTAACAGGACTGTAGAAGGAAGCGTTACTGAAAAATATGTGGGGCACAGCTTAATGATATGTGTTTTTGGTAATAATTAAAATATTTGTTTCTTAATAAAATTAATTCAATATTAATTTTGAAGAAAAATATGAAATGTTTGAAATTTTAATTGTTAAATACAGTAAAGGGACAGTCTGAAATCCAAACCAAGCTCATTGGCAAAATGTGCCTTTGGCGACATTTCTGAAAAAAGATGCACATTTCTTGTACATTTCATGACATTTTCAAAGAAACATGTTTCATAATGAGTAAAAGAGCACATTCAGATTTATGTAAAATAGATTCAATAAATCTGGCAATGTTTCATACATTGGTTGTTGAACATATCAAAATGCTAAAACCATAATGCTCTATGCTGGCATTTGAAAATAACATACCACCTGCTCTAAACTCTCCATAAACCTAACCAATAGTGTTAACCAAGACATTACACTCTAAAAAAAAAATAGTGCTAAATAGCACTAAAAGTGGTTCATTGGCTTCGTAAGTCATCAGGGAAACCGTTTTAAGTGCCATATAGCACTTACCTTTTTCATATGGTGCTATGTAGAAAACCAGTAAGAGGGTTCCATGAGCATGGTAACCACCCCAAGAACCACTGCCGAGAGAACCGCTGAAGACCCAAACTGGGCTCAGTGGTGCTATCTATAGCACCATGACCACCGCAAAGAACCCTGGAAGAACCTTTTTTTTTTCAGAGTGTAGGACCAAAAGCATTTGCTGAAGCATTCATGCCTTTTATCATAACTCAAGGTTCAAGGTGCTCAGTGATGTAGCAGGTGAGCTGCTAAGCAAGTTACAACATCAGAAAGCCATGCATATCAGGGTTATGTGATGCTAATGACACAATGTATTTGATTCTGCATTGATAGTTATGTCTGGTGCAAGCCAGAATGGTGTTTTCTGCCACTATGTCATTTCATCTCAAACTATGGTGAATTGTATGTATAGTTACAGTCGTTTTGATGAGTCATGTTTTCCATTGTGTTTCCAAAATGTTCCCAAAATTTAAATTTTGATGGTAGGGATACAACTGATGTGTTTAAAACATTAAACTTTTTCCTAGGTTTATTTTGTCACATAATGGTTTATCAAACATAGCTGATGAGTCTCACTACCAAAACATAAAATAATAAAAATAGTAATAATAATATTTAAATCCAATTTTACTGTATTTATACAAATTCCTAAGTCACCTTGCCCTTTAATAATAAATACCAACTGACTAGTGGCCACAAGGTAATTTTATTTAGACACCTGTTTTATAGACCAAATGCATCACTATTTTAATGAGAAATCACAAAACAGAAAACAATAGCTAGAATTTAATTTAACCTGAATGTCCCCAGTTTAGAGTCAAGAGAGCTGATTAAAATGTGTTATTGCATAAATTGGAATGTCATATATGAAAGACCATCATTGTGTATTTTGAGGTTTAAGCAAAGAGTCAGAGCAAATAAGACAAAGTATTGGTGGAGGATTATGTAATATGAAGTGCTATAATTCAGCATTTTTCTCTAAAGTGTTTGGATATATGGATAGCCATTATGTTATCAGCATTCTGGTGGGCAAATTCATTGCTCAGTTTGAATCTTGATTACATTCTCAGGTGAGGGGTCCTGATGGCTCCTCAAGTGCCTTATTTAGAGGTTTTATCACTGCTTTAGGGTAAAGTAACAGAGATAAAGTGAGAAAGATGCATATCTGTTTCCCCACTACAGAGACATGTTGTATTTTAAGCAAATGCTGTTTTCTCAGCTACATGCACTAGTAATTCCTTAATTAACCATATTAGAGAGAGTTTTTCTTTTCTTATAAACAGTTATTTTCCTGTATTCAAATTAGTGTTTTTTTTTCCTTTTCTTTTTCCCATTGTAGCATTTATGCAGCATTCATGAACATGAATGCATTTTTATAATAAATAGACAAGAGTACTAACAGATGGTGAAATTGTGAAACTATGAATGATGGTGTGCATAAATATAATGCAATGAGCAGTGGTGGAAAGTAACTAATTACAAATACTTTCGTTACAGTACTTGAGTAGATTTTTCATATTTTCTACTTTCTTGAGTATAATTAAATTATGGTACTTTTACTCTTACTTGAGTAAAATAAAATAAAATATTAAACTTCTCTACATTTATATTTCATAAAAAGTACAAAGTACTTTGACAAAGGTGCCGACGGAGCAACAGGCAAGCTGACATTTGACAGACAATTTTCAAACTACTGCGGGTGGAGCACTGCGCTTCAGCCAATAACAGACAGATCTGAAGCCCTTCAGCCAATGACAGACAGGTCTGACTCGGGTGCAAAACCAATAAAAATCTCTAGTTCGGCTGGGGGCGGGGCGTTCAAACCGCGCTTGACATTCAATCACTGACGCTCGTGTTTTGAATCAGTAGCGCTAACGTTTCAATATTTCAGTGAATGTAAGTGAGTATTCTGCTCATATTTAATTATGGCAACTACTGAAATGGGTCATACCATTGATAATACCAGAGCACTGAGCAGTTGCAGTAAATAAAAAAGCTCAGCTCATAACATGGACGGAGGTGGTTTGCATGGACGGAGCAAGAACAATGTAAGTGTCTAAAATACATGCACACAGTTCAAATTAATTGTAAAGCTCGCCCTGTTTAACAATACAGTTAAACTAAATATACGAAGCAAACTTTGTACAAAGCTGAAAAAAAGTGAAATAAGAGCATGATTTATCTGTCAGTCAGATGCATAAAAAGTGTAGTTCGTTCCCATAGCAACAGTGGGCTCCCAGCACATTTTCGGTAGGCTACAACGAAAAAAAGATAATTTAATTTAACATGTTAACCATACCCCACTTACTTTTTATTTTTTTTTTTGTTAACACTTTATTTACGACCCGCAAACAACTGTGTAAGTACACTGAAATTACGGTGTACGTTTCTGTAATTATAGTGTACTTCCATGTAGGTATAATGGAACAATATGTTAAGTTTGAGGTAGTAAAGGGGTAACAAACAGATATATAACCTGCAAATACTTTTGTAAGTACACTGAAATTACAGTGTACGTTTCTGTAATTTCAGTGTACTTCCGTATAAAGGAACAATATGTTAAGTTTGGGGTAATTAAGGGCTAACAAGCAGATATACAAGCAAATAATTTAATTAGTTAAAAAATAACAGGTACCTATTCTGTTAATATATTCCAGGCAAAAACAAAATATACATCTGTTGTTTATAAAACATATTACTTTTCTGGCAAATATTCTTGCGTAATGTTACAGGGTAATTTTGACATCTGTGGGTTAAAATTTAAATGTATAGCTTTAAAAATTTATAAATTATTCAGGGCAAATATACTGTGTAATTAAAACTTTTGTATACTGTGTAGGCCTACACATTGTATACTGTGTAATTAAAAAATAACAGTACCTTTCTCTGTAATTATTACAGTGCAAATAGTGTTGTTTCGTATTGCTACATAGTAAGTAGCGTTTGTTACCCCTTGTTCTGTGTAGTTACAGGGTAAGTGTATCTCCTGCGGGCTGTAAATTGAAGTGGTGCTTGTTACCCCTTTATTACCCAAAACTTAACATATTGTTCCCTTATACCTACACCAAAGTACACTATAATTACAGAAACGTACACCATTATCTCAGTGTAATTACACAGTTGTTTGCGGGTCATAAAATAAAGTGTTACCATTTTTTTTTTTACTTGAAATTCTTTATTCTGTTTTATTGTTTTTCATACCTTTTTCATCGGGCCTCTCCATTAACTTTCTTTGCTTTTCAATTATGAATAATTCAAATCCAAACATTCAAATGATCTTACCTGGACTTACTTTTTCAAAATTAGTAATAAAAAATTGTTCTTGACAACAGAGAAAGCTAGTAGTCTATATGTGGAGCACTTTTATCATTGATGGATGCACTTTTTTGGGCTTCAAATTTTTTTCCAGTCATTCACTGCCATTATAAAGTTTGGAAGAGCCAGGCCATTTTTTAATATAGCCTAACTCTGATTGTATTCGACTGAAAGAAGAAAAGTCATATCTTCTAAGATGACTTGAGGGAGCGTAAATCGTGGGCTAATTTTCATTTTGGGTGAACTATCCCTTTCCAGACATACATCATGCATCAGTATGATTAAGTATGAATGAAATAGATGACATGAGAGTTTTTAGCACTCCATTTCGCTATCATCTCCCATTTTGGGTAAAAATAGAAAAATACTAAAGTACTTTGTAACATAGTTACTTGAGTAGTTTTTAAGCAAACTACTTATTTACTCTTACTTGAGTCATATTATATTTCAGTACTTCTATTCTATTATTACTTTAAGTAGCAATACTTTACTTAAGTACAATTTGTCAGTACTCTCTTTCCACCACTGGCAATGAGCATTAATATAAAACAGATGGGGAGTGCTAGAGGTCACTGAATTTGTTGTCTCCTGTAGCTGCTTTTATACATAATGTTATTCTACATGCACTGTTTTGTATTGTTCTGCTTGTCAAACAAGTTGTCATACAATATTTCAGACTGGTCTGTTCTCTATCCAAAACTTTGGCCTATATCAATAGTGATGTTACTCTTGAAAGAGGAACTACATAATTGTCTGGCATATTCTCAATTGGTTTTAATTATTTCTGCTTGAAGAATAGAGTTCTAGAGGATAAGCACAAGCACAAAAAGCAAATGTTGATGAAAAAATGTCTGCATTTATAATACTGCGAGCAGGGCCATAATGCTGACTAGCTAAACCCATTTGTGTTTTATACACAGGGCTGGTAATGGGAAATGAGCTGATATAGTGTAAACATATTGCATAAATCTCATGAACCAGACATTTTGTTTCAACATCTTGTCTCAGGGGGTGATTTGACTCTTAATGTTTGATTTTCTCTTTTAAAGTGCAGTTTTGCTTAAATAAAAATCCAATTGATCCGATTGCTTAAATGTAACAGGTTCTAAGTGTCATGTGGGGCTAAATGTAATCTAGGGTGTAAAGATGCATTGTGTGTCGACATGCATCCGTGTAAGCCCTCTGACATGCTGTTGATTGCATGCTGTCAAAAGATTATCTATCTGTCAAGGTAGAACCAAGGTCAAGACAGGACACATGTTCACAAGAGGTTAAGCAAACAAGACCAGACCGAGGGACTTTCCTTGATTGGTTTGCTTGTGAAGAAAAGAGTGTTGTACCCTGAGAGTCATCATGTCCATCTGTGACATACAGATCTTCGTTTGGTAACTTCCTTTCACACTCTTGTGTCTCTGAACAACAGCCAGAGGAGTTGGTGGGTTAGCTGTGAATAGATTTTTTTAAAGTTCAATTGAACCTTTTGCTATTGTAAACTGTGTTGTGTTTTCATAGGCCAGAAGATTGCACTGATCTGTCTGCAAAAGATGTAGTAATACAATTTGTTATAGTAAGTGGTTTTATTACATAGGTCTCTACTTGATTCTGATTGGTCAATCGTGGCATTCTGTAGTTTCCTATTTCCAATCTTCTATGGCAATGCTGTATAAGTGAGTGGTACCTGTCTATCAGCTCATGGATAAATGAAATTAATGATAGTTCCCTTTCGTTGTCACTCAAACAGTTGCTATAAATAACAATGAAATAGTGTTTGTGATAGAAGCCTATGAGCTTAATCAATATAAAACGAGCCAATGGCTAGAGCTGTGTTTCGATTCAAATTTCAAGAATCGAATTCAAATTCTATTCTCAAGATCTTGAATCGATTATCATTATTCGAATTCGAATCCAATTCGATATTTTAGAGATTTAGATAATTGTTTCTGAAAAAAGCATTTTTTCCAGCTGTTACCTGAATGACAGGACTGTGGTTATGCAACATATATTGATACTAGACATTCAACTGCAAATTAATGTAGTATTGATTGTAAAGAACAATCCCCCTTCCATGTTGACACAACTGCTTTCACAAACGTGCACTGGTGTAGACGACAGAGGACGCAGAGGTATAGGCTATATCAGCAGGAGGATTGCAAGTAACCGGAACCGTGATATTCACGTTTTTTATAAGGCTATACCCTTCTTGTTTTGAACTTCATGCATGTGTATTGAATGTTAGACAAGTTCATAATGATAACGAGACTGTTTATCGTGGTAATGTGTAGCCTACAGAGGCTTCGCAAAGAGTGAATGAGAGAGAGCGGCAGAGCGCGTGCGATTACCTGCGTCTGAAGTCATTCGTGGAAAGGTTGCCGTGTCAAAGGAAAGCGAAATAGTTGTTGTATCATCCTTTTAACATTCATGTTACGGGTATTTACCATAAATGCGCGTCAGCAGCAGCGCTGGTCAGCATCCCACAGCGCGAGGAAGCCGCGGGGAAATAAAATCAGCGAGTCACGCATTGAATCAATGCCATATGCATCAGCTTCAGCGTTGCCCATGCGACGCGCTGCTCAGCTGAGCCTTGACAAGTGGAACTCAAAGTTAAAAATAATTAACACCTTGAAGTTGTTTCATTACATCTATTTTAATGAATCTGCTTTTTTGAATGTGTTCGTTGAATGAACGGTTTAATGACTCAAAGTCCGTTGTCATAACAATGTGCGCGCTGAGTGAAAGCTTTTAATGCGCACAAAGGAATCTCCCGGTCGCGCCAAGTTAAAGTTCACGGGGAAAATGTAGGCCTATTAATAAATCGATTCTCTGAGTTACGGATCGATCTTTAGAAATTAATATGAAAATCGATTCAGAATTGGTGAATCGATTTTTTCAACACAGCACTACCAATGGCAAAGAAATGCCATGGGTCTGCAGATTTTGCCTAGCACATCTCCACCTTACCTTGTGGGTATAAAGGAGGATGCCGGCAACATGCAGATATGTTTCCGGCTTCGGAGTATTTCTTCACTCCATAGCCATTTCTGACTTCACTCTACGAGACAGAATAACGGTGACCTGCAGCGAGTTCACATTGCCTGCTGGTCTGTGCAGTGAGTGTGTTTATCCCTGCTCACTTCAACATCGCAGAGTTTTTTCCCTCTCACAAAAGACTTTTTAAAGACGGCTCGCCTGTGCATTTCTGGTTGCAAGTCGACTCATTTTCGATTTGATGGGCACATTCTCTGCTCTGTTTGTGGATGACTCACGTTTTCCCCGCAGGAACATGACCATCATGTCATTTTGGTCGAGACTCGAATGGATCTTGTTAAAGAGAGTCTCCTCATCCACACCCCGATCTAACACTCTCCATGTGAGGAACATCCTTATTCTGCACCGATCTTGACGAATGGATGATCCTAGCTCACTCTGAAGTTCAGGTTTGCGCACACAGGGACCTAGTGCTCCCGCACCTAGCTCGTCTGGGCCTTCGGGTCAACTGGGGAAAGAGCAAACTTTGCCCTGTGCAGAGGATCTCCTTTCTCTCAATGGATATCAGACTCGGTCGCCATGTGCGCGCAGCTTGCGAGCGTGCACAGTGACTGCTGACTTGCCTAAGTTAGTTCGAGGGCAGGAGTGCAGTTCCACAAAAAAAATTTCAGAGGCTCCTGGGGCATATGGCATTTGCAGCCGCGGCAATGCTGCTCGGATTGCTTCATTTGAGACTGCTTTATCTTTAGCTTCGCGGCCGAGTCCCGAGGTGGGCCTGGCAACACGGCACTCTCTGAGTACCAGTTACTCCGACCTGTACGAACATTTTTTCTGTGGGGAGGAGTGCCCCTGGAACGAGCTTCCCGGCATGTTGTAATGACAGATGCCTCTGCCTCCGGGCTGGGTGCCATGTGCAATGGACGTGCTGTCGTGGGCTTCTGGACCGGACCCCTGCACCTATGGCACATCAATTGCCTCAAGTTGCAAGCTGTATGTCTTGCTCTGCATCGCTTCCGAGCCGTGCTCAAAAACCAGCACATACTATTCAGATCAGACAATACTGCAACTGTAGCATACATCAACCGTCAAGGTGGTTTTGCTCCTCTGTTGGAATATCCATTTAAAAAAAATTAATGGAAAATAAACAAATGTTGTTGTTTTTTTGTGTTTATTTCAATGAATGAACATGAACAAGGCAATATGGTCAAAAAATTAAGAAATGTAATTTTAAAAAATATATGCACAGTAGGGTGCTCCCTTTGAGCCTTTGGAATCAGTGGAGCTTAACCCTTTCAGCACGGTACGATCACACCGGTGTGATCAGTCTTGGCTGGTCCCTGGAGCGTACGATCACACCGGTGTGATTAGAATGCTCAGTGCATCACGTGATCAACTGCTAAATTCAAACTTGCTCTCCCGCGTTGGCTGGCGCTGAGCCAGAGACAGACAGCACTCAGTGCTGTCATATATCACAACTATTGAGTGTTTTCAACCACATATTGAGTTTATTTTAGGTTTCAGACATTTAAATACACATAAGTACTAACAAAACAATGATGTTGAGTTTGTAAAATGATGTCTGATGTCTATGGAAGCGGCAATAATAATCCTTTCAATTATAATAAGACGACACGTTTTATTCATATCAGATACACATTGTGTAAGTAGCTTAACATATGACCCTATTCTTCTCCCAGTTCACCAGCCACTTACTTTCATGTATTTTCGTGAGAAGTGGAGGAATTGACGTTGTAAATCCAACAGATCCGATTCTCTGAACTGAAAATGAAACTAAAATGGCGCTGCCCATTGTGCATACAGCTCAACTAACGCGATCGTTATAAAGATGTTTAAACAACAAAACACATCCACTTGCACATATTTGACAATCGGAATATCATTGTTTCATGCTATAGCTAATACATTTGTGAATATTTTTAATCAAAAAGGGAAAATGACATAAAAGCAGATCCTCATTCATTCCGCGCTCTGTTTTGGTTGTGCTGTGTCACGTGACAAGAAATGACGCGTCACAATGGAAACATTAAAGTGGCAAGTTCTAAATAACGGTCGCCTTGAAAAACTCATGCTAGGGGGTCAGTTTGAATATTTTAAACTTACGTGTGAAAGGGTTAAGTTCCTGTCAATGGAGACAGCGCTTCTGGTTGCATTGGCCTCCATCAAGAGGGTAGGAGACCTGCACGCATTATCCGTCTGACGAAGCGTTCCTGGAATTCAGGGAAGCCTACTCTCACGTGATCCTGAAACCCCGCCTGGATATGTGCCCAAGGTTCCTGCCACTCCCTTCTGGGACCAGGTGGTGAACCTGCAAGCACTGCCCCTGGAGGAGGTAGACCCAGCCTTGGCAATGCTCTGTCCAGTACGTGCTCTCCGCGCCTATGTAGACAGAACGTAGTGTTTCTTAATCTCTAGACCAGCTCTTTGTCTGTTATGGTTGGAAGCTAAAGGGAAAGGCTCACTCCAAGCAAAGGCTGTCTCACTGGATAGTGGATGCCATTGCTTTGGCATACCAGCAGCAAGGTCGACCATGCCCCCTTGGTGTGACCGCTCACTCCACCCGTACTGTGGCTCTTCTCGGGCTCTAGCGCATGGCACCTCGCTGAACAGACATCTGCAGAGCTGGAGGCAGGGCGACACCCAACACATTTGCCAGATTCTATAATCTCCGAGTGGAGCCTGTGTCCTTCTCTATGTACTAGTGTCTATTGCCTGCACGTCGGCTAGGTGCCTCCCATGTGCATGGTCCCTCTCCTGAGCAACCCCCACATATTTCCACCTGTAAGCCTCTCCAAGTATGTGTGTTTCCATTGGCAAGCCACCTTGCCACCCCTGGGGTTAAAATATTCCACCTGTGGCTGGACACACCCAGTGTTCTCCATATGCATGCCTCGTGGGTCATATGTGTACTCTCTAAGTACCTTAAATGTACTCATATCCGAAAACAGATATGAAACGTCTCGATTACGTATGTAACCCTCGTTCCCTGAGTAGGGAACGGAGATGTTCCGCTCTTCCTGCCACTTCCGCTGTCCCATGGGATCACCTGAGTTCAGTGTCGGCTCCTCAGTGAGGAAACATACAGTAGGTTGACAACCAGAATGTGTTTTTTACCGCGCAGTTTTACCGCGACGGTAAAACTTAGGTGTATTTGCTGCCTTTGGCCGCTAAGAGGCGCTACAATCACAGACTTTGAAAAGTGTCCATTTTTTGTGTAATCTACAGCTGCGCCACGGCTCTTTCGGAGCAATTGAAAGTTGGTAGCAGATTAATTCAAGTGAAATGTAGTTAAATTAATTAATTAATCACAATACTGAAATTAAATTGAAAAATAATGAAACCTTAAAACATTGCAGTTTGAAACACATTAGGCTACATCAATGAGGATTTACAATCATATAAGACAATAATACATTAGCAGTCTAATAGCTGTGTGGTTAACACATCATCCTCAAGTTTATTAACTGTTTATTTACTTAAAGAGGTTACATGCATTTTCCTGAAATTTAAACTCGCGACTGATACCATGTGGTCCAAAAACAGAACTGCTCTTCCTTTCAGCTCGCAGCGCGCACTCGTACGTGCACACGTCATCCGCTACAAGGAGGTCAACATTATGTTTACAGAGGTAAGAACAGTCAAATACATATATTGTTTGAGATAAGTGTTCTGCTTGCAACTCGAAGTGTAGGCTACTTGCTGACTAGCGGTGGTGGCAGAGTGATCTGAAACGTTTAACATGAACGCGCTTGACGTCACATCCGCAGACAGCGCGGGAAAAGTCTGACCCGACAGAAAATAGGAAAAATAGGATACAGGCTTATAGGTGCACCCACTGTGAGCGGACAAGGTGTCAGTATGCTCATCAGGAGATGTTTGAGTCATAAATGGTAAAATAAAAAGGCTATTGTTATGTTTATTTTGGGGAAAAAGCTGCATATAGCCTCTTTAAAGTGTCCGACATAATTTGCCACTTCTCATTGAGAGCTGAGGTCGCAGATAAATTCAAGGTTAACACTGTAGCCGCTATACTTGGGGATGGGTGGGACATGTCCCGAGTCTAGGGATGCTCCGATCAGGATTTTTGCAGCCGATATCGAGTACCGATTTCTTGTCATGGTGATCGGCTGATAACGATACTCGATTTCGATGCTTAATTAACTTAATATTAGACAAATAAAAAAATGGAACAGTTTAATGCAGCTCATAAGGTTTATTTAAACATTGTCCAATACTGTGGAGGACAAAATAAACATTTAGTCTCCTAAAATGGAGAAGTCTGATGTAACTTAAGCATTCGTCCAATACAAGTCTGAGCAGGACAAAATAAATAAATAAAAAATCAAAAACATTTAAACTCCTAAAAGAACAAATTGAAGTGGTGTGATACAACTCATTAGGTTTAATTAAACATTGTTCAATGTTAAAGAGAATAAAATAAATAGAAACATTTAAACTCCAACATGGAGAAGTCTGATGTAACAAATAGGGCTGGGTATCAGTAACAAAATGTCTAAATACCGATACCAATACCTTAACTTCGATACCGGTTCCTGAATGATACCTTTTTCGAATACCAATATTATACCAGTTTTATCAATATAATATTACCTACATTTTTATTTTATTTTTCAGTTGTTGACTTTTTCCACACTCAAGTATGTAAAAAAGCACCAATGCTAAAGTTTTCTATGGTTCCTAATCATTTAACAACATGTTTTCTTTACTTCAAGAGCTTATTGTTTCTGCCTTATCTTAATGTTTAACAATGAAACTGAATGAAAATGAATTGAAATGCATTACACTGTCACCTCTGATAATAACAGATCATCACTCTAAATTGTTATTTAGAAACATGCATTTTCTGTAAAGCTGCTTTGAAACGATATGTATTGTGAAAAATGCTATACAAGTGAATTAAATCAAATATAGGCTACTGGGGGCGGGATATATGCCTCTCGTGCTCAGCACACGTGAAGCTTGCCGCAACGCACTGGCAACAGAAGCCTAATTATTATGGATGTGTCGTGAAACAACAGCAAGGATATATTTTTTATCGTTTATTAATGAACAAGTGTTTAATAAGTCTGCTGGCAGCAAATATGATTATGGCGATGCTGACTCGTCATTCCTGCAGCAGTGAATGTGCGCGCCTAACGTTATATGGATCAGGTAATCAAACTATTTATTTCTAATTGTTTTGTTTAAAAGTAGAATTATTTTGACCGACTATAGACCTATTTCTCTTGTCTATGAGGCAAGTATCCCATATACTGAGTGTCGGTTCATCTGTGACGGCGCTCCAGTTATTGAAGCGGAAAACGGACTTTGTACTCTCAACAAGTGTGTGTGCGCTTATCAGATTTACCGTGTTACTGGTTTTGGTGGCAAATATCCTGTCGAAAATATTGCATCACGTGCTTCTGGTATCGAGCCTGGCACACAGATACACTATGGATCATTTCCACATATTTTCTATCCATCTGGGTTGGGACGCCTACACGCACGCGCACACACACACACACTCACGTGCGACGAGCTACGTAAACTAGTGTTTTCTGCCACAGCCTATCGTGCTGCGTGCTTATTGTTTCACTGACATTGATGAGATTAACCACTTGGGTACCGAAATTTGGTATCGAAAAACAAGACATGTTTCGATACTCGGTAGTACCGAATCAATCCGGTCGGTACCTAAAAAGTACAGAAATTCGGTACCCAGCCCTAGTAACAAATAAGGTTTAATTAAACATTCTCCAATATAAGTATCACGTACGTCCTCACGCGTCGACGTCATCAAACTAATTGCACTGACAGTCACTCGCGATTGATCTGTGAATGCAAATGTGCTTTCTGGAGTGTTATTGTGTGTTAGGGGAGAGATCAGACTCTGTGCGTCATCAAATAGGGGTGTGTCCAGGAGCTCATGGGCTGCAGTGCGTCACGGAGCCCTGTTTTAGCCTCGCCCAATTAATCCGTAAAATTGCAGTGGTGAAAAACTGTTTAACGGTCTAACTGCACATTTCAGTACTTCACAGTTCACAGACTTTGTAATATGTTTTAGCAATACATATGTTACATTTATAATGTGTTTAGAACTTTTTTGTAGAATTGACTTTACAGGGATTTTAAAGCTTTCAGATAGGCTTTTGTTTCAGTTCGTTTAGAGACGCGCTCCGGAGATCATGAAAGCGCGATTGTTTTATTTTATTTTACAAATACACAACGTTTTCTTGTTATTGTGAGTTTACACAAATAAAAGTAGTTGCAAATAAATGTAGTTGCAAATAATGTATTATGTATAATGTATTTTATGACCAGAAATGCTAGATTATTTTAAATTGTTCCACTGTTGATATGAACATGCAAGTGTTTGCGGTCGCGGCTCAGTGACATGCAGTGCACGCTTCACACAAACACTTGGATAGCCTATGCGTTAAAAACCTTAGCTGTACTTCGTGACATTTGAAAAAGCTGTGAATCAATGTAGGCCTATTAAGGCCACTGAAACTGACATGTTTTCTCTCAATACAGGAGCAGAAGCGCTGGCTCAGATTTTATTACTTGTTGTTTAAACGTGCGTGTTGCATAGGTAGCCTCTTTTAAAACAAACAAATAAATAATATACTGTATATATATATATATATATATATATATATATATATATATATATATATATATATATATATATATATATATATATATCTTCTATAACTTCTTTTGAAGATGTAAATTCAGTCAATCTGCTGAAAGAGATTTGTTCCTTGTAAAATGGAAATGCATGGTCATTTTATTTTTATATATATAAGCAAAAAAAAAAAAATGAAATGGTGTAGCCTAACAGAGTTTAAGAACAAATCTTTCTGCATTAATAGCCTAAATAAAATATAACTAGTCCATGTATGATCGGACTTCAAACCCATGTCTTTTGCAATGGTAGATTCGTAGGCCAATGTTCTACCATTCGACCATTCCTTACTGACGTTAAAGTCTTATTCATTCATTTTTATGTTTTTGAAGGTAAAAAACAAGCAAACGTCATAAGTTGACAACAAAACAAAAACATTTAAAGTGTAACTAAACCCCTGGTCAAAGCCTGACTCCACCCACTGGCAAAATTTGAAAAATGCTAAAAAAGTGGGCAGACCCCAGCGGAGACAGAGGGGACGAGACAAGGGCGGGGCTGAGCGGGGAGCGTGCACATGAGACCCGCAGTGACGGATTAATTGACAGCTGTAGTGGTGGGAAGTTCGGATCATTTTACTGACTCGGATCTTTGAGTCTCGTTCAGCAAAATGAACGAATCTTTTATCGAATCATTTCATTCATTTCATCATTATATAATTAAAATGTCATGTTAAATATTCCAAAACATCTAGTAGGCTACTTACGAAAATCTTAAATACATTTACCAGATGGTCGAGTGTGTCTTGGTGTAACTTCTTTCTGGAATTGACGCGGATCACTCGCGGCTCGCTGAAAAAAATAGACTAGACGCCGAAACTGGCGCTTCCACGGCGCGGGCCGCCGTAGGAAGCGGCCGTGCCGATATAGCACAGCAGTACCGGAAAGAATAAAGATTAGTTCATCTCTCGAGTCTCGAGTTCGGCCGGGTCCGAGTCTTTTGTTCTTCCTGTCAGTCCCATATAGTCTATGCTGTCAGCACCGGAAAGAGAAATGATTAGTCCATCTTTCGTGTTCGGGTTCTCATGATGCTATCCTGATCGTTTTCAATACTCATAAATCCAACTCCTGACTCGCTACAGTAGTTGACGGAACCAGATGCTTTTATACCAGGGGCTGCCAAGGGCGTGGTGAGCTCGCACCAAGGGCGTGACAGAGTGGCGTCAGAGAGTTTGCTACGTCAGAGAGTACCCCTGCTGCAGGAGCTTTCCGTTTAACCTGAAGAGGGCAGCACTCAGACGTTTTTACACCATATATTTGAAAATTAAAAGACTTTATTGCCAATTGTCAAAAAATGTACTCGAATCAATGAACAGCATTTATGAAGCTCCATTCTTACAGATCATTAACTAAAAAAAGTTGGTTAAGTGTTTAGTTACTCTTTAAGGAGGAGCCCAAAAATGTGTGTTTGCTCAAATGAGCAAGAAAACGTTTTGTCGTTAGCCTATTGTGAATGTAGGCCTGGGCTAGCCTACTTTACATCACATGAAAAAGGAGACCTTTACAGTTTTAAAAAATGATTTCATTTTAGCAGTTATGAGAAAAATAAATAAGTGTTGTCGAACAATGTATTAAGGCCACTGAAACGTGCATGTCTCAATACAGGAGCAGAAGCGCTGGTTCAGATTTTATTAGGCTATTTGTTGTTTAAACGTGCGTGTTGCATATTTAAAAAATATATATACACATATTTGATATTGTCTACTGAAGCTAATTATAGATTATACATTGATTAGGCTACTATGGAGGGGGAAATACCCCACCGGCAATTCGCAACTTGCTTTGCTTGGTTATGTTTTTTTGTTTTTTTTTAATGGAATCCCAGTTTTCTTTTCTTTTTTTAACATAACTGCTTTTGAAGATTTAAATTCATTTAATCTGTTATAAGAGATTTGTTCCTTAATGTAAAATGGAAATGTAAGGTAAGTTTAGGTTTATGCGGGATTTGAAACAGTGTCATCAAAATGATTGAACCAATGTTCTACCACTCCACCACAACTTTTCTCACTGGGAAAAGCCCAGAAGTTCGTTTTTTGCCGGGCGGTGAACGACATTCTGGTTGTCCACCTACTGTATCTGCATGTTGCCGGCATCCTCCTTTATACCCACAATGTATTAAGGCCACTGAAACGTGCATGTCTCAATACAGGAGCAGAAGCGCTGGTTCAGATTTTATTAGGCTATTTGTTGTAGCCTAATGAATACCTTTTATACCCACAACATAAGGTGGAGATGCTCCTTTATACCCACAACGTAAGGTGGAGATGCGCTGGGCAAATTCCACAGACCCATGGCATTTCTTTACCATTGGCTCGTTTTATATTGATTCGAAGCTGGTAGGCTTTCTAAGCGAAACCCCATTCGCCGCCATCTGACGTCTCCGTTCCCTACTCAGGGAACGAGGGCCAGATGCGTAACCAAGAAGTTTCATATCCCTCAAATCACATTGTGGACCAACGCATTCTCATCCCAAGGAGTCATATACAACACTTTTGCAAATGACACCTTGGGATGAGAACGGGCTTGAACGCACTCTTTTTTCATTCAAGCTCAACTGGTGCAATCTTGTGACTCAATTAGTGATTGTTGTGATGTTTGTAGTGGATGATTTGGTTTTCTCAGCGGAAACATTAAGATAATAAAGAGGAAATAATTTCTACTCAAAACTTTGTTTGCATTACGCTCCTGTTTCACCCTGTGGGGTTACGATAATGATAGGCTGACTATACATTATCCACATGCCCTTGTGGTTGTAAGCTTTAGTCAGTTTACAGTATGACAAAGAAATAGGCTTCCCATTTGTCATGGCTGGTTGCAATAATGATAAATGCTTGATCTAAATGCAATCAGTTTAAGTTTATTTATACAGAACTCAGGAATATTTGACATGAACAGAACAGCCAAACATATCAAGATGATAACAGATGCTAAACAGAACAAAATACAAATTCACATAATAAGGTAATTAAAGAAACACCTGAACTGAGGACTCAAATCAATCTGTAACCATGGAGACAAACAGGCAGGCAAACTGGAGAACGGAACAAACTAACAGCAAAACGCTAAAACAGAAATACAAACAGGAATGAAAACAAACTCACCACATGACACCATTGAACTGGTAAAGGCATGGAGTTTCCTATTTTGATACAGTAAATTTCAGCCAAAACACAATTGTCTGTGCTCCCTACAACTATATACAACTGTTCCTGTTCCAAGTATCTGTTTCTGCCAAAATAATCATTAATCTACAAAAAAATAAAATAAATCTACAAAATGTCTGTTTTTGATATCTCAGTCAAATACCGAATCATGTGTTTTTCGTCTGGTTTCATGCCACCACAGTTCAATATATATGGTATTCCCTCAGCTATATGAAAAGGAGAGGCCCAAAGCAAATTTGTTGAAAATTATTAAATCTTGTCACTCCCTGTGTCAGAGCCTCTTGGGTCCGTTGGCCACTGATGAGTGACACTGTGGGTGAATCATCCTTGAATTTCTTTCCTGAAACAAACTACAGCTACTACTACTATTAGTAGTAGTAGTAGTAGTAGTATTTATGGTCAGCATGTTCAGCAAGGTGTGATACTGAACAAATTTTTTAATCTGGTGACATGCACAATTTAGAAATGATTCTAAATCATTTCAAATCGAAGTTGGCAGGTCAAATCGATTTCATATTTTCAAAAAATCGATTTTTTAGATTTTTTTTCTCCCCCTCTTCAGTATAGTATAACTTACATTTTGCATTCACCAAATCTTCCTTCAGGGTTTCCACAGTTCGGTTACAACTGTCAATACGATGTAACTCTCTCAAAGATGATTCAATGTTTCTATTATTATACTTGATCTGTAGATAAACGTCTATGGTTTCGCATAAAACAACTTTTGTCTTGCTGGAATATTGCTGTAACTAAATCATGACGTTACTTTCTACCGGGTGTCTGTTAGAGCAAAAGAGCACTATTGTTCTTCACGCGCACAGTAATTGAAATTTATGGCTGCGCCATAGGGGCTGCGCGCTGTGACTCCATGTGGCTTCAAGCGCATCATTCAGCGCTCGGAATGCGCATAAGCGCTTTGTGCCGCGGCCCGCGATGTATTGGAGCCTTTCATATCATTATACTTTTGCGCAATGAAAGATTATTAATAGCCTTTTCTTGTACTGTCCTATCTATCATATGTTGCTGTCTCATTAAACAGCTGTGCTATACATTTAAAACATGTCTCAATTGTATAGTAGACCAGACTATATAATAATTGATCCTTTTGATTTTTGTTATCTTGTCTTTCATGAATGTACAATACAAAGAGCAATGTGTAAAGTTTGACCAGATTCAGTGTTACACTTGTCTCGTATTTGTTCCCTACTAGATGTTTTTCCCCTAAATGTTCAGATTTTATTCAATTTTGTGCACTTGTGATTTTTCTAGACTAAATTGTACTGCTGAATTATCCATTAATCTAGTTTATAATAGCATTTTTGTCATAGATTATGATCATATTTTTTGGGGATTTGTTGTTTTTCTTTATAATGAAGTTGTATTAATTAGATTGTGTTTAACACACAAAAGAGTTATAATTAGTTCAACACAGAGAGTTATAGAAATTCTACTTGATAAAAAAAATCGAATTGATAAATCGATGAATTGAGTTTTTTATAAAAAAATCGCAGATTTTTTTAAGGAAAAAATCGCCCAGCCCTAACCTAACCATATCACAACATTATCCCACCTCAATAGCAGTAAATGTGTTTTGCAAAACAGCATGAACAGAATAAGTGCATTGTACCATACAATCTTTTTTATGTTTGTGTTTATGTTTGTATAGTCGTAAAATACACCTAATATAATTTGACATCAGTTACAGTAGCTGTTTCTGTTTAATTCAGAAAATATATGTAGAGATTACATTTATGCTAAATGTGTGATTTTAACCTTGTGTTTTTATCCCCAACAATTACACAGACTATATGTATCCTGAGGATAGGTTCTAATCTCAAGACATATATTTATTGTCAGTGTTTCAGCATTATAAGAGAAGTACTGTATACAAAAATGCAGGTAAAAGCCTTTTTGAAAATTCCAGTTTTGCTCCGTAATTGAGAACACTGAACAAACAGAGCCTCGAACAGAGTTCATTAAGATTGCTTGTTCATTAACAATAACTTCCAATCAGGCTTTAATACAAAACCCTTACAGTAAAGCACAAATCTGCGCTCCACATTTCTTTTGAGTTTCAGAGCAGCTATATAAATAGAGGTGACTGCTGAGCAATGGGTCTGTGATTTGACCTGGTTTACTTGTGTTCAGGCTAAATAGTCTAGTTATCTTTTGCCTGCACCATATGATGGCCATATGCTTTCCTATGAGATGCCATGCCAAGAACCCTGCAGCATCGCCCTATAGTCTGTGCTTTTTGCTGGCCTACTTCACACATTTAAATGCTTAAATCTTGTTTAAACATGTATACTCTGACTGGACACACGGAATATAATGTAATATCTAAATTTATTTGTTTGGTATGTTATAAAGGTGAATGAATCATATCATTATACAGTATATTGCCAATACATTGCAGTCAAATATTTTGTATAATGAGGCTAAACATTATGGCCATTATCGCAGGCAAGAAATTTCCCTCGTCCCTGTTTTAGTTTCACATCAGCCTTAAAACATTCCTGTAGCTCAAACTGTAGTGCATAGCAATAGCAATGCCAGTCATAGGTTTGATTCCCAGGAAAAGCATACAATTAAAAATGTAATGTGAAATGTGTCTCTTAAAATGCAAGCTCCTGCCAAAGGCATAAATGGGCTATCACTCCATTGTTCCCTGACATAACAAAATAATTTAACTCTTATTTAATCTTGATTTCATGTCTATTTATTAGTATGTTTTTTAGTTAATTTTTCTAATCATTCAGGGCCTGCTTCCCCAATAATGCTCATTCTTCAGCGCGCTAAGAAGACTCAAATGATACCATAAGATCTTACCAAAGTTGTTTATGGTCCTAAGTGTGTTCCCTGAAGTTGTCCCCTAGGATGCTTCTTAATATGCTGCCTCTTACGTTCAATGTTACAAAGGTGCTGTCCCAAGTGAAGTTGCTGAATTAGTTGGCATTGATTGCTCAGCAATCGATTTTCCACTTCACGCGAAGGTGCATTACGGCGTTAAGAAAGAAAGACAACACGTTCTATCCTAATGAAACATTCCTCAAATTATCCCATTAACATTTATTTTTTAGTAAATGTTTGTCACGTGTGATAGATGACAGGAAGCAAAATGCAAGTGAAGTGAGAAGAAAGTTTATTTTAAATCAGTCCAGTGCAGCAAGCGATGATGGTAAGGTGAACACAGGGACTTCGATGGTCAATCCGATGACAGTGAAGACAGACGGTGATAAATTCCCGGTGAACGAATAACAGACTCCAACACGATCGACACTTGACAGGACAAGAGACGATCAGGACCACGGGAACGAGACAGGAACACAGCAACAGCAAACAACGATCTGACAAGGATGAGAGAACACGGTGAGTATAAGTAGAGAGGTGATGATCAACTGCAGCTGGTGATGTGATGATGAGCAGCTGGAGCGGATTAGGAATGTCAACAGACACGCCTCTCTCACACACCTCTCACACACGTGCGTTCATACCACAACATAAACACGAGACTAGAAGGCAACAGAGAAAACGTCCACCGTGACAGTACCCCTCCTCCTAAGAACGCCTCCTGGCGTTCTCAGACTCCCTTACCTGTCGATTGTAATCATCAATAAGAGAGTGATCCAGAATGTCTCTAGCAGGAACCCAAGATCTCTCCTCCGGACCGTAACCTTCCCAGTCCACCAAGTACTGGAATCCGCGTGCCCTCCGTCTAGAATCCAGAATACGATTGACCGAATAGGATGGTTCCCCATCTACGAGTCGCGGCGGTGGGGAACCGGACGGGCGGATTAATGCGGGCGTAAAATACGGGCTTAACTTTCAGATACATGGAACACGGGATGAATTCTCTTGTACGCAAGAGGGAGTTTAAGGCGGACTGCCACCGGACTAACGATCTTGGTGACAGAAAACGGGCCAATAAATTTGGGAGCAAGTTTATTCTGAGACGGAACGGAGAGGAATGTTCTTGGTAGAAAGCCACACTTTGGAACCGACGACGTATACGGGAGGCCTCCGCCGGTGGCGATCGGCTTTGGCCTTGGTGCGTTCTCCCACTTGGAGTAGAGTCTCACGGGCTCTAGTCCAAGTGCGATGACACCTCTGGACAAAGGCGTGAGCGGAGGGGACCGCGACTTCGGCTTCCAGACTGGGAAAAATTGGTGGCTGGTAACCTACACTACACTCAAACAGAGATAGGCCCGTGGATGACACTGGTAACGTGTTGTGGGCGTACTCCACCATAGACAGTTGCTGGCTCCAAGAGGAAGGGTTCTTGGAGACCATACATCGCAACGTTCTTTCCAAATCTTGGTTGGCTCTCTCTGTTTGACCATTGCTCTGGGGGTGAAACCCAGAGGATAGACTAACAGTCGCCCCCAGTAATCTACAAAATTCTCGCCAAAATTTGGACACAAATTGGGGACCCCTGTCGGAAACCACGTCCATCGGGAGGCCATGTAACCGAAAGGACGTGATCTACGATCGTAACCGCTGTCTCCTTAGCTGAAGGTAATTTGGGTAAGGGAATGAAATGTGCTGCCTTCGAGAATCGGTCCACCACAGTTAAAATCACTGTGTTACCCTGAGAGGGTGGGAGGGCGGTAATGAAATCTAGAGCGATATGGGACCAGGGTCTCGAAGGCACCGGCAGCGGCTGAAGTAACCCATCTGGAGGTCGATTGGAAGACTTACCAATAGCACAAATAGAACAAGCCAAAACAAAATCATGAACATCGCGAGCCATACGTGGCCACCAAAACCGTTGCTTGACTGAAAAACCAGTGCGAGTGACACCTGGATGGCAAGCTACGTTGGAACAGTGACCCCACTGGATGACGTCTGACCGTAATCCCTCCGGCACAAACAAACGATTCGGTGGGCAACCGGGCGGAGGCGTTACCCCTTCTAAGGCTCTCTTGACCTTCGTTTCGATCTCCCATGTGAGTGTTGAAACGAATTTGGTCTCAGGTAGAATACACTCGGGAGTAGACGGGCGTTCGGAAAAGTCAAATATGCGAGATAATGAGTCCGGTTTGATGTTCTTGGAACCCGG
This sequence comes from Hybognathus amarus, assembly GCA_030378365.1. Classification (NCBI taxonomy): domain Eukaryota; kingdom Metazoa; phylum Chordata; class Actinopteri; order Cypriniformes; family Leuciscidae; genus Hybognathus; species Hybognathus amarus. Next base: position 36,833 of record JAQIUQ010001328.1, read on the forward strand.
ACGGTAAGAAAGAGTGAAATTAAAGCGACCGAAAAAAAGTGCCCACCGAGCCTGCCTGGAGTTCAATCTTTTGGCAGTTCTGATGTATTCGAGGTTCTTATGATCGGTCCAGACGATAAAAGGTACCCCTGATCCTTCTAACCAGTGGCGCCACTCTTCCAAGGCTAGCTTGACTGCCAACAACTCTCTGTTACCAATGTCATAATTGCGTTCGGCTGGGGATAATCGATGTGAAAAAAACGCGCAAGGGTGCATCTTGTCGTCCGTGGGTGAATGCTGGGATAACACCGCTCCTACTCCCACCTCTGACGCGTCGACCTCCACCACGAACTGACGTGAAGAATCAGGGGTTATTAGAATGGGAGCTGAAACGAAGCGGCTCTTCAGTTTGACGAACACAGCCTCGGCCGTGTCCGACCACCTGAACGCAGTTCGTGGGGAGGTCAAGGCAGTCAGAGCGCGCGACTAGCTGGCTGAAATTGCGAATGAAACGCCGGTAAAAATTGGCGAACCCCAGAAACCTCAGCAGGGCCTTGCGGGAATCTGGACTTGGCCAATCAACCACAGCCTTGATCTTCTCGGGGTCCATCCGCATCCCCTCGGCCGACACGATGTATCCTAGAAAAGGAACAGACTGTGCATGAAATTCGCATTTCTCCGCCTTGACAAAAAGCCCATTCTCTAGCAGCCTCTGAAGCACTCGTCGGACGTGCTGCACATGCTCCTGGAGAGACGAAAGAAAAAATCAATATGTCATCCAGGTAAACATATATGAATTGATCGATCATGTCTCGCAGCACGTCATTGACCAGTGCCTGGAAAACTGCTGGGGAGTTGGACAGCCCGAACGGCATCACCAAATATTCAAAGTGTCCCCTAGGGGTGTTAAAAGCAGTTTTCCATTCATCTCCCTCCCTAATGCGAACCAGATGATAAGCGTTACGTAAATCCAATTTTGTGAAAATAGATGCTCCCTGCAACCTCTCGAAGGCTGAAGACATCAACGGCAAAGGATAAGTATTCTTTACCGTGATGTTATTCAACCCTCGGTAATCAATACAAGGTCGCAGCGATCCATCTTTCTTTCCCACAAAAAAGAACCCCGCCCCGCAGGAGAAGAGGAAGGGCGAATGAACTTGGCTGCTAGAGAATCAGAAATATATTTCTCCATAGCCTCTCTTTCAGGAATCGAAAGTGAATATAACTTGCCTTTAGGCGGAGACTTACCTGGCAGTAAATCTATAGCACAGTCATAGGGACGATGCGGAGGGAGAGAAGCAGCACGAGACTTACTGAACACTTCCTTCAGGTCCAGATACTCCGTGGGCACGTTGGACAAATCCCCTGCCTCCTCCTGTAACACAGAAACGGGTACATACGGACAAGCAGACACAAGACAGGACTTATGACATTCCTTATTCCACTCCAGCACGGATCTGTGAATCCAGTCTATACGGGGGTTGTGTTTGACTAGCCAAGGATGTCCGAGAACAACAGGTGCCAGTGGTGAGTCCAAAATAAAGAAAGAGATGGTTTCGGTGTGGTTGCCAGAGGTGATGAGAGTGATGTCTTCTGTGGTGTGTGAAATGACAGGAAGTTCATGGCCGTTTAAAGCGTGAACAGAAATCCGGTGGGTGAGGGGTCGAAGGGGAATCTGGAAGGTGCGTGCGAATTGATAATCCATAAAATTACCCTCTGCCCCGGAGTCCAAAAGTGCACGACAATCCTGCTGGTTGGTTGACCATCTTAGTCTTACCGAGAGGAGGGTGGAGGTAGATGTAGCTGATGAGGTCTTCCTGGCGGAGATCCCACCCGATAGTAGCCTCACGTTTACTATCGGGCTTGGCCTTTTACCGGACAGTTGTAAGCATAGTGACCAGTACCACCGCAGTACAGGCAAAGGCCCTGGGACCTCCGCCTCTCCCTCTCCTCTCGGGAAAGCCGGACTCGACCCACCTGCATGGGCTCGTGATCGTCGACAGGGCTGACCACGCCCCTGCCGCTGGATCGAAGACCGTCGAATTCTCCTGGAATGCGGGTGGAGGCAGTACTACGCTCGACTCTGGAAAGTCGAGCGTCCACCCGGCAGGGCAAGGTCGATCAAGCCGTTGAGATCGGTGGGAAGATCCAGGGCATAGATCTCCTTCCGGACGTGGTCAGCCAGCCCATGCAGGAACACGTCCCACTGCGCTTCCTCGTTCCAGCCACACTCCGCCGCCAGGGTCCTGAATTCAATAGAAAAATCCGACACCGAACGTTTACCCTGACGGAGTTCAACCAAAGCTCTGGCCGCTTCTCTTCCCGACACCGCCCGGTCGAACACTTTCTTCATCTCATTGGAGAGGGCTTGGAAACGAGGCACAGCAAGGATGTTGGTTCTCCCACACTGCCGTTCCCCACAGTGCCGCTCTCCCAGTCAACAGCGTCAGCACAAATGCCACTTTAGTTTGCTCACTGGAGAAGGTCCGTGGCTGTAAGGAAAAGTGCATAGAACATCGCGTTAGAAAAGCTCTACAATGAGACGGCTCGCCTGAATAAGCTTCTGGGACCGGCAACCGGGGCTCTGACTGGGAGGGGCTTCCAGGTGTTGCGAGGGGAACGACTGGTGTGGGTGGTGCAGTGGGAACACGTAGGCGCTGGATCTGCTGGGTGAGCTCGGACACCTGTGTCACCAAGGCTTGAACTGCGCGACCAGTGTCACCTATCTCCTTCTCCTGGGAATTCATCCTTCCGATGCTGTGAAGCACGAACTCCTCGAAGGATGGTGACGCCTCACTCGCTGCTTCCATACCTGGTCAGATCGTTCTGTCACGTGTGATAGATGACAGGAAGCAAAATGCAAGTGAAGTGAGAAGTAAGTTTATTTTAAATCAGTCCAGTGCAGCAAGCGATGATGGTAAGGTGAACACAGGGACTTCGATGGTCAATCCGATGACAGTGAAGACAGACGGTGATAATTCCCGGTGAACGAATAACAGACTCCAACACGATCGACACTTGACAGGACAAGAGACGATCAGGACCACGGGAACGAGACAGGAACACAGCAACAGCAAACAACGATCTGACAAGGATGAGAGAACACGGTGAGTATAAGTAGAGAGGTGATGATCAACTGCAGCTGGTGATGTGATGATGAGCAGCTGGAGCGGATTAGGAATGTCAACAGACACGCCTCTCTCACACACCTCTCACACACGTGCGTTCATACCACAACATAAACACGGAGACTAGAAGGCAACAGAGAAAACGTCCACCGTGACAATGTTATCAGTGAAATAACTATTAATTAAATTTTAAAATTGTCAGTAATATGTTCACATGATATGTTGTGACGGATAGACAAACCGGGTATCCCTCGCTAATCATCCACCATCCTTATCCTGTTGTGCCACTTGTGCCGCTTCTTGACATGGGTTTAACGACATCTAAAAATCATGTAATACACTTTTATAGTAATGGTAAGAATTGATTGGCAAGCAGCTGCAGTTACTTCTGTTTAATGTGGTATTAATTGCCACTGGTTAAAGGCTTAAGGGCTGCAAGATTCCAGTGCGTTAGCCTGGCAAGCGCAGGTCTGAGAAGGTCCAGCAGCCCCTTAATGAGTTGTCTTGGGTGACATTTTTTTTTTAATATTGCCACATCAGGCAAAATGTCAAAAGGGCTTAAGTTTTGCAGAATAAAAAAAATTGACATGGACTTAACAGATCTGCGGCCGCGTCATCTGATTCAATACATGGACATAGTTGGTTGCTTACTGGACACCACCATGCTTACCCATTTATAGATCTTAGCCTTTTAGAGACAAATTGTTTGCCAGATTTTAATTATCAAAAGTGATTGCCAATTTAAACGTAATTACAGGGGTTCCCTAGGGTTCAGTGCTTGGACCGCTCCTCTTCTCCATTTACACCACATCACTTGTACCCATCATAGAGGCACATGGTTTCTCTTACCATTGCAATGCTGTTGACACCCAGCTCTACCTCTCATTTCAACCAGATGATCCCACAGTAGCGGCACGGATCTCAAGCTGTCTCGGACATCTCGGCATGGATGAAGGAACATCACCTGCAGCTCAACCTGGCTAAGACTGAGCTTCTCATCCTCCCTGCCAATCCGTCTCTACAGCATGACTTCAATATCCAGCTAGATTCTTCCTCAATCACCCCATAAAGGTTGGTTAGAAATCTTGGATGTAATCTTTGATGACCAGCTGACCTTCTCAGACCACATTACAAAGACGCACAACATTAGAAAGATCAGGGGCCTCATTTATAAACGTTGCGTACACACAAAAGAAGGCGTACGCTGCTCTCTACGCAATAGTTGGTATTTATAAAAAGGCAAACTTGATGGTAAAATGTGCGGTGCTTCACGCAAGCTCTGACCCAGGCGTAAGCACAAATAACGGGTGAAATGAGAAATGGCGACACCGTCGGCAGTTTGAAAAAACACGTGAAAGTGTGTGAAACTGTAGACGGTTGTGTAAAATAAATGGCAGCTGCCTCTCATAAATAACACGAAGACTTCACAAAGCAAGTCTTACAATTAACAGCCTACACGAACACCCGTTTGATCGATCTGTAACAGAAATGCAAATTAGGCTAACACATAGGCCTATTTCCAAAAAGAAAGTGAAATATGTTCTGCAATAATATTGGCATGTTATACAATTCATCCTCATAAATAAGATGGTAAACAGAACGAAATAATGTACAAAACTGATATTCTCGCCAATGTGTCTGTCTAACGGAGATTGTCAGATAGATAGATAAAATTAGGGAAATATATTGATAGATTGATAAATACATAGAAGTATTATTTGTCCACTGGGGAAAGTTGTTTTCACAGTAAAAATGTCTTCATCAGCAATGGAATCATGGTAGGCCTTTTCATGCATTTGCCTTTTATTTTTGATAAAATAATGACATATCTCAACCATTCAGGAAAGCTGCAAGAAATTACGTAGCTTGTCAGATGCAGAATTAAATGGATGGAAATAAAATGCCCCATCACAATGTGTAATGACGCACAATAGCTGATCTTGCGCTCTTAGAAGATGTGGAAATTAAATGGAAGGATTAGAATGAACGTGTCATCTTCACAACAAAAGGTGTGGAAAAAATATATTATTTGTTTAAGAATTCCCTCATTGTGGAGTGCTTTATTTCAGTTAGGACAGTCTTGATTTCGCCCCAACTCCTTGGCCACCTCTCTGATTGATTGAATGAATGACTAGACGCTTTTTTTGCCTCAACATTGATGTTACGACCATTTCTTTTTATTTCGGCCACAGTCCGGAGGTTGTGAGGCTATGCAGTTTATGGCGTACCTGCAAACTTTTGCCATTCAAGTGCCTTTTTGGCATTAATGCCCAGAGCTGTGCCCTCCAAACAACATTTTTCTCCTCTTTTCCACCTCGCAAACGATAACTTCTACTTCACATTGAGTGAAGTTACGTTTTTATTATTTCCTCTCTGTGTTTAACATGATTTCGCAATCGAATGAATATTGACTTGTGGCGTTTCACGGACTATTTATGGGCAACTATGGGCGTGACATGGAAGCCGCAAAAGCTGCGCTACATTTAGAATTGATCGTGATTTATTAAGGGAAAAATGCATAGGATGAAATCCAGAATTTTATAAATCCGAATATTTCTGTGCGTACGCATGTCCTATGTTTCATCCGTACGCCACTTCTAAAGCAAATCCTACGCAAAGTTGACCCCAGGTCTTTCCTAACAGGGCATGCGACACAGCTTCTTGTCCAGGGCCCCGGTCATTTCTAGGCTTGATTACTGCAATGCTTTTCTGGCTGGACTTTCATTTCATGTGCAACTAAACCTCTGCAAATGATCCAGAATGCTGCTGCTCGTCTTGTCTTCAACAAGCCCAAAAGGGCCCACTTGACTCCTCTGTTCATCTCTCTGCAACGGCTACCACTCGCTGCTCGCATCAAGTTCAAGGCGCTTGACACTTTGCTTACAGATCAACCACTGGCTCAACTCCCTCATACTTTCACTCGCTCCTATGAGTCTACATCCCTACCAGAAACCTACGGATTGATCAGATGAGCGACGGCTCGTGGTACCATCACAAAGAGCCACAAAATCACTCTCCCGAACATTCTCATTCACGGTTCCATGCTGGTGGAATGATCTGCCCTAGAGTTCTAGACGGGTCGGGTCGGCCCGACAAACACGACGGAACCCGCGGGTTCGAGGTCGAAAATATAAGCAAATGACTTGGGTTCGAGTTGGACCTCGGGCTTAATCTTTTCCGCCCAGTAAAAATAAATAAATTATTATTTATCATCGCTGCTGTTTACCGTAAAGAAAGTCTGGCTGCTGCGTGCAAAGTGAATCGCGGGTGGCTGCTGGCCGAGAGGAGAACGCGCCTCAGTCCATCCACTGTGTATGCACTCTTCCTCCACGATGCCTATTATAAGCATATGATTATGTTTGTAGGTATTTATTTTGTTTCAAAACCCGTAGCCTGCCCGCTGGTTGGCTGTTTGAGTTCTTTTTATTTATTATTGTGTGAAGATTTTTATTTAAACAGGCATGGCGTTAGCTACAGTACTTTCCTTTGAAAATAGTCATCACTGCACTTGCGCGCATTTCAGACGTGATGCTAGACGATGGAAAAAGCAAAGAAAACGCAGTCAGAAGACTAGGAAAAGGAAAAGAGAATCTGACCACGTGAGAAACCGGACAAGAGTCCAACTCGGTCGGGCTTTTCACTCGTTGGCGCCAGCTAAAAAGCAGCACTGGATGCAACGGTGATGCTGACCTGGCGATCTTGTTGATGGACTAGTAAGTCAATCTTTCTAAGTTTGTGTGCATTTTATTTTGTGATTTCACCGGAATGAATAGACACGGCAATAGATTGTGAGAGCGCGTCCGAAGTCGAGGCCGTGGGCCGGGTTCGGGCAGATAATTCATGTTGATGTGTCGGGTTACATCGGGTTCGGGCCTTTAAAAGCCACAGGCCAGGTCGGGTCGGGTAATAACTATTCAGGCCCATTGAGGGCCCAACTCTAATCTGCCAATCATCATCCGGAATGCAGAATCCCTGACAGCATTCTAAAGTCAACTGAAAACGTATACTCGTTCCGTTAGCATTTTAACATAAAAAGACAATTCTTTAAATCCTCACTTGCCTGGTTTGCTACTCTGGTGCATAGTTTGATTATGGTGTGTTGACTGCGTTGTGCTGATTTCTAAAGACTGCTGCACAGCAGCGGCGCCGAACTTGCGTCTTGAGCTCAAACAAGGCTAAGAGAGAGCTTACGAATGGTCCAGACCAATCCTTACGAAAGTGTGACTTAAAGAAGATATACTTCAGCGTACTAACGTGTTGGGAATTGTGCCATAAAGTTAAGAGAGAAGTTAAGGAATAGGTTAAGAGACTACTTAGCGATAAGAACGTTTTGGGGAACTGTTCATTAAAATAACCACATTTTAAAAAAAATCTGAACAGCTGTGAAAATAGTATAAAGTTCATTTCATAAATGTCATGCAGAGTAAAGCAAAGCAGTGCCAAGTTCATGTAATTCCCAGAGAATGCATGAACTGATAACAGAAAGCTTGAATTTAATGTAAGTTGTTCTGAATAAAAGCGTCTACCAAATTCATAAATGTAAATGTAGTATCTGGATGTCCCAATAGGCTCTGTTAGTTCAGTTTTTGGGAAGCAGAAGCTACATCACACCACCTACACACTGCCTGGGTGATGTTGTTAGTCATCACACAGAACTCTTGACCTTGAAAGACCTCAGTGGGGAATGATCATTTTCAAAGTAAAAAAGAAAAGAAAAAAAAACCTGCAATATTACTGAATGGTTATACTTTATTTATTTATTTTTATGTTAAAATGCAGAAAGTTTTTTGTGATTGGTAGGTTTAGGAATACGGTTCGTGTAATGGTATAGAAACAAACAAATAATGGGTGATGGCATCTAAAATCATAATGATGGACATAAATTAATGTGACGATAACACATTCTGCATCTCAGCATTGACACTTACCAATCACCATCATGGCTGTCGTCTCTCACAGCCTGTCATAAACAGACTTATCAGGAAAATTAAATGAAAAGATAAATACTTGAATTTGTTGTTCTCTCTTTGCAATAAATTTCAGCATGTGAGCCAGAAAACTGCAGCTTCACCCATGACAGGGAGATCTGTCTGTTGAGTTGACGTTCTGCACATCCATGGCAGCACTGTGTTGAATGTGCATTTTTGTGAGATTTATAGCAGTCTCTCTGTGAATTTCAGTGGAGGAAAAAAAGTAAGGGTGCCTTTCATTCCTCAGGTAAATGGTAGAAGGGAGATTCAATGACAGATATTTATGGTTCATGGCAGACAAGACACTAAATAGATTTATAGAAGTCTACAGATGTCAGGTACAGCCAGACTCCTGAACATTATGATTGTGGCAATTTTGTGATGATATAGTGGATGAAACTTTGATTTAATGAGTCAGATTTTATCACTGATATCTCTATGCTTTTGTTTCAAAGCCTAAAAACATGCTGTGATGCCAACGTTCATGGAAGAAGAAAGCTGTCGGGTTTACAAAAATGAGCGCTTATGAGTCTGTTATAAGTCTGTTATAATAAAGACATCAACCTTACATTTCCATGCGCCTAAACATGACAGAAACTAAATGAACTGTGATTTGTTGCTATATATTTCAGTCAGTATGTGATCTTGGGCGTTTGCTCGGCCAGTAAAATCTGCGATGGAGTCCAGACCTTCTGCCGTCAGTCTGAAGGTCTGGCTATGTGAGACTGATAACAATGCAACAAACAAAGTGTATGCAACATTTTCTGAATCCACACAAATCCCTTGTAAAGTTCTGGTCAAGTTAACATTGCTCAATTTCATTCATCACTGACAAGCAATTCTGCCCTTGCATGGACGACACTCAAAAACATAAAATTTGATCTCAAAGACACAGTGATTGTAAACATCCAAACAGCATCTTGGGAAAAGACAGTGGTGTCTATTCAGAGGTGCCTATTGTGAGCAATGCACTGGAGAGCTTGATTTGTAACAATCATTTCCATCCTAACCTCATTCATTCTGGGGTCTGCTCCCTCCTGCTGAGAACAATGTGTTTGTCAATTAGCTTAGGATGGTGTTTTTGCACTATGGGGACAATATCTGTCTCCGGGCAGCAGACACCTTCCAGAGTCCACCATAATAAGCTTGAGATAACGCAAATGAGATCACATGGCATATGATTTTAGTGATGAGTGACTGAAAGTCCCTCAGGGTGTGGAAAACCTCTGAGAATATTATTCCCCAGTCTCAATTCTAAAACAAATGCTCTGTTCAGAAAGACCATGTGTAACACTGGGTAATTTCACTTGGGCACAACAGATAATGAATAACAATGGTGTTTCATGATTTTAATAGAATACTATAGAACAGGTTAGCACCTATGAATCATGTTAGGATCATTTTAATCCTAAATAGAAGGAGTCTCAGACTCCCTCAACTGACCCAAGCCTAAAGTAGAAATAATGTTTTAATGCTGTGAGGACTGAATGATAAAATTGTGAAATCTGTTGATTATGAAGCCCCCAAAGAGACATTTTCAGGTAAAAAAAAAAAATAATAATAATAAAAAAAAAAAATCTGAGGCTGAATAGATAATAAGGGTAGCATTTACATGGATGAAAACAAGGCTATGAAGTATCCCTCACAGATTTATAGCCGGGTTTCAGACCAGGACTTATATTAAAGGTGCATTAAGCAACATTTCATGTGAAGCCATTTTTCTAACCCATACATGCTTAAACAATTGCCTGATGGGCTAAATGAGCCCTTCTCTGATCACTGCGATTGCCTCCATAATCCTGTACAATAAAATAAATAAGAGGTATTCAGGCTCGAATTTGAGACTGGGTGTGACGCCATGCACGTTCACACTCGCCTGGCTATATCTGGCAGGTTCGTTTGTGTATTCGCCGCCATTCTTCGTATCAGAGAAGACAACTTGAGCGACACAACTTTAGTCAACTTTCGATAAAAGTAGAAGATGGATTCAAAGAGACCGAGCTTGTAGTTCATTCCAAACCCCAAACACTCAACATCGGGAAGGCTTTCAACAAATGGAGAGATCTACGGTCTGTACTAGGGCTTAAACTCAAATCCTACAAAGTAATAACTTACATTGTTCATGAACGTGTTTCCATAATGAGACAATCATAAGTGGATACAGTAAGCACATAAAACAGTTCAACATGGAGATAGATGGAAACAAAACCGAAGTTTTCTACATAAGTGTGTAATTTACTCAAATGCCTTTTCTTTCATATATTTTAAATGAGTTGCAACTTTACTTACCTCATTATGACTGTAACAAAAGATGTGTGCGGCTGATGCTCCTTTGGTTATGAACAGCTCGCACAAACGTGCGTGTGTGATCCTTTTTACAGTCTATGTTGTGATCCATCAGCGCGCACACCTCTAGTTGCAGTTTCACGTGTCACCAGAGGGGGCATAGTTCTGCAAAAACTTAGAGACTTGCGTTTTGCACCTTTAAGCCAGGTTCAGGCTTTAGTTAAATTATGACATTTAAGTATTTTTTTAAACGTGCCTTAAAAAAAGAAAACATTTGTGCATCTTTTTTGTACATTTGTGCAGATTATGTGCATCTTGAGACAAAGCAATGCCACCGACATATTTTAAGATATGTCAGTGCAAGTTGTTTTCAGTTAAAACAGCTCAAACATGCAATTTGGGACATGCAATTTGTCTGTGAAACTGAACAGTAATCTTTATGTAACCCCTCTTACAAGCTGGCCTCCGTTACACTCACCCCTGAACCTCACTCCCATCTGGGTCACAGCACCAATGTATTCCCTCTGGTTCTACTCGCAATGCTCCGATCGTGATTTGTCGCTAACAAGGACACTTAAAACCGCAGCCTTGACGCAGTCGACAGAGCGCCTTTTGAGGTCAGGGGAGTACGATTTCATCCGCATGTCTCTTACTAGTTGCCCTGCATTACATTTACAAAGATCACAAGATGTGTCTTTCAAAACTGTTTCATTGAGTTTTTGTGGAAACTTAGCTTAAAAATTGGCATGTTGTTAAACAACAGTTCAGAAAAAACTGTACAGTTTTTCCGCATGGTATTGTTTTAATTTCTATCAATAATTAAATATGGTACTATACTGATCAGAAAGTCTATTCGGAATTACATACAAACATGTTCATTGCTCTCAAGAATGTTTGCATTCGCACTGAAACATTTACATCAGAAACAAGGCAGTTAATTGGAATTAAATTAAAGCATTCATTGATTCCTGTGCTCTGATTCTATAAAATGCTAGAACAGACCAGGTTTCATGGATATACCAGGTTCCTCTGTCACTTCCTTACAACAATTCACATAGCAGAATACAAATCACCTGCACCTGACATGTATTTTCTCCAGTAACTATCACCAATTACCTTTTTAAGATACATAATGTTTTCAAAAATTGATCAGATGAAGGTATCTCAGAGACAAGAAGTGAAACTAACATGGCATTCGGACATGCCTTGATGCCTTCAGACCTTGAAATGCGTCCTCCGAAGAGAGCATTTATCAGTTTTTGGTCACAGCCATTGTCTGGTCTCTGACGTGGATACACGACTACCTGTACTGTATCGAGTGAAAATTATTATTCCTGCTCCTTCGTTCAAAGTTCTCCTCTCCATCTTCTGTCTCCAACTGAGGTGTGTGCTATCCATTCACTCCATCCCCAAAGTCCTGAATGTCCACCAACGTCCTGCAAAATAGAAAGAATGTGTTCAATTTATTCAAGTTACCATTCTCCAGTACCATCATTATATTCATACTCACTCTTTGGATTTTCTTCATTGCTGTTCAATAAAGATCACTATTAATGTTCATCTGTTTGTTCTCTCTGAGTCTGTTCCAGTATAGGCCACAGTAAAACATTTTGCACTGTGATATGTTTAGAATAATGCTTCATGATTCACATTCAAGATGATTCTGAGAGGTACACATTTTTCAGTACCCTACATTGTGATAAAAAAACAAATTTGACATGAATCGTGGCCAATTAGGTGTAAATGTCATGGCCAGTGCTATACACAACATATTAGTGTTCTGTGTGCAACTCCAGAAACTCTCTCTTAAATATGACTAATGCCATATTAAAAAAAAAAAAAAAACTAAAAAAAAACATTTCTGAAGATTGATGTAAACTTGTCGCAAAAATGTATGACTGTTCTGAGGAGCTGAAGAAATGAACATTTGTCGTTTTCCTACCTGCTGGGCTGATTTTGACATTTCTGTCAGTTTATGTCCATGTCGTTTATCTTGAACTGTGTCACCATCAGGTCTGATCAAATTGATGAAAGAGTCTCAGTCACCAGTCTGTCCTTCCCTGTCCAGACTGAGGGGAAATGGGGGAAGAATGGGTGCCTGCATCTTGATTTAGGCATGATGGCAGTGGGAGGACCTGACTGAGTCTCTGGGCTTTCAAGAAGCCAAGGAGGAGGACATCCATCACCTAGCGCCTGAGCTCAGCCGGAGAGTCTCTCCTCCAGCCACTCCATACTGTGATGGATGAGCATATCACATAGGATTTTTATTATTTCAAAAGAGGCCAACGGAAAGGCCAGTGAGTTCAAATACTGAGCGATCAGTCGCAGTGGTGGATCAGAGTTTTATCTCAGAATCTAATCCATTTATGGGCCACTTACACATTTTTGAAGTTGTAGTTGGGGGGAGTGAGAGAGCACAGGATTCTTCTGAGAGGAATAGTGTCAGGCATGGGCCAATGCTCCCTATAGCACCGCTGTATACCAGGGTTATTATAGGTTTAAATTATTTTTTCATTGCTTTTTATTGTTTTAGTTTGTTATTCCTTTTTTTCATTCTATGACTATGAAATGTATATTTTTCCCCTATGTTTTTAGTCAGTATTTTTCTGGTAGTTAAGTTAAATATTTTTGAATAGTTGCATTATATTTCTAAGAGCCAAATTTAGTTATTGTAACTGTTTAAGTCCAAGGATGAATAAGGTATAAATAAAGACAGTCTTGATTAAACATACGCCTACAACTCAACAGTGTGCCATGCGCAAACTGTCAGGTTTCTGGTAATTAAGGACCCAAAATCAGATAGATGCTTAATACAATCTTTATTAAGCTCAAATAACTGTCAGTGAGCTGGAGAGCTCAGGCCCGGGCTCGAACCCATTAGAGGAGAGAATAATCAGTCCAGGCAATAGTCCAGATAACCAGATAATCAGTCTCTGAAACGTCTGGTTCAAAGGAAAGCAAGGAGAAGAATCAGGCAGGAGAGCAGTCAAAGCACTGAGCAAACAGCAAACAAACAGAATTAATCCAGGTCTGTGATAAGTGACAGGCAGCGATCGTGACAAAGATCAGTCCAGAACGGGAACAAGGAATTCCAGAGTCACTAACCAAGACACAGGGGAGAAACACCAAACTACAAGACCAAAATTTGGTTTACAGAACAAAATGTACGAGTGAATAGAACGGGAAACAAAACACAAAAAAGTGATCACCTATCAGCTGACAAACAGCCGCCACATGCAGAAAGAAAACAAAAACATAGAGTAGTGCAAGAGAAAAGGGATGGATCAAAACTGAGTCCTGACACAAACAATAACATACAAAAAATGAGTGAAGGTGAAAGGGCTCAATTCACATGGTGATGAACCAAATAAGGTAAATTTGATGAATAGGCATGGTAACTGATTATGACTGTATCACAAACAGGTGATTAAACAGACAAAAACAAAACTAGGCATAACTGTGACAGAACAACCCCTCCGGCAAGGCACAGCCTTGCACCGTAAACTGGCTGAGGTGGTGGTTCTGGTGGTAGTGAAAATTTGCCCCAAGCCAGAAAGAGATTTTAAAGTCTCATTATCAAAGTCTCTTTGTTCGCAATCTGACAAAAGTGAAAGGGAAAATTCCAATAATGAAAACCCAGCATTGGCAAGAACAATAAACTGTTCGGCTTAGAGTCTTTATCCTTCTGTATGTCCAGTATTCTGTAATAGTTAAAGAGACAATGTGTACTTTTTTTGGTATTTTATTATCTAAAATCAATATTTTTATTCACAAAATATGTCCTCAAATGGAGTACAAATACCTCTGCCAATTATCTGACTTATCCTTGTGAACAAAGAATATATTATCTTTATGTACATAGGATGGGTAGGTACACAGAGGCTTTCATGTAGATCCACCATTATGAAAAACCGTCTTGGTTACCATATGTAACCCTTGTTCCCTGAATCAGGTTCCCATGAAACGGAGAGTGTTACGTGAGATGACGAGATGCATGTTTCACTTAGAAAGCCTGTCATCTTCGAGAATTATAAAACGAGCCAATGGCGATGAAATGAACATGGATCTGCAGAATTTACATACGCGTATCTCCGCCCACCGCGTTGGTATTTAAGGAGAGTGTGGATGCAAAGGCAGTATGTCCTGCCCTGCGGAAGTCTGATCCCCTTGTCGTGAAATTGGCACGGACAGAGGAGGAGTCCTACTTAACACAGGAATACCAAGGTACACTGGGAAGCATATCTCAGAGGAAATATGCCACAGTATGCCTACCCATAGGGAGGACTTGCTGTCAGGAATACACATATGGCCCAAAGGGGCTTCATAGTGGAGGAACACTGGAGTCAGCTAGCCCATGGGGTGGCAACTTTAAACACCAGGAGTGGCAAGGTGGCTTGCCAAGGGAAAGACACATGCTCAACAGAGGCTTACAGTGGAAATACACATGTGGGGGTTACTCAGGGGAGGAACCATGAACACGAAGGCACCAAGCTGTCGCACAGGCAATAGACACTGGCGCCAGTGTCAACAGTGCAGGAGGAACTCAGGGCTTCATAGAGGAAGACTCAGCTGAGGAATATATCACACATATCCAGTCCGTAGAGTGGAATGGCGAGCAAGCAAAGACACCTGATCGGGTCCAGTGTAGCTGGTTGAAGTGAGTACATGAGAGGACACAGGCTCCACTCGAAGATTATAGAATCTGGCGAATGTGTTAGTTGTCACCCAGCCTGCAGCTCTGCAGATGTCTGTTCAGGGAGGTGCCATGCGCTAGAGCCCAAGCGGAAGCCACACGAGTGGAGTGTGCTGTCACACCAAGGGGGCACGGATAAGCCTTGATGTTGGTAAGCCAAAGCAATGCCGTCCACTATCCAGTGAGACAACCTCTGCTTTGAGAGAGCCTTTCCCTTCAGTCTCACACCATAACAGACAAAGAGCTGGTCTGGGGTCCTGAAACACTGCATTCTTTCTACATAAGCATGGAGGGCGCGTACTGGACAGAGCAGTGCCAAGGCTGGGTCTGCCTCATCCAGGGGCAGCGCTTGCAGGTTCACTACCTGGTCCCGGAAGTGAGTGGTGAGGAACCTTGGGCACATATCCAGGGTGGGTAACCCGGCCCGAATTCCAGGCACGTTTCGTCAACAAGAATGTGTGCAGGTCTTCTACCCTCTTGATTGAGGCCAGTGCAACCAGGAGCGCTGTCTTGTCAAAACCCTGACTTCATCTCGGCTGGAGGGACAGTCTTCGATTGCACCCTTTGCCAGCAAGGTGTCAACCTCTATTCTTATGCCACCGACCACGAGCCTGATAGTTTGGGGGGGACCAGGGAAGGACCAGCATTCCACGGGGTCTGCTCTGCCAGGGGTCTGGCGATAGAGGGGGACGAGAGTGGTGAGGTCCGGAGACGGCACACACTGTCATCCGCGCCCTCAGAGACAGAGGGGGATGAGAGCGGCAAGGCCCGGGGCGTCGCATACTGTCGTCCGCCTCAGGGGGCTCGGAAATGGGATGCAGTTCTTTGGAGAAAAGATTCTCCCCAGAGCCCTCCATCGGGGCAGGAGTGGCCCTGCAAACCTCTCCCTGAAAGAACTGCAACCCACATCTGAGCTGCCTGTAGGGGCGCTTCCTGCAACCACCTCCAGGGTGTGGCCCGGTGCTGCTAGGGCAGGATGGCGCATTTGGCAGCAAGCGGACTGAGGCGTCTGAGCTGGCGCCTGAGTTGGCAGCAGGGATTTGAATTGGGCTTGGCTAGATGTGAACTTTGAATTGGAACAGTACTTGGGCAGTGACTGATGACGTTTCACAAGTCCACAAGAACACAAGCACAGACAAGAATGCATATTGAGAAGCGGCCTAAATAATGATCAGCTGTGATGATTAAATGAATATCCACTGAAACTGATTATGGCAGGAAAAAGAGAACAAAGAACCACAGGCAAACAGGTGGTTACACAGACTGATAGAAAACGAAACCAAAACTAAGCATAACTGTGAAAGTCATTGAGTGTGTTAAACACATTTTTGTGTTTAACGAAGGTTTTGTATTTTTAAATGTTTCTCTTTTTTTCAATAACCTGTAGGCCTATATGAAACTTATTGCTACTGTATGTTGTTGTTTTTATTTCTTTTGTATGAAAATATGACAAAAAAAACATTTCTGTGTATACAACTCTGCTGTGTATGAAAATAAAATCTCAGTGAATGTAAAAATGTGTGAATGTTTTAATTCATAATCATGAAAGTACATATCTGAGGGTCATTGAAGTCGTGCACTAATTAGCACTTAAATTATGTGGCATCAGTACAGTAAAAAATACTATGTGTGCTCTAAATGAGGCCCTTTATATATTGTTCTTAAAAGTCTGTTAAACAATGTTTGCAAATATTGTTCTTATTTTTCTGAATAAATGCAATGAAAAAAAGCCATTTTTGTGTTTAAGACAAGGGCTACGGATCTGATTTGCAGTCTAGACTGTCCCCTCGTGTCCTTACATGTTCTTGATTAGAGAGTGAGCAACAGAAACAGATAGAAGGGTGGTGAATGGGGACAGGTTGGGGATTTGGTGCAGAATGCAATGCAACACTATGTCATTTATCTGTGAAGTGCTTCACAGAGAGCTATGCCATTCTTTAATGCCGCAGTAATCAGGGAACGTTATCCCAGACTGGTCTACTCCACAGTACAATGTTTCTTTTCTTTCACATCTCATTTAGTCTCTTCACATACTCAAATGGGAATAACTTAGGACAAGTGTAATTCTGATCAGCAGCAGTTCTTGTTATCTTGAGTTGTAAGGCTGTGTCACTAGAGGACTACTTTTTGGGGAGAAGTGTTCTTTGATTCTAGTCGCCATCTGGTATGCCTTCCTAGCCTGGGGATACAGCTGATAAAAGGCAGCATCCCAGATGAAAGTTTCATGGGCTACTGTACCTGGATAGGTGAGACACAGAAAAAAAAAGAGAAGAGTCCAGAGAATGATCTATGCCCTGAGGTAAAGATTTGAATGATTTATTCTGCCAGTCTATCTAGTGGACCGGAGAAACCTCATGGATTTCTTCAGGGGTTTTGTTATTGTTTGTCCTTTGCCAAAGAAATTGTATGTGAAGGTAACCAGCATGTTCAGGACTGACTAACTTCTGTTTTTGAACACAGATATGCTTTTGATTTTGAAACAAACAAAAAATGGGGTGAAAAATCAATATAACTCTGTTGAGAATTTAAAAAATTCTTTGGTAACACTTTGGTAACAGCTAGGTGGTTTCTTAAGTTTGATAATTAATCTGCTATGTTTATGACAGGTTGTGTTGTCTTAGTAATGTCAAGTTGTCATGACAAAGACACTGACAGGTTATGATGTATTGGTTTATGTCAAGATGTCATAAAGACATCTCAAACAATGTCATATTTGCATTCAAAAATGTCATAACTGAGCGAATGACACTTAATGACAGTTGTCACAAACATGCATAAAACTTCACATTCATAACAATTATTTAGGCACTTTACTTGAAGGGGTGTGCATAAGACTGACATGACACCTTCATAACCATGACATGACATATGTTATGAATATGAAGTAGGGTTTATGCATGTTTCTGACAACTGTCATTAAGTGACTTACACTCACTAATGACATTTTGAATGCTAATATGACATTGTTTAAGATGTCTTTGTTATGACATCTTGACATAGACCAATACATCATAACCTGTTAGTGTCTTTGTAATGAAAACTTGACATAAAATTAAGATAAACTGTCATGTGGTTGGCTTTGACATTGGCTGTCATGAGGCCATAATAACTGTGTCATGAATATTTTTCGTTACCTCACCTACAGTGGTACTAATTGAATTTGTCATTAAAAAGTTATAATGGCCTTATGAAAGCCAATGTCAAAACCCACCTGACAGTTTAATGTAATGTTAACCAATAAAGCTAGGTGGTTTCTTAAGTTTGATAATTAATCTGCTATGTCATGTTTATGACAGGTTGTGTTGTCTTAGTAATGTAAAGTTGTCATGACAAAGACACTGACAGGTTATGATGTATTGGTTTATGTCAAGATGTCATAACAAAGACATCTCAAACAATGTCATATTTGCATTCAAAAATGTCATAACTGAGCGAATGACACTTAATGACAGTTGTCACAAACATGCATAAAACTTCACATTCATAACATATGTCATGTACATGATTATGAAGGTGTCATGTTAGTGTTATGCACACCCCTTCAAGTAAAGTGTTACCAATACTTTTTGTGTATTTATTTTGAAGCCACATATTTACTCTAGCAGTTGAAGCATGAAACGTCTCGGTTACATATGTAACCCTCGTTCCCTGAGTAGGGAACAGAGACATTACGTCGGAATGACGAGAATAGGGTTTTCGCTTAGAAGCCTATCATCTTCGAGTATTAAAAAACAAGCCAATGGCAATGAAATGCCATGGGTCTGCTGAATTTGCATAGCGTATCTCCGCCCCACCGCGTGGTATTAAAGGAGAATGCCGGCAAAGGCAGTCATGTCTTCGCTGAGGAGCTGAGACTGAACTCAGGTGTCTACCCAGCGGTACAGCGGAAGTGGCAGGAAGACATAACGTTTTCGTTCCCAACTCAGGGAATGAGGGTTACATACGTAACCAAGACGTTCCCTTTCGTAGTCACTCTGAGTTACGTCGGATGACAAGAATGGGGGTCCACATTTAATCACGCCACCTTCACAGCTGTCTTCCAGTGGCCTGCGAAAGTCTGAACTCCCTGACGTGATACTGGACGGACGAAGGAGTCCTACTTAACACAGGAATATCAAGGTACACTGGGGAGCATAAATCAGAGGAAATATGCTGCAGTATGTCCACCCGTAGGGAGGACTTAGGAATACACATATGGCCCGTTAGGGGGCTTCATATGGAGAAACACTTGAGTAACTCAGCCTGTGAGCTTCAAGAGGAAGGCTCACCTGAGTAAAATATCGCACAAATCTAGTCCGTGGCATGGAATGGCGAGCAAGTGAAGACACCTGAGCCGGGTCCAGTACTAGCTGGTTGAAGTGAGTACATGAGATTATAGAATCTGGCGAATGTGATGGCTTTCTGTCTACATAAGCACGGAGTGCACGTACTGGACAGAGCAGTGCCAGGGCTGGGTCTACCTCCTCCATGGGCAGCGCTTGCAGGTTCACCACCTGGTCCCGGAAGGGAGTGGTAGGAACTTTGGGCACATATCCAGGCCAGGGTCTCAGGATCACGTGAGGGTAAGCCGGCCCGAATTCCAGGCATGCTTCGTCAACATCAAAACTATTATAACTTGGCTAATAGGTTATAAGGCAAATGGACAAAAGTAGTTACTAGCTTAGAGATTGGCATTGCTATCAGCATAAACACTGTTGTGTGAATCTTGTCAATGCACATCAAATGTGATATGCAAATCTGAAAAGCCAAACCAGTTATAATTTGTGTTTTATTTGGGACACTGTTTTTTTAAAACCTGTTTCAGTTTGAGGTTAATTTGTTGTGACTTTAAGCTAAATTTCCACTGCATATTTTCCTATGGTAGGTGTGTGTGTGAGGATGGGTGTATGTTTTGCACTCTTGGTGTTTTAGAGTGTCACCCATTCATTGTTGAACACTTTTTTCTGCATCGTGGCTGATTTGTAGATTGTACACACAAACATTTTGTCAATTTCCCATTCATTTCTTATGGTTGGTCACTTTTGACTGAAGAGCACAAGTGTGACTATTTTTTTTTAAATGACCCCTTAGCTTGCTCTGATCATGACCTCATTTTTTTATTTGTTTTTACAATTAAAGTTTCATTCTTCACTGAAAAAGTCACCCAAGTCTAGTAGGGAATATAATTAATTTTGGGCTTATCCACTTCAACCAACTTCATCTTAAAACTTAGTCTTGTTCAGCATAAATGATTTTGTTTTAAACGCTGAAACTTAGTCTTATTCAGCATAAATGATTTTTACTTAGATGAGTACACTATTGGAGTTCTAAGGATCTTGCATTGGATTGAGAAATTTATCTGTTACCGATGATATTATTTTTAATTTCAGTGCAATCTTTCGTTGGACTATTAATGTAAGTGAAATCTCCATGACAGTGCTGCAGTATTATTTTTATGTGCCATATTTTTCATGATCATTTTAATGTTCCTTATAAACCAATATGACTATGGTAATGGAATTAGTGATTATATAAATGGCATTTTTATAAATGGCGAAATGATATATAGAGATCCGTTGTTTATTTTTTGGTATAGTTCTGGGAACTGAATCAATTTACTGACTACTAGTACCTGCTTTCAACTTAAAGATGTGCACTATTTAATTGTTTGGTGACCTATTTGGGTGTATTAGGGCAATGATTTAAATCTGCATGCCTCAAAGCTGAATGAAATCTTTAAGCTAAAGCTAATGGAAATCAAAAAGGAATGAAACTTTAATTTATTAAATTATGAAATGTATCGCATTTAAATAAATCAATTTATCACAAAAATGTATGCAATGAATTAAACCATCTCATCAAGCAATATTTAAAAACCACATTGAACAATTCATTGTTCTCTTATAGCAGTCATAAACTTGACTTGTTATTTTTGAACATGTCTAGAGCATGCTAATTATAAAATCGCAAGAGGAGAACCAAGCAAGAGACTCTTTTCAAATTTAAGAGGCACACAATAAGTTCATTGACAGTTGTTCCTCTTTGTAAAATGTTTTTACTAAAGGTTAATTGTTTTTTTTTTTGTTTGTTTGTTTTTCATTAGGAATCTGAGAGGGATTTTAAGTTATTTTCACTTTGCTACTCGTAAATTCCAGCTGGTTTAGGAATGTAACTGTGACTCATTATTTGAACTGCTCATTATTTGGTCTTTTAGGCTCCTGGCGAAAAACTGTCATTAAGCATTGGACGAAGTACTATCATTTCTTACAATGTATTCAGGAGAAATGTTTTCTTAAATAACCATGTAATAATTATTACATCAATGATAATTTAAGGAATACAACTAGTTTTTTTTATATATTTATTTGGGGGAGAAATGTGCTCCTGTGAAGTTTGTTTGATGATATTTAGTTTGATATATATATATATATATATATATATATATATATATATATATATATATATATATATATATATATATATATATATATATATATATATATATATATATATATATATATATATATATATATATATATATATATGATATAAATCCCAGATTTCAAAAATAGCACCCTTGTCTCTGCTCTCAGCATGGTCCTTGGATATTCTATGTTGAGGTATGAGTCATTTAAAATTAAAGTGAGACAGGGAAAAAAGAGCAGTGGGACAGCAGTGTTAAAGCAACACTATGTAACATTTTTTGTCTTAAAATAATGTTTTCAAAATCTTATCACTGGTTCATAAAGTCTTAACGGGTGTAAAAGGCACTTCTACCTAGCCTGACGGGGTCTATATATCTTTTACTGGCATTACGGAACTTCAGGGTTCAGGTAGTAGGCTAACCCGAGCACAAAAATAATTTCACAATTCGACTGCTTTATGTCGAAGCGTTACAATAGTCATTATTTAGTTTTACTTTGTTTCTGGTGTCGCAATACATCATCCTTTCATGAAATCATGTAACATACTCTAAATTGTCAATGGACATCGTTCATTCTAAAGCCGGTGCTGGATAAACAATGAGCGTGAACTAATTACGATAGACAATTAGTAATGGACAATTCCGTTTCCAACCAGTAGGGCGACCGAAGTGAGAAAGTTAAATTGGTGTTGCTTTAATGTTTTAAAGCGAATAGCCTTGGTATCTTTAGAAAGTCTTTCCTCCTGTCTTCTTTTTGAAGTCTGTCCCAGAAAGCTGACAGGTGTCTGAATGCAAGCTAGTTGGCTCTGAACTGCAGATATATGGGATGCAGCGTAAAAGAGTAAAGAATTTATCTGTGAAGTACAATATGCTACAATTAAACAAGCAACTGCTCGAAAATGACAGATTTTACAATCCATCCGTCCATGCAGCTGTTCATTCATGTCTGAAAAACTGCACTGCGCCATATAGCAAACAAAAAATCATAAACATAGCCAACCTGCAGCTTATTTTCTCACTCTACAGTTTTATCAGAAAATGTATTCATTCATTCTGTCAACATATGCATAAAACTGCTGAGCTTCAGAAAACTGAATCAAAGAAATAAGTGCATTTTGAATATGAAAGTGTTATCAATTCAAAGTACAGTCTTATTGATTAGTTTCATTTTAACAATTGCTTGCTTTTTGCGGCATTCTTGGTCTTCTCCCTCTAGCTACTACAGGTATCACAGCCCACCTCCCGCCCCAACAAAGATTACAAATATATATTTTTATTTTTTTAGTTGCAAAGCAGATGAACTAACCATGGTAGTTGAAGCAGCATTTTTCCAACTGTCATCGCTGTCAGCAGAACCCCCAGAAGGGTACATCCTATAGCCATCCTATATGAAATCATTATCAGAAAATTAAAGGGCAACAGACGCATAAGACAGTAAGGGGGTATTGGGGTTCAGATGTATACTGACAGTCACCCACTGGCCTTTATTTACTGTGTGGGCTGGGGGCAGAACAAAATCTACCCCAGACCTCATGAAATCGTATCAGTTACCTAACATAACCTCGGTTTTCATCGACTGAAGCAAAATTTGCTCGTGGTGCGAGCACGGCAGGTTACGCAATAGCTCCTCTAAGGAAGCGGATGACAAGGTCGTTGCTTCCTAATGATCAGCCGCGCCTAGACTCTGCGGAAGCTCGAACGGCCGCCACATAGACTTTAAGCGTGGAGGGAGACCTGCCCTTATCCAAAAGCTCCTGGAGCAAACTAATCAACCATGAGACCCTGTGGGTCCAGATTTTTGTCAGTGCACCATTTGGAGAACAAAGACTATTTAAACGTGTAAAGCTTTCTAGAAGAGGGAGCTCTAGACTGCATAATCATGTTTTCTCACTCCTTCTGGCAGGATAACGTGTGTGTGTTGAACAACCATGCATGCAGAGACCAGCACTCTGGATGCCAGATCGAGCCATGAGCTTGAGAGAGCAGATCTGTCCTCACTGGAATTGGCCACAGGGCTGTGTCAGCTCCAAGAACCAAGTTTGGTTCTCTCATCGCAGGACTATAAGGAGCACTGATTGGTGCTTTTCCCTGAGTCTCTTGATCACCTGTGGCAACAGTGAGACCGAGGGAAAGCATACAGCGGCCAGCTGAGCAAGATTTGGGCTAGTGCGTCCTCGTTCTTTGAAAAGAACATTGGGCAGTGAGCGTTGTCTTTTGACGCAGAGAGGTCGAACTTCCACTTTGCCAAAAAGGCACCATAAGCCGCGTTTCCACCGCAATTACCAGGAACTATTTGTCCCAGGAACTTTTCACAGGAACCTTTTTTTCCCCAGACTGCTTGCTTACTGCGTTTACACCGCATACTAAAGTACCGAGGCGGGAAGATTATAGTGACGGTAAACTCATGGTTAAACTGCGTGCGACTGCTCTTCCTAGCCTGCGCGTTTGTTTTAAGTTTTGTATGGAGGAGATTCAAGCTTTGCTGCTTTTTTGTGTGCGATTTTGGTTTACTAACGAGGTAATTAACAAAACGGCAGAAAAGAGAAGAGCACCCAAAGCATATTCAGAAAGCTCGTAATGCTAGACATAAAAGTAAACGTTTTTTATCAGCAGACATTGACCGTGAGATGGATGGGACGAACGCGCGCCATCGGGCAGAAAGAATAGCGTGGTAAGAACCAATCAGCATGTTCAGCGCACAAGTCCCACCCCGAAAGTTCCTGAACTCTGAAAAAGTACTACCTCGCCAGCAGGTACTTTCTGGGGGGAAATGTTTACCCGGAACTTCATTTAGACCCTGGTTCCTGTGGTGTAAACACACCGAGTACCACCCCAAAGTTCCTAGTTCCTGGGGAAAGTTCCTGCGGTGGAAACGCGGCTATAGTTACTGGACTGTTTGGGGGTGCAGGGACCATTCCCCAGGTGGAATAATGTCCCTGGACAGTTTGTCTGGGCCGTCGTTCAGGAGGCCTGGCACATGCACAGTTCTCAGTGAGTGCAGATGTTGCTGAGACCAAACAAGGAGGCGTTCTGTTAGATCTCAGGTTCCTGGATCTGACACCGCCTTATGCCTGGTTCAGATTACACGTTTTTTTTGTCTGTTATGATAGTCACTGTGTCAGATTACGCGATTTTGAATACTAAAATCTTGTTGTGTCGTGGACAAGACACAATGTCAGACTACACGTTGCTTCCTGACCAGTCATCGCATGCCGTCTTTAACGGCGCGTGATGTCATTGAGAAAGCGAAACTAGTGAGTGACTTCCGGAAACGAACGTAAACAAACAATGGATGAAGCGGTGAGTGTTGTATTGGCTGTCCTGTGTTCAGAAAACTGTAAAAAAGAAGAAAGAAAACCCGACAATGGACACGTTCCTGGATTGCTCGGCATTGCCTCTTCAGCGTGAGAAATACACGGTGTGGCGTGTGGACTGGTTGAATTGCGTATGTCTCACGGCCATTGCGTGAGACAACCCTGATCGAAGAGGACAGTATGGGCTGTCAATCCTCCAAAGAGAACTTGAGGTAAACTATTGTTTTCTTATATATTTTTACTTTTAGTTTTAACGTTAGCACCATAGTCTCTCTTCGTTTCGCCATTTTTTGAAAGTTGTGTACAGAAAAGATGTGCTCCTATTGGTCAACCTCATACATGTGACGGAACCGTCGTGAACGACCATTAAAAAAATTAAACATGCTAGTCTTTGTGTCGTGATGTCGTGAAGCATCGCAGATGCGACGTAGGTTGTCTCCCACTATGACACACTATACGAGATGATACGATCGAATCTTGCGTCCCGACACCCGTTGTCGTTTACGAATCCCCACGACACCCTACGTCAAACGGATCGTGCCAAAATCGGGCTAAAAACGTGTAATCTGAACTAGGCATTAAAGATTCACGTAGGACACCACAGACCTGTTGTCTGAATTGACTAGAACATGGTGGTCCTGTATGATCAGGAGGAAGCGCTTCAACACGTTCTTGACCGCTATCGTTTCCAGACAGTTTATGTGAAGGAGCTTCTCTTGGTCTTACCACAGGCCAAAGACTGATCTGCCCTCGAAGAGAATGCCCCAACCTGAGTTGGACGCACCTGTCAAGATGACCTTTCAGATACGAGACCGCTCCCATCATCATTCCCCGCTGATAGCAGTCGGCCACTAACCAGGGCTGAAACGTCTTTTCCTTCTTGCTGCCACTGGAAGGACTTCACATGCTTGTGTTGCTGCAAGGACGGAGGCTGAGCTGGACGCTGAGTAGCACTTAGCGCAGGAGGCTGATCATGTGAGCGGCTTACAGCTGAGCTGGAGCGTTGCTCCTTAAATCTGTGGCAGCTGGATCTGGGCCTTTCTCCTCCCCCTCTCGGTGACGCCGTCCATTTGGGAGAGCGTCGAGGAGACACGTCAGTGGAGTCTCGCATGGAGTTCCAGCAGAAAGGCCAGGATAGAGCAGCTGACACCTCGGCATCTCGACATCGGGAGTTCTTTGCTTCAATATCTCGAAAAAATGAATCTGTCCCATAGCGTAAGCTAACTTACACAATATGAGAGAACCTCTCGTAAGAGAACATCGAAGAGCTAGTTACAAACACAATATTAAAACTGTTTGTTTTAATATTAGCAGCAGATTTTCTTCATACCTAAAGCATTCGAAAGATTTAGTGCATGGATTTGTTTTATTGTAATTTGATGTGTACCATAAATCGTACAAGTAGTTACATAACAAAATTTGGGAAATATGCATGTCACTGTCCACAAATTATTCCTTTGCTGTACGATAGATTTCCACAGTCTGCAGCAAAACAGCATTTGCTTAAACAGCAATATGCTCTATGGCTATGAATCAATCACCATCATTATTATGCTTTCTCGTTGGTTGTTCTTACAACTACTGTTTATATGAGATGTAGTTGACTGAAATGGATTAAAATCACCTATGCAGTTGATGCCATACTAACTCAATTCAATCAAATTAAAACAACGTAAACAACAAGTTTAAAGTAAACAACAACTGTATATTATCATGTTTTTCCTAACTTTGTGAACATCCACTGCAAGCATTTTTCACATATGCAAAGTACACATTATCTGGACATGGATTAAAATGGGGTAGCTAACATAGCTAACGTAACATATTGACAGTTTAGTTCAATTGCCAAGAATGATCAGAGGATGAATTTGGTCTAATAAGGTATAATAATGGTTATACTTTTAAATTACCACCTGCTATGGTTTTTCATCTGATTTTTATCTGTTGATTGAGTTTGTTCTTGGCTGACGCACTGCACCTCATTACAGTTTACTATCTGCATTTGTATGCATCATGGAAAAGGGGAGTGGGCCATTGGGACATCACAGCACACCCAGATGAAAAGGTTACCTCTCGGCACTGCTTATGTACCCATGCAGGAAATCCAAAATGTACTAGAAATATATACCAACAATGCAAGGTTCTTTACCCCAGTTCAGACTCACAGCAGGGTCACAATATACGTATACATCGATGAGATTGGTGTTATCTGTGACGTAAAAATTTTGAGTGATGATATTATGCTGTTTCTATTCACATTAACTGTAGCGACAGTTATATGGCAGTTAGCTATACCCCTCAGTTAGCTATGGTTGAGTGCCTTACTAAGCCATAATGGTGATAAAGACAGTGTTATGATTATCCATAACTCTCCTTTCATTAGACTACAGAATAATGGAATAGGGTGAGCAATATATATCACTAATTAAACTGAAGGCTCTTCTAATGGACCATGTCCACAAACCACTGATGTTACAATTTAACATAAGGTGAACTAAGCAAAATAACAGTTTCAATTAGATTTGATACAGAGCACCAAAAAAACAAACAAATTTTAGATCCCCAGCCTAAAAGGTGGCACATCCCACCTAAAAAATAAAAGTATCAACAGAATATAATGAGGCCTGGCATGGCTAACAGTGCTGACATTGACCTGGTAAGATAGACTCTACCACACCAGGTTAATATCAGTCCTAGTGGTCCACATGATCATTCATCTAGACCAGCGAAGTCGAAGTCAAACCAGCTGCCACCATAAGCTGCATTTTCCAGAAGGGTTTTTTACTACAAGCTATTATAGCATTTTAGGAATCTCCAGGCTATATGACATGCTATCTCCAAATAGCAAGATAATTAGATCATATAAATTTGCTGCTTAATATGTATGTATGTGGATGAGATTGAGAGAAGTAGAGCAAAGTAATTTGAGGATTTAGGATACTTTTAGGATACTTAAGCAAAACTTACTTCTGTTACTTTCAATCACTTTTGTCATTTCATAATATTTCAATATGAATGGACCCACTTTGCACGTGTATTTGCAAATCTCATCCAAGAATATATATATATATATGTGTGTATATATATATATATATATATATATATATATATATATATATATATATATATATATATATATATATATATATATATATATATATATATATATATATATATATATATACACTACCGGTCAAAAGTTTAAGATCGGTAAGATTTTTTATGTTTTTAAAAGAAGTCTCTTCTGCTCGCCAAGGCTGCAATTTTTTGATAAAAAATACACAAAACTTTGAACTTTCTATTCATCAAAGAATCCTGAAATAAAAATGTAAAAAACTGTTTTCAACATGGATAATAATCATACATGTTTTTGGAGCATAAAATCATCATATTAGAGTGATTTGTAAAGGATCATGTGACACTCAAGACTGGAGTAATGATGCTGAAAATTCAGCTTTTTTCAGAGGAATAAATTACATTTTAATATGTATTAACATAAAAAAGTATTTTTAAATTGTCATAATATTTCACAATATTACTGTGTTTTTTGTGTATTTTTTACGACTTCTTTTAAGTTGACTTCTTTTACTTCTTTTATTTATTTATTTTTTAAATAACTTTATTTAAAAAAAATAATAAAAAAGAGCTGATTGATTTGATTAATTAATTCACAAAGAATGAATTAAAGCTGCATAGGCCTATAGTAGACAAGCTTGGTAAAAAAAAAAATATATATATATATATATATATATATATATATATATATATATATATATATATATATATGTATATATATATATATATAACAATGAGGGCCCAATTTAAGAAAGAAGAAAGATTAAAATAATACCGACAATGCTGCTCTGTATATAAAAGTTAGAGATGTAGGCTAGTTAGTGTTTCTGGTGATGGTTGGTAATTGGCAGAGACCAAAAATATTGAGAGGGCAAATGCCGGTAGGTGGCAATCCAATGTCAATTTGTGCACAAAAAAAATCCCTAAGGAGAAAATTCACACATATTTATTAATCCCATTTTAAATAAAGATATCGCGCTTTTCTTTTGGCTTTGGACGAAACGAGTAGGCTAAGAAAAGACGGACGCGCGCTGGCGCGCACACTCACTATGGTGCGCATTATTCAACAACAGATGCATTTCAAACGCGCAGTGTCAGGTTTAATTCATCATCTGTCAACCGCTGCAAATATTCCCTTCTCCTGAAGCCAAATTTTCACAGACGGTGATTCTATTCGTGTGCTTACACTTTCTATTTACATTTTCTGACGAAACATGGAGCTGGCCGGCGCAACAGCGATATTTTGTAAGCAAAACTAAAGAAGGGGAAAACTGCAGCGCCAAACAGACGTCGCTTTAAATGAACACAGGCTGTGAGCTGAGATTCAGAAAGGCAACGTATTAAGTTAATACGCTGATGACATTAAACGACACAATTAACCAGATCCATTACCAACACGAATTAAAACCTTATTGTTGGATGTTGAGTAAAGTGTAAGTTTGAGGACTCTCTGCAGTGGACATCGCTCACCAGATATGAAGGCGTGCAGACTCAAGGAAGGAAGCTGAGAGGTGATGCTGTCACACATTCAACAGCATTCAGCGGAGTCAGCACGTTATATATTCCATCTATGGACTGCGGTGTTGGATGTGGGCAAGATCCGAACGAGGGGCCAGAATGCGTTGAAGAACGGAGGTATAAGGAAGTGGTTTTAAAGGGCACACCTCGATCAGAGAAACCTAAGTACTAACTCTACCGGATTTTTACCCAAAGGATTGCTGTTGAAAGCCCTTTGGTTTAGACATTTCCTTCCCGGATGTGGATACTAAGCTGATTTTATTTGTCCAGCAAAACATGCCAACGGTGGTAGATTTATCCCCGTTTTCTTTACGGATTTTGTAGAAGATTTGTTCTCTTCCAGACACCCTCCCCTCCTCCCCCTTTTTTGCACCTGCTTTGCTTTGTCAAAGCTCACCGAGCGCTTCAGAGCGCACTGCTCTTACTTGCATCTCTGTACATCGTGCATGGATTCTACATGAACTGGGGTTTTGTGAGGGCTGCAGTAATGCTCCCATTTACTGAAATCGCTTCACAGCTCGCATTTCCTGACAAAAATGGGTAAGGAACCGTAGCCTAATCTAACCGGTCTGTGCAGATGTATTTTAAAACGATCCTATTTTCTAGCAAGTTGACGCTGAATGGATGCATTTAATCTTTTTGAACATTTTCCTATCTATCTATCTATCTATCTCTATCTATCTATCTATCTATCTATATATCTATCTATCTATCTATCTATCTATCTATCTATCTATCTATCTATCTATCTATCTATCTATCTATCTATCTATCTATCTATCTATCTATCTATCTATCTATCTCTGTCTGTGCTGCAGGCTGTAATGGTTTTGCATTATTTCTGTGGCTTTAATGTGATAGATTGTGCAATATTGTGCATTTTTATCTGTCTTATGCTTTTCTGTTGCTCTACTTACCATTACTTTTGCTAGAATATGGCGTTGGGTCATTCATATTCTGTTCACATGTGCATTGCTATGCTCTAAAGAGAGAAGGGAAAAGAGGCAGTGTATCCATGATGGTCTACACAACTGTCCCTCACTGCTTCTAATAGACCCCAGTGACTTTTGACGTTTCCTGAATACTGCAAGTAAAGCTTAGTAGTAAACACCTTGCATCATAACCCATTTAATAATTATTTTGTGATTGGGGAAAAAAAAGCTCCCTGCAGTGTAGTTCCAGGAAGGCTGGCATCTCGCACTGGTGCTAATCTGCATTTAACATTCAACCCTCACAAGTCTTCAGAACTTCACTAGGTAGAGACTGAGGTGCTGTAATAGACAGCAAGTCTGATTCACTGGGAAAGCTTTTGAGCCATGTATTGGTTTTTGAGAGAGCTTATGCAATTTTTGATGGATGATTCATGGGTTCGTGGGTTGTTGCTTCACCAGAGGTATTGAGGATTGAGGAGCTATCATTTTTTTGGGGGAGGGGGGAAGGTGCTGAAAACCATTGCAGAAAATCACATTAGATGACTACATCATAGTAGCTCAACTACAGTAGGAAAATGAATTCTGTCAAATGAAAAATAATTTGGGGACACTTAAAAAATAATTATATTTATTTGTAGTTTGCAAGGATGGAGTCATAATGTTTCCAGTAACGTATCACCTGATAAACACACATTTCCGTTGTGAAAACATTCTTATTCAGCTGGTACTTATCAATGTTAACAAACAGGTATTGGCTAATTTAGTTAAATAAAAAGTTCTGTCAAATAAGTCTTAGACAAGTAGGCTATTTTGTAGAGGCTAGCAATAGCAATAGCTTTGAAAGCATGAGATCCCACTTGAACACACACAGAGCGGAGTCTGCAAAGCGTCATGAGAGACGACATTAAATTACCTTTAATTAAATGTCTCAAAGCACATAGCATTACAATAAATCGTCCCCTTGGAATTATATGGTTCTATCTGACCTTTTTGTCAAAATTGAGTTATTCACATATTATTATTCTGTGACAATTTATTTACATTGTGTGATGTGTTTTGTACATTTAGGGTCCCTGTTATTTTTATGTTTGAAAGAAACTTGTTCCCCATACCCATTTTCCTAAAAAAAAAACTTTGAAGCTCAATATCTCAAAACTTCTCAGAACGTAGATAGAACCTTATAATTCCAAGGGGACGAAATATGAACTGATACAAATTATAGAGCTCAGACTTGTACTACCTGACTGCTGATTGATTTCAACATTGGGATTGTTGCGATAGAAACACATAAAATAGAAGTCTGAGGATGCGAACAACTCCAGGGTAGAATGTCACAGGTTGCCATCTCTTCAGGTGTGAACACAGTCTAAGCTTGTTGTTTTGGCAGGAGGAATCATAAAAATGGCTGCTGTTTGTTTGTGGCACTCAGTGACTGTCTATCTGAAACGCACTGATGATGTGTGATGTCTGCGTGAGCATGGTGCATGGAGGTATGCAAGTTGACAGGCAGGTACAGGACATCCTATTACTGCATTCAGACCGAATGAAATTAGTATTTTTTTTTACATTTAAACCACTTATATTACTGATTGCTATCAGGAGACTTCAACAAAAAGTCAATGAAAACATTTTTTTTTTTCAATGAAAAACATTGCCTATACCTTTAAACAAGTAAGCTAATTCATTATGTTTTTTTTATGGGTGTCCTTAATACATTTTCCTTCAAGCACTTTTGTGCTCTGCCTCAGATCATATGAAGAAAGAGTAACAAATAATAACAGAACAGCAATAATATTTGATAAGTTAATGTTTGCAGGTATAATAATGATTCTCTACTTTCAGATAAATAGACTGGGCTTTAATAGCCTTTTACTGCAAATAATCCATGACAGATGTTCTGACCATTTTCAGTCCACTGTGGACCATAATCATCTTAGCCAGCTTAAAAAGAGATCATCAAATAGCTTAATTACAGAAAATAAATTCTCTAAAATGAAATGTGTGATTAAAATCGCATATTCCATTGGGGTCACTATTTAAAAAAAGGAGAAGAAGAGTTGTAAAGAATGGAGTTATAATGTTATTCATTTCTATAATATTGTGTCCTGAAATTAATTCCTGGACATTTATTATCCCCTCTTGTTTGGTTGATAATATTTCACAAGCAGAAACAAGATTCAATGTGTGACGCTGTCATGAGGATGAGTGTTAATGTATTGAATGTGTCTTCTGATCCAAAAAAATGCCAGATACCATTCAGTTCACCTAAGGCAAGGAGAAGCCTGTAAACGAGAGAGCATTTAGCCAATATCACACACATTAACCTCAGTAATATCTGCCATTTAGAGAAAAATGAAGCAGTTCAAATGTTTCTGCTCAACCTGGTGTTTCATAAAGACCATCTCTTAATGTGGGTTAGGCCGTGAAACATTTAAAAAGTTTAACAACAGGGACTGAATGGATTGTGTGGACTAACTTCATCAAAATTGTTAAAAAACAAGAAGGATTGTGATAGCAAAATTTGTAAATGCATTTTTTATCTGATTGCTGGAGTGTTAATGCAGTAAGGCAGAATAGTCACACTGTGGTGTACTGTTCTCGGGTCAGAGGAAGTGATGTTAGACAAGATATAATCCAGCCAACAGTGAGCCCTGCTTCTGCCAAGCATAGCCTCACTGGCTTTTCATTTAAAAATGGTGTTTTATTAATCATGTGGCGTCCCTTTTACTCCGCCCCAGCAGAATTTAAAGTAACAATAGTACAATGATGGAATATTAAGTGGGATAAATGTACGACTTCCTCCTTAGCTAAAATGTTTGACCTTTGGACCAGTACTGTAGAATCAATAGTGCTTGTTAGAAGCATTCATGCTTATGTCAGCCATTGGGAAATGTACAACAACAAACATTTAATAATTTTTTTGGTTATTGATGAAATCTCTCTTGTTTAAAGACAATATCAGCCACATGGCTAATGCCAGACTAGCAAAGATAGTCACTCAAAAAAAATAAAAATAAAAAATGTGTAATAGTATATTGACTATAAATTAAAAATTCACTGTGCTAAAATATTGGAGACAAGAAGACTGCAAGGCACAAGCTTGTAAAGCTTTGTTTATCCAGTAACTTTTAACAATCCCCATATCTGATCTCAGTGCCCAGTCCACTGAGCTACGAAAACCCCTCTGTTTTTTACGTGTTTTATTCATGCTTTATGTTTATGTTTAATAAGGTCTCCAGTGGCAGATTCTTGCTGATGATAATTCTGGAAATCACCAAAAGCTATTGCTGGGTCATGTGGAATGCCTGTTCACATTTCTCTTCTGTGAATTTGTACTGGAGCGAAGATACCGTGGTTTATTACCTGCAGTATGTTGGTTGTCACAGTAGATCTCCCTTAACAATTTCGACTGCAATGAGGTGAATGTGCTCCTGGAATGGCCTAACCTGGTTTCCTTGCTCATTGCCTACAGAGCAATATTGGGGTCATGGGTTCAAATCCCACTTGGAGCCATAGTAAAATTCATCAGGCATATATGTAATGAGCTACCCTGCATAGTGACACAATCCAACAATTAGATCCATCCAAAATGGCTTAATTTATGTGAAGTGGTGTGGTGTGAACTCATATACAAGCATGCCCTATTGATATTTTTAGCTCAAACAAGTTATCGTCTCTTTTATTGTGCGATCGTGCAATGAATCAGATGTTGACGTAGATATATCAGTCTGTGATTTATAATTAGTTTGCCTGTGGCCATTGCAAGGAGCAGTGGTGAATGTGAATTATGTTAGCAAAAGATGTAGGTCTTGGAGAACAGGATGCAGCCCAAATGGCTACAGATAAATGATGGAGTGAACATGCTGCTCTGGTTTTAGTTCTGCAGCAGATGTCTAATGCCATACACGGACACAAAAACCCTTTCTGAGAGACATTTGGCGCTTTGGAGAGGAGCCAGGGTGTTGTACAGATGCATAGGCACAGAGAGGTGAACGTTCATGCATTTTAAATCTATGATAGGTGCTTTGAGCAGCTTATTAAGCACACCTCTCTTTTCAGTGAAAATGAAAATTGACTCCCATATCCTCAGGGCTCAGTAACTGTAATAAATGCATTTGAAATTGTCAGCCTTTGCGGTTCCGACAGAGCCACCATAGAGATTGTGCTGTCACACAATAGCGACAACCTCTGTGTTGATTGTTAATTCAGAAATCCTATGTCAACACTATATCCTACAGATGAGCCAAATGGCATAAATTGTACTGTTCAGTGAGATTAGTCAGTGGAGACAGAGAGGGAGGTGTTCTCAGCTCAGCTGAGCTCAGCTTATAAATATCACTTTGCCTTGATTGCACTGTATGTTTGTCATCACCGCCATGGAAAGCACAGTACAAATCTGGGTTGCTCATTATATTGGAACCCCTTTTCAAACAGCCGCCCTCCCCTCCCCTAGAGGATGTCTTCTCCTACTCTCAGCATATTTCGGATATGGGAGAGGAACTTGAAGGCAGTTGGCTTTTTCAAGCCTCTCAGATCAGTTGGCCTGGATTCACAAACACAAGTGTGTCAAAGAGATCCATGTCTTTGAGGCTGATATATCACAGACTTCCTAGAATACATACTGTTGTGACAGGGTTCCAGGATAGAAGCTGTTCCACAATAAAAACATTTGCCAACTAACAGACTCTCTTTAATATGATGGCAGAGGCAGATATAGATTGAAACAGCTTGGCATCTCAGCAGACACATCATTCTAGGGCATACTACTATACAGTGAGCCAGTGTCTGAACAGCAGCGCTCGAGTCCCAAATGCTGTAAATAATCAATACATTGGCTTTCATCTATTCTATCTATCTATCTATCTATCTATCTATCTATCCATCTATCTATCTATCTATTCTATCATATCTATCTATCTATCTATCTATCTATCTATCTATCTATCTATCTATCTCTATCTATCTATCTATCTATCTATCTGTATCTATCTATCTATCTATCTATCTTATCTTATCTAATGTCTGTCTTTCTGTTGTTCTTCTATCTGTCTTTATATCATTATCTCATTCCATGTTGTACTGTTGTATTACTGTTTTATGATTTCATTTGCCTGTAAATCCAGATAAAGCTTTAAACTTTTAAAGGCTTTTAAAACTTTTCAGTTAGTTAAAGGGTAATTCCACCTCTGGAAAGATGAATGTGTGTTTAAAATGGGTTATTTATGTAGAAGAAATGTGAAATTATTTTTTAATTTGGAGCTTTCTAGACTGAGAAAAGACAGAAATGTATTTTTGGCTTATGTGAATGAAAACATCAACTCCCAGAATTCATTTGCTTCGCTGCCCTCAGGAGGCCACGCCTACCGCTAACCTTGCAGTATGTAAACAACAGTCTACTAGTGATTTTCCGTAATGAGTCTGTCCGAAATGTGTTTTGAGATTCGCCCAGAATGTCCGCGATTCGGCTTTTTGCGTTCTACAGTCGTCATTCATCAGTGTTTACTGTGTCAACCGGACTGAGTGCCGGCTGTGTGTGGATAACAGGCGCGAGGGCCGGTCGGCGTGATTACCGAATGAGCTGCACCTAAGACGTAAGTTACCGGTCTCGTATCTCTCACGGAGGAGCAGGAATTTTCTTAGCAATGTTAAAACGCATCAAACCGATCACTTGTTTGGGCGTTCATGTAAACACAACAGTCAGGATTCACCAATCATAAGGAATTGAGTTAGATTGAAACAAAAGCTGTAACTTACATGTAAACAATGAATGGCGACTTCAGAAATTAAAAGCTGAATCCCTGGACATCGACGGCCGAACATGTCCAGGAAAAGAGGACGGTAACCCCTACTACTCAGCTTTCTCCACAGAACAGAGCCTGCTAGCTTAGCGTCCAAAAAAGATGTGTAATGTTAATCCCAATCCTCCCATAACGCATCCGTCAGCGGTATTCAGTAGTTTCGTCCACATTTTCAGAACGTTTCTGCCAGTGAAATCAAACGCATTGGCACTGATCTGTGATAGAGGTCTGTTAGCGCAGATGGGTCCAAC
Source organism: Hybognathus amarus (assembly GCA_030378365.1). Lineage (NCBI taxonomy): Eukaryota > Metazoa > Chordata > Actinopteri > Cypriniformes > Leuciscidae > Hybognathus > Hybognathus amarus. The sequence goes on from JAQIUQ010001328.1 coordinate 73,180, forward strand.
CCCCTATTGGCGGGTTTGAAGGGTGGGGACTCGGGCTTGTAGTTTTTACTGGAATCGCCCTCTCTTACACTTCCGCCAACAATGACGTAAAATGACGATTTTTGCGTCATTGTTGGAGGAAGTGAAAAAGGTAAATAGCAGATTTCTCTCGTCTCAGGGGAAAATGATAAAGTGTTGCATGACCATTCAATAGTATAACTGGGTTTCTAACAATGGAAAGCTTAATGCAAATGGGTGGAGTTGCCCTTTAAAAACAAAAACCCTGTCAAACATTTGTAGTAAAAAAATGAAAGGTCAAAAGAAGAAAGAATTTCTCTTTTTTTCACAATACGTTCTGATCTCTAAACATTATGTTTCTTCTTCACTCCAGATTTTAATTTCTCAATTAATTTAATCAAATTGGCATGTTGTTGGCACATGTGTGTAAAGAGAAATACACATGAACTAACTCTCATTACAGTTTTCTCCCATCGTTTTGGTGCATTTCTCACATCACTATTTTCATTTGCACAACAGTTAATGCAGTTCTCAAAACAATTAGTACAAACTGCAAAACTTAGTTGATAACATGCAAAAGTGTGTCACTTGCTCAAAATGGATAACTCATTCCTCAAAAGCAAGTATTCATGTCATTGAAAGTGTCAGTTTCGTCAAGATGAAAAGTCCTAACACCAGTGTTTATGAACAAGATAGTCAAATGGCTTTGTCATGTTTTCATTATGACAGTTTACTCTGTAAGTGTTTGACAATGCAAAAAAGTCAGATCTTGGTGACACTACATGAAAATGCTCAAGACAGTCCTATAAACTATCTGCACAGCCATTTGAAAACTACAGTAAAGTTTCACATTACTGTATTTAGAGAGGTACAGTAATTGAGTACAAGACAGGGAATATGTATGTTTCACATTTTTACTGCAAGACAATTGCACGGTCTTTGCAATTTTTATTTGTTCAGAGCATTGTACAAAAGAAAAAATACACCCTTTTTACAACAAACATATACTCCCCTTGGGTCAAGTAAATACACAACTGTAGAACGAGATTCACAGTACATATTGGAACTGAACATACATCTACTGTAAATCATTCATGCACATCTCTTCTCATCAGTGAAAGCTGAGGTTCACCTGCGAGAAATTGTTCAATTTAGGATAAAAAAGTTTTTTTTTAAAGATAAAAAATAAATGTAAACTTACCTTGACAGATTTTGACAACTCAGTTCAACATTTTTGTATGTGATGACTCAAGCAATGAAATGAGGACTATTAGTTTTATATGGAATGACAATTCAGCATTCACAAGTATAGTTAATTTTGACTGATATGACATAAGCATATGATAATGTTATAAAACAGCAGAGAGTTGTATGAAAGCCATTGATGCATGTCCAAAAGCATTTGCAATTTGTTGGAAGGAATGAGAAACTGCTACTACAGTATGATGTGCACAAATGACTAAATGTTGTGGAGGTTAAAACTTACTGTTGTGCAAATGTAAATAGTGATGTGAGAAATGCACCAAAGTGACTGAGAAAAACTGTAAATAATAGTCTGTCTGCTTAATATCTGCTAATGCTTTATTGTGATGCTCCCTAGCAGACATTCTACTGAGTAGAATGCACCTAGTAACTTTGCACCTACATGTCAGCTTATCCTAACCCTAATCCTACCAGTCTACTAAAACTCTACTAACACTCTAATGAGAGTTTGTCAGACATGGTGCAATGTTACTTATAATAATAATAATTCATTACATCTATATAGTGCTTTTCGGCACTCAAAGCACTTTACATAAGAGTGGAATCTCCTCAACCACCACCAGTGTGCAGCATCCACTTGGATGATGCAACGAGCAGCCATAGTGCGCCAGAACGCTCACCACACTGCTTAGAGGAGACAATGAGTTAATAGAGTCAACAGAATGTGTTAAAGGGACCATCAAAATAAATTGAAACCTAAATTTTAATTCATTATAATAAAAGCAGAAAAAAGGTTTATGTAACAAACAGAATTCAGCTGCCATGGTGAAGAGAAATCTAAACAATTTGTCCAGTACTGCTCACATGATGACGAAAAATAGTACATGCTGTATCATTATAAAAATTCTTAAATTATTGAATAGAGAATTCCAAAACTGAGATTTTTTCAGATTGGTATATAGGCTTTTAATGTAGGCTATATTGGATTGTTGCATTATTACTGAATGGTATGTGTTACAGTATGTGAGTCCAATGTTGTGCATTGGCTGTGTTATGGTTGTCTAAGAAAAATTTTCTACAATTTTTTTTAATTTATTTATTTATTGTGAAGTTTACAGTAAAAGCATTTGGGGGAGCCAGGTGTGTTTTTTTCTTGTTTTATCAATCAGTATTTGAGAGCTTGACAAGATAGGGTATTATAGCATGATATGGAAATTTAACCGTTCAATCGGATTCGACACTTCCGCGAGTAGTACATGCTGTATCATTATAAAAATTCTTAAATTATTGAATAGAGAATTCCAAAGCCGAGATTTTTTATTTATTTTATTTTTTAGATTGATATATAGTTGGCTTTTAATGTAGGCTACATTGGATTGTTGCATTATTATTGAATGGTATGTGTTCTAGACTATTTTGTAAGATGTAAACAACACTGGTCCAGAAGCATTTCCTGTTTCAGTTTTTTAACACTATATAAAAGCTGGGATAAAATACAACCAACAGAACATATAAAACTGAATCAAAATGTTAAACAAACGTCTTTAAGATGTTTTCTTTACATGTGAAATAAAGAAAACAGTTACAAACTGAAAGAGGAAGTGTTTCTGGACCAGTGTTGTTTACATCTTGCAAAATTATCTATATTTGAGTCCAGTGTTGTGCATTGGCCGTGTTATGGTTGTCCAAGACACATTTCTCAATTTTTTTTTTTTTAGTTTTTTTTTGTGTTTTTTTTTTTTGTGAAGTTTAAAAGCATTTGGGGGAGCCAGGTGTGTTTTTTTTTGTTATATCAATCAGTTTTTGAGAGCTTGATAAGATAGGGTATTATAGCATGACATGGAAATTTAACTGTTCAGTCGATCTAAGCTTGCACGAGTTGTACATGCTGTATCATTATAAAAATTCTTAAATTATTTAATAGAGAATTCCAAAACTGAGATTTTTTTAGATTGGTTTATAGTAGGCTTTTAATGTAGGCTACGTTGGATTGTTGCATGTGTTATGTGAGTCCAATGTTGTGCATTGGCCTGTTATGGTTGTCTAAGACAAATTTCCCAAAAATGGGAGATTCTATTCCACACAAAAATCAGAAAAGTCTTGCATCAGAATTGATTCTATTGCAAGCCACTCGGGTAAATTTCTGTCGGAGATTCTACCACACTATCCAAATATTCCAGATGTTCTATAAAATTGAAAACCAGTATGAATTGAGGTAATGTGCGAGCTTCCTCGGAGAGCCACTCAGGGGCTTGAAACACACTGGATTTATGTGTGCCGGCATGCTAGCAGCTGAGTGCTTCAATTGGCCAGGCTTCATGCAGAGTCAATACTAATGACGGAGGAGACTCTACGGCCACATTCAGATTATAGCTTGGAGGCCCTGAGCTGCTCCTATTGTCATCTCAAGCAGGGAAAGTAATGCTTACCACTGTTTACCTCCCCTGTTCTCTTCTGCACTGCATTGTCTGTGTTGTGCAGTCATTAAGGTTAATGACTAGGTGGATATATTTGTTTTGAACAGTGAAAAACATAGCTCACAGGAACATGTAGGTGTGCTGAATAAGATTTGGGGCAGTGTGCTTTCACACATTTTCCTCCACCAGAAGTAAGTTGTTGGTCTGTTGTAGCGCATTCCCTTCACTTCGGTGGAGCGAGCGTTGCCGGCTCGAATGTGCATGCAAGCAGAAGCTCACATTGTAATTCATGTTTTTTGTATGTGACAGCCCCATGTCGGTGTGATGAGATGCCTCGGCAGAGGCGGCACTTCAGCCACTTCTTATTCCCCAAATGGATGCAGAGTGTCCAGCCGGATAACACCTTTGCCTGCAGGAGTGCAAACAAATGAGAGCGTTCCATACGTTGCTAAATTAATCAAGATTGTCACCACCAGCAGCCCATTTCATTTGAAAACTTAAACACAGGCCTCGTTTCATCCACCTCAAGTTGATATAAGTAGCGTCAGCCCTTATATGTCCTGCTTTTCAGAGGAACAGAGATAGGTGTGATAATGACAACGACTAGTGCCTTGCTAACGGGGCCTTCATCAATATTGAGCATGGTGGTTGATGAGTAAAACAGTCTTCCTTGTATTAATCGACCATGGGGGACCACTTAACTGAGTGAAACTGCCTACTTCCACACACTAAGGCATGTCAGTGCATTAGAGGAGCAAAGGCTCTTTGAGTGGATTGGCTGTGTAATGCAATCTGTATGCATGGGATGAGCACCATGCTAGCTGTGGCTCCTTCATTGTGCTCAACCAGCAGGGTCAGGTTGTTGTTGTCTTTTTCCTCACTCCTTCTTGCTTGCTCTACTTTTACCTTCAACAATCATCAAGTACACAGATGCACAAAGCAAAACACCAAGTTCTCAATGCAACACTGAAACTGCCACATCACCATCTAATGATTCTTTAGAATGCGATAAAAACCCAGATGTACATGCCTATAAATCTAACAGCAGAAATGAGAGCATAGAATAATCTACTAAAGCAATTTCTGTTTTAGACATAGATTTTGTGTTTTAATTACTACACATGGTAACTTAGCTAATGAATAATGAATGTGGCTCTGCACTGTATGTGCTCTGCCTTTTAATGCACCACTATCACTCTTTGCCTCAGTCTCCTGACTCTCTCTATTCTGCTCTATCTTCGTCTGTCTCTTGAGTTCAGTTTAAGAGGAAGACAGGATGGATATGTCTTCACATCTGCAGAATGTGGAATTAGGAGATATTGAAAGGAAAGTGAAGTAAAGTTAATGGCTCTTTCTGATTGTGGGCAGAGTAGCATAGTCTCATTAGGAAATGTCACTCTATAGACTTTTATGCTACATCACCAAAATGTCACTCTTGTGTTTCAAATAGACTACCATTCCAAAATGTGGGGTTAGTATAAAATAATCTTAATGTTTTTGATGTTTTTGAAAGACGTGCTCACCAATGCTGCATTTGTGAGATTAAAGTCCCTGTGAAATCAAAATTGAACCTATTTACTCGGTTAGTGCATATTACTAGTCTTGTTATGGTAAAAAATTAATCAATCGTGCAAGTAAATATATATATATATATATATATATATATATATATATATATACATGTATATATATATATATATATATATATATATATATATATATATGTATATATACGGTATATATATATATGTATATATACGGTATATATATATATATATATATATATATATATATATATATATATATATATATATAAACTGTTTTACCTTGGTAATCTTTGATCAAAATCTGAAATCTGAAAAGTTAATTCCGGTCTGGAATGCTGTTTTTTCTGATGAGCGTAGGTTGAACGGCTTGGGTTGGGAGACGCTTAACCACTCCCCCTCAAACCCTTAGTCTGCTATCATGAGCGGAGAGATGGAGAGGAGGAGATGCTAGAGTAAAACCCTGCCCTCTGTTCACAAAATAGTAATTTTCTAAGCATTGTAACAATTTAAAGAAAATGTTTTCTACTTTTATATGTTTAGTAATGTAACTCAATATGTTTTTATGTAAAATGTAATTTATTCCTGTGATGGTAAAGCTGAATTTTCAGCATCATTACTCCAGTTTTCAGTGTCCCATGATCCTTCAGAAATCATTCTAATATGCTTATCTGCTGCTTAAAAACATTTCGGTTTCACTTTGTTATACAGTCCTCTTCCGCATGTACATACTATGTACTTATTAAACAATTACTGAGTTATAACTAGGTACTACCCCTAAACCTAACCTTAACCCATGTAGTTACCCTATTACCAGTACTTCCTTGTGTAAGTAGGCTACACTGTAAGTAGCCTACATGTACTGTAAAATAAAGTGCAACCAACATTTCTTATAATTATTGTCACTGTTAAAAAAAACAGAAACTTTAAAAAAGTATTTATTTGAAATAGAAATCTTTTGATACATGTAAAAACATGTATTTTTTTATGATTCCATTACTTTACTCAAGGCAGAACTGTTAAAAAGTAAAAAAATAAAAATAAAAAATGAATGAATGAATGAATGAATGAAAATGCTGTCATTGTTTACTAATTAGTTTATCATACTATTCTGTGGAGCACAAAATAAGATATTTTTTAAAGTCAGTGGGGGTCCAAAAGCACTGCACCCCATTAACTATTTGGCCAAAAAAAGACAAAAAAAAAAAATCTTCTTTTGTGTTCCACAGAAGAAAAAAAGTCATGGTTTAAAAACAACATGAAGGTGAGTAAATGATGAGAGCATTTATTTTTTGGCTTTTACATTGTTATTCCCTGTAATCTTTCCCTCCACCAACACAGTCTAATTTCACACTCATTTAAACATTCAGAAGTTGCTGATTCAAGAAGTGCTACAACAAATTTCCCCTGCTAGATTCCCTAGACAGAGTTAGTGAACATGTTGAAATTTAGGCCTAGTGACAGCTACATTTTGTGACTCTCAATATCTACCTGTTTTCATGTCCACTGAGACAATATAGGCCTATAGGGGATAGGGATAGACCACTCATAGAAATATAACGACTTATGGATGAAAAGTCCTGCTGAGTTTGTTCACTCTAGTATGCACATTCACTGGTCCAAACAAATAAATACAGTTTTTAGTGTGATTTGAAGAAGTACAATTGATGGTAACAATGTTGTGAGGGTATATATTTACAGTATATTTAAAATAGAAATGTGTTTGCCATTTTTAGAGATTTCCCCATTCAAGTAGATAGTGGCTGCACTTGTATGTCAATTACTCGCATTAAAAATAGCACAGATTGAAGAAAAATAATCGCCGATTGACTTGTCTTAAAGGGACACTGAATAAATGAGAGGTATCTTGCACAAATGAAAAAGGACCCTATGTGTTTGCATAACGTAGTGTGCCAGCAGCATTGTAAATTCCCATTCCTTCTGATGTGAGATCTGAGATACAGTCGTGCTGTATACTCTTGACAGTATCTCTTTCTCGTTGCCAGCGCAATGCTTTATGGACTGGCTGTGCAAAAGATTTAACAGGAAACAATGACAAGCGCTTCAAAGTGGAATTTAACTTGGTTGATACTCAGCCATTATTAAAACACCCATTTCGAAGATACCGACTATAAAAAAACGTAAACAACCATATCAATTTGCTTTTGCAATTGTTTAGCAGTGACTGTAGAGGCAGTAATGCCAAGCTATGAATTATTCCTAAGCAAGCTGTCTGTGTGAGAGAAAGGGAGACAGAAAGAAGTAGACAGACAGAGGGACAAGAGAGGGAGTGAGTGTACTCTCTGACTCACAACTGCTGTGCAACAGCCTGGACACAATGTGGGGTCCAGTCGTTGAATTAAAATCACAGCAACTTTGAAAGAGGAAAGCCTCAATTCACTGCCACGAAACATGGCACAGTTCTCTGAAAAATCATAGTGTGTTTTACTCTGCCCCTTTTTCTTAAATCATACCGCCTACCAGATGCCACAGCAGTGCAGAACTAGTCATGCGTTTAGCCCTGGGTTTTAGATGCTTTTTTATATTTTTAGCATGGCTTTGCACTATGGGACTGGTTGAGGAAGTTGTAAACAGATTTTATTTAGTGGTCACACAAAGACAGATTTTATTAGCATAATTAGTGTATTCAATATTTTAGAATATGACACTAAATGCTACAATTGTAAGCTAACTACACATGCAATATTTTTGTCTTAGAGATCAAAATGACATTTCATTTAGAATGACAAATGATATCAGTTCAGGCAGTTCAGAAAACATGACACTTGCTAAGCTGGGTCTATTTAGTTGGCCGTTTTCAAACTGCCAGCAAAAAAATCTGCTTTATTTTTTTTTTTTTTTGCATATCAAGATTTGATCCAAATTTTTATACGTCTGGAGAGCCAAAAAAAAAAAAAAAAAACCATTACAAAAAATCTGATTTCCAGGTGCTTTGAAATGCGATCCAAAACTTTACAGATGCATCACAGTCTGGACACTCTGGCTGATTAAAACAGATTTCAAATTGTAAGTAACACTTAATAATAATACTGTTCCATCATTAATGGATAACTACACTGGAATAAATGAGTAATACACTAATAACAGTCTAGAAACTACTATTAACTAACAAGAAACTCTGATTAATGAATTAAGTAAGGACTAATAGTGCTCAGATAAATGTGGTAATTCACTATTAGCTAAAATCAGTAACCAAAAATTTGTCATACCTCCCAGAGGATTACTAAGAACTACTACAGACAGGTCTATAATTAATGTGAATAATAATGCACAATGTATAATTCATTCTAAAGTGAAGGTTATGGTAACCTGTAATGTCTCAAGTATCACCAAATCCTTCAGAAGGAAGGACTAATTATTTGTATCAGTTTACTAAAGTAAAAAGCTTGATACTTCCCTAATACTGACTGAAGTCATTGTTAGCTTTTGACGTTTTTGTAAGGGTTTGAATAGTAATGACTGAAGTGTTAAAACCTTTCTAAAGAATTACTAATTATTTGGATCAGTATTCTAGAATGAAGATCATGGTGGTAACCCACTAGTAATAACTCAAGTGTTATTAATACTCCAGGAGGAATTACTATCCAAAACCTTACAAAAAACTCAAAGGCTTACAATGATTTCAGTCATTAGTAGAGACTTATCATGTTTTTCACTTTAGAATACTGATCCAAATAATTCCTTCTGAAGGATTTGGTAATATCCCGAGTCATTTCTAGTGGGTTGCCATGATCTTCACTCTGGAATTAATAATACATTATGCATTATTCATGTTCATTTTGAACCTGCATAAGTTAATATAGTACTCTGGGAGGTATGAAAAACAATAGTATTATTATTAATTCAATAATAGTGAACTACTACACTCAACTGAGCACTACAACTTACTAATTTGCAAGAGTTTTTTGTTAGTTGTTAGTAGTAACTAGAGTGTTTACTCATTTGTTCCTGTGTAGTTGTTCATTAATGACGGAACAATATTCTAAAGTGTTACCAAATTGTTTTGCATCACTCTTAACCATACACACAATGATAATTTCAAAACTGGTGAACCCACCGCACCCCTCACTAATTTGAAAAGGGAGATATGATGCACCTCCATTTTTCCTGCTTTCGTTTTTTCATGAGAAACAGTGGGTAAGCCAATGTCGTTACCAAAGCAACTGATGCATATACATTGGTTATGTCTGGACACACAAATCTTATTAATCACTTTGAGAAAAAAATCGATTTGCCTGCAGTCTGAATATAGTTCAAGTTCAAAGTGCTTTATTGTCATTCCAACTATACAACAATAGTGTTCAGCAGTATGAAATTGTGTTTCTCTAAGCTCAAATGTGCAAAGTATGTACAAGCATAAATAAGAAACAAAATAAGGCTTGTACAAGAAGGAAAGAAAAACAGGTGGACAAAACATACACTATAGATAGACCAAATAACAAATCAACATATAAGACAATCGAAACTAATTCATAGCCTTAGCTGAGTCTCTAAATCAGGGCTGGACAACTATGGCCCTCCAGATCCACTGTCCTGCAGAGTTTAGCTACAACCCCAATCAAACACATCTGAACAAGCTAACTGAGGTCTTCAGAATTAATAGAAAGATACAGGCTGGTGAGTTTGATCAGAGGTTTTAAGGTAATCTCTGCAGGAAAGTGGATCTGAAGGGCCAGCACTTGCTCTAATGCTACTGTATATGCATATATAGCTAGATATCTTCACTGAAAACACAGTAATACATTATATTAGTGCTAAAGGTACTAGAGTAGCCATGATCCTAATTCATTTTCACAACCTATCATACTATTGCCTTCAGCATGACACGTCTAGACGCCGGTTTGACACCTGGAGTTGCTGTGGACTATTTTCTTATTTTCTTTTTTTTTGTCTACACAATAACATAAATAGTTTGATTATAAACTTTAACATAAAGATAAAGAAAAAAAAACACTTAAAAGAATTAGTTCAACCAACAAAAAAGAAACATATACTGTGGTGTGTCTGAGAGTATAGAGTGCCTCATGGAACAATCAAAGGAACTGTGCATGTGCTTTACTAAAATCAATAGCTGTGTTTACATGGACCCTTATAATCAGATTGACGGCTCCATCGGACTAAAAAACCTTCATGTAAACACCTTAATCGATTCCAATTAAACTCAATCCGACTCAGAATTTCGATCGGATTGAAAGGGGTGGTTTACTCCTTTTGTAATTCGACCGAGAGAACATGTAAACACTTGATCGGATTGAAAACCGAAAACTGCATGTGCAATGACGTTGAAATAGCGTAATGACGTATGACGCACGAAGACGAGCTGTCTTGTTGAATAAAGTGTCATAAATGAGTGTTCTGTTTTTTAAAAAAATCTCATTTCACTTAGTGTCTGTGAAGTGAAGCAGGACAACGTTCCACCAGTGCTTGTTCATGCAAAACGGTTCATGCTCATCGTCTCCGAATCATGACCGGATAAATATCAAGTCTGTTGTTTAAAACAAATACAGAACCAATGGGGAGAATAGTTATGTGCTAACAGTGGCATATTCGTGCAGTGTGCGCATGTCAAAAAATCTATTCCGATTTGAATCTTGTGACATATAAACGTGCACATCAACCCAATCACTTTATTTATCATTCATGTAAACACCTTGATCGGATTCATCAATCGTATTGATTTCATTCTGATTGTGTCCATGTAAACGTAGCTACTGACAAAAACAAGTAGCATGTGCTCAATCTACACTCACCTAAAGGATTGTTAGGAACACCTGTTCAATTTCTCATTAATGCAATTATCTGATCAACCAATCACATGCAGATGCTTCAATGCATTTAGGGGTGTGGTCCTGGTCAAGACAATCTCCTGAACTCCAAACTGAATGTCAGAATGGGAAATAAAGGTGATTTAAGCAATTTTGAGTGTGGCATGGTTGTTGGTGCCAGACGGGCAAGTGTGAGTATTTCACAATCTGCTCAGTTACTGGGATTTTCACACACAACCATTTCTAGGGTTTACAAAGAATGATAAAAAGGGAAAAACATCCAGTATGCGGCAGTCCTGTGAGTGAAAATGCCTTGTTGATGCTAGAGGTCAGAAGTGAATGGGCCAAATGATTCAAGCTGATAGAAGCAGCAACTTTGACTGAAATAACCACTTGTTAAAACCAAGGTATGCAGCAAAGCATTTGTGGATGGGCTACAACAGCAGAAGACCCCACCGGGTACCACCGAAATCACCAAAACTGGAGACCAAAATTGGACAGTTGAAGACTGGAAAAATGTTGTCTGGTCTGATGAGTCTCGATTTCTGTTAAGACATTCAGATGGAAGAGTCAGAATTTGCCATAAAGAAAATAAGAACATGGATCCATCATGCTTGTTACCACTGTGCAGGCTGGTAGTGGTGGTGTAATAGTGTGGGGGATGTTTTCTTGGCACACTTTAGGCCCCCTAGTGCCAATAGTGCATCTTTAATTGCCACGGCCTACCTGAGCATTGTTTCTGACCATGTCCATCCCTTTATGGCCACCATGTACCCATCCTCTGCTGGCTACTTCCAGCAGGATAATGCACCATGTCACGAAGCTCGAATCATTTCAAATTGGTTTCTTGAACATGACAGTGAGTTTACTGTACTAAAATAGCCCTCAGAGTAATCATATCTCAACCAAATAGAGCATCTTTGGGATTTGGTGGAACAGGAGCTTTGTGCCCTGGATGTGCTTTCCACAAATCTCCATCAACCGCAAGATGCTATCCTATCAATATGGGACAACATTTCTAAAGAATGCTTTTCAGCACCTTGTTAAATCAAGAATTAAGGCAGTTCTGAAGGCAAAAGGGGGTCAAACACACTATTAGTATGGTGTTCCTAATAAACCTTTAGGTGAGTGTAAATCAACATAAAGAAATATATAAATGTTGCTGATTCCTCATTTTCAATATTTAGCGTTAGCCTCAGAATATGATATTACCTCACTCTACAAGCAGTTACCATTGTTTGTTACCACAACAACTATTTGCTTCAAAAATAAACATGCTTATTTAATGTAAAAAGTACCTGTACAAATGAGAAGCGGCAAGTCGAGGATGCTCTGTAAGATGTCCATTAGGAGACAATACAGTCGGCTATATTCTATTTATTAGGATAATGATTTAGGAACTGTCAAATTGATCTCACAGGACTTACAAGGTGGCAATATTGTGTGAATGTGTATGATGTAAAGTTTATGAAATGTGTGAGATTTTTTTACTAGAACGTAAGAATGAAGGTCTATGCACCCTTGAGATTGAACAAATTAGCCACCAATTTGCCAAAACAAATTGTCATGGAATTGTGTTGAAAGGTTTTGGAAATAGAAGCTTTTGGAACTTTTTCGGTCACAGGGTGTCAAGAATGTTTCATTCATAGTTTTTCCCTCCTTTAAATCGGTCTGAAAATCTCATTCCATTATCATGCCTTATATAACCGATATATTTTGACTGCACTAAAAAAGACATTTTGTGCATTTTTTCCTAATGTAATCCTTTTCTATTAAAAATACATTAAATATAGCATAACAGTTGGAGTGAAATTAAACATGAATTTCTTAATGACTTAGTATTTGCTTTAAGAAAAATAAAAGCATAGAAGGTTTTGCTTTAACAACACCATCTCTCGAGCTGCATGAACAATTTAGTGTAAAATGTAATGTTCTCCATTTAACTAAATTAAAGCTTGAGCATTAATTAACTTCATGGCATAGTTAACTGATTTAACTGGTGACCCATCTTTAATATTTTTTATACATTTTATAAAAAGTTACATTTTTGTTTGAAACTTTTCAGTGCTAAATCTTTCCAGGTTTAAATAAAAAAAACTGTCAAAAACAGTATATGAAATTCTCATTGTACAGCATATTTTGTGTCCATGGGCAGAGGGTAAGGTCTAGAATACTCTAGGTAAATGTAAGGTGACTCTTGATTTTCCATTTCATATTTCATGAGGTACTGTCCCTGCGATTCTGGATTCGTTTATATTGAATTCAGGGGTCAGAGCGGTACGCTTTTAAAGATTGCTGTCTGCTGTGGTTTAGCATGGTCAGCACACTGCCTCCCTGATTTTCAATTTGAATACTGAAGTAAACTGAAGGGGCCAGGCTCAGGAGTGATCGCTCTACTTGCATAGTCTGGAAGAAAGGGGGTCTTGTGTCCTGTCACTTCAAGTACTTTGACTTAGCAGGGGAAACAGCAGGAACAATAAGTGTTTTAACTAACCAGGTGTTACTAATTTATTTTTCATCAACCTTTCTCTGCACTTTTTATGTTTAAAATGCATTCACTTTTATTGAGTTGTGAGCGGCTAACTAAAAAATTCCAGAACACAATATGAATATGCGAGATCCCCGTCCCTCCAGCTGTGTATGCAAGGCCGTCTCTAGCCAAGACTCTCTTTGTCTTGTAATTGTATTCTTACTCAACAACTTAGCCTATTACAATATGGATATTCTCCCAGGGATGTGGCTGGAGAGCCACATACGAGTCATTTGAACATTTCCGCTCTGAACGATTATCTGCTTGGGTCTATTGTGTCGAAGATAACTGATGTCATTAAATGGGCAAATCTGATAAAGTCCTGATGTATCTAGACTAGATATAGCTAGACATAAATATTCAGATGCAACTTTGTCGCAGTGACATCAATTTTTCGAGAGCTGCTTTCAGTAACCCCTTTAACCGGCGCAACAGTGCTATATATGCTTTAGCTTCATTTCCTTTTCAGCACAACAATATGATAAAGATAGAGATTCAATTTTCAGTAACCAGCTTTTTTTTCCACTAACCTGCTGCTGTGTTGTGGGATGTTATTTTGGCAGGAGTCCTGACAGTTTAAAAGTGCACCAATATTTTGCTAACAAGGCCCTCACAACGTCAGGAAACATGGGGGTGCACCATCCCACAGCCAATGAATTACCCCACGGCTTCTGCCTCTGCCTGAAATTTTTGCAGTCACATGCTTACATGCCATATCTCATGGTTAAATGATTCAAGTCAATATTTAAGGCCATCGCAAGACCATAAAACTGACTATCGGCATGAGGTCCTCTAATGATTTAGCAAATGGCCATAAATATAGACAGCTGATTTGATTTAAGTCAATATCTGTAAGTCATCTATAACTCTGAGTTTCCCTATAGTATTGTACAGCTTAGGGTTGTTCATTAGAGAATGCAAGCTCTGTTTTTTTTTTTTCTGTGAATATAAATAGGTGACTAAATTAACTGCGGAAGGTCATAATTTGCCAAGTGAGGGTTGCTAACATGCTTACAAGTAATGATTGGAATTTCATTTTCTTAATTTAATAGGCCAGAGGAAAACAATTAAATTGCAAGTGATTCTCTCTCTCTCTCTCTGTTTGCTCCTTTGTTTATCTCTGTAGATTCAAACTCTTGAAAGTAGCTCTCAGCTGAAGGCCCAAAGGGAATCCTGGCTGAGCTAATGATATTTTTTTCTTTAACAAGTTCACCAAGTTTTAATACAATTACTATATTAAAAGCTCCAAGACTAATGGAATGATCAAATATCAATAGTAATTACATGAATGTATTAAATAATTTTAAGCAGGATGCCTTAAGGAGATCCTAGTACTAACATAATGCAGTTTTGGCTTCAGACATATTTGGTGGGAACATTAGATCAATGGACAAGATCTCCCTGCAGTCTGATCCACCCACACAGCCAGAAAAGTGCGAGAGAAAAAAAAGAAGTGTGATTACGGCCATTTCATCTGATTATTCATCAGTGTCATTATGATAATGGAGGCAGCATAAGTTATTTTGGCACAATCCAATGGTTGTGGTGATTATACCTGGCCATAGACGCTTAGATCTAAATTACATTACTAAGACTCCTACTGGATGTGCAGGGGAAGTAGAGGAGCTGAGGAAGATCTATGTGGGAGTCATTTGCATCACTCCCTCGTTTTGTGTCTATTTTCACTGGCCAAACTGCTTGAAAAGGCCTTCTAGGAGGCAAGTAAGGTATTGATTTTTTTACTTGTTTAAACACACCGGTAGGATATAGGGCTTCGATCATTTAAAAGATGTGCATCACTCTCTTTAGAATATACTGAAGCTGAGATGCTGAATTAAATTGTATTAGACACCCTACTGTTAATGCAGAACATTTTTGCTGTATTTCGTTGAGCTGGAATATTGCGATAATTTTAATGTGTGTAAAAATAAATCGGCAGAAGGATCATACTTTTCAAAGCTACTTTAAAATTGCACTCTTTCAAAGTAAAACAGTTACTGTCTACTAAAGGTGAGCATGACATGTATTTATAGTGTACTTCAGTCTTTGCAAATTTAAATGGAGGGCTTCCATTTTTAAAGCCTCTTCTTTGGCTTCAACACGTTTAAGTAAAGACCTTGGCAGGCATCCCATAAGCAAAATCCTTTCGGTATGCCATTGTTTCCAGGTCCTGAGGAGTCAACACAATGTCTCCAGAGAACTCACTTTAGAGTGTTGTTTTGGTTTGTCCTTGACTTCTAGGGCAAATAAGCAGAGCACGTTCCAGAACATTGTACTGTGTATGTAAGAGATTTAACATAATATTTCAATTTAGTTAATAACGGATTATGCAATTTTGTTACCTCTAACCTAACAATGAAAAAGGAGATGCTGCATAAACTATTTACCTTTTTAAATGGCATTTCATATTTTACACAGATTTTATTAGAAGCACATATGTTTATAGCTTGTTCACTGCTTGTATTCACAGCACAACCATGACTTGACTGCATTTGGATGTGTATTCTTCCATAACAGTAAATCGATTGCTTTTCTTGTGGAGACCCTTGGTGTCCTAAAAAACGAGAGGAGCACAGAGTGTACCGGAGGATTGCTTCCAAGAATAAGCAATAAGATTCTGTGAATATTAATTAGCTGATTTACCACCAAATACATAACCGTGCTAGAAAGAAAAAAAGATCTCAGTTAATCATTCAGTTTATTTTTTAACTATGTTTTATATTTATTATAATTTACATATTTTGTATTGAAAATAAACAACATAAAATTATAATGAGCAACAGTGGATGAATAGAGTGCAGTTGGTATAAAGACTTTAATCAGTGTCCCTCCGCAGTGTCCTTCAGGAGCTGTTATAAAATAGACCTTCATCATATGCTTTCTCTCTGATGTCTTAGAACACATTTGAAAGAGTTATCAGAGATTGATTGTGATGTAAAATGCAGAGGATGCCAAGGAACAAGTTAGCCACCAGTGTGTAGCCTACAAGAGACTCTCAGTTGTGTTTTTTGATAGCAAATAAGCCTAGACTGTACCACGCATGTGAATATAATATTTGAGCAAGGGCAGGGTGTCTGTTTGAGACACGATTAAAATGAATTAGTCTAAAAGCTACACAAAAAAACATGTTTTCAACAGCTCTTTGAAGGAGGAAATGTTTGTTAGTTTTTAAAACTGATGTACTTTGTATTCATCTTGAACTTCATAAAGAAGTTTGTTTTAATTGGTTTACTCAAAGAACCTGTCTCATCAAACCTCATCTTTATCTTTATTTTTGTTTTTGTGTTATATACGTATGTGGAAGAGCTTTATCTGTGAAACACGGGTCATTAATTTGATTGGCATAAGAGACCTCAAGGAATATGAGGCTTTGGAAAGAGCACTGCAGGGAAAAATTCAGTCAAAATGCACAAAATTAGCACATTACTCTCAAGATTCATTATCATCATCTACAAAAAGCAAGGATAAGCCTTGCTGATGCATTTGAAGGAATATTAAACTGCTGTTGTTTCTTATGTGTTTCTATTTTATCAAATTATTTTGAATATTTCCCTGCAGTTACGTTTTAACTCTTGATTATACAATTTCTTCTAAAAAAGAGATCTGTATCGGCAACAGCATATAATGAGGTTTTTGCAGATTGACTGGTTTTGAGATACTGTACAGTATCTTACTTGAATGTGACAATTTTGAAAATGTGTGTCAGAAATCTTACTGTTGGTTGATGTGTGGATTGCTTGCTATTATGTAATTAACGAGATAAAAATGGGTTTTAAAGTAATTCTTGTGTTTCCATTTTTTATGCAGGCCTCAAGCTAATCACTCAATCAATACCTGAGAGATTAGTGTGCTTCCTTTGTAAATTCCTTGGTTATTTTTGGTAATGAAAATAGGCTCCTGCCAGGACATGCCCTGATTACCTCATGCATCTCATTAAATGTGTGTCCATCGGCTTCTCACAGTAAGGTGTCAATTACGCTGCTGCTAACTAACATTCACTGCCTACCAGCGAGATTAACATCTCACTGTGACTAAATCAATCACAGTCCTCAGTTCAACAATTTTATAAGATGATCAGGAGGAGCACAGATGCACAGTGAGACCATCTGAGACATTTCATAGTATAATTGCGTCAAATACAAGAAAGATGGTTTATTCAAATTGAATCCTTCATTTTATCCTAAGAAGACTGAGATATGTGAGATACATACAGTATACTAATATTTAGACTTGATCTTCACTGACTTGTGGTTGTACGTGCCCAATGCTCAATATTTTTGTGATTTTAATATGCAAATGACATGTTTCTGAGCGTGACTTAACAAAAATCAGCATACTTATCAAAAGCCAACACAGATGTTTGTATCTTACACATGCACTATCGTAAGAAGTCAGTGCAGAGCACCCGGGTAATAATAAGCCTAGCTATGTTACAGGGATATTGCACCATTTGGGGAATATTTCCACCTCCCCACGAGTAAAACAATTGTGGTTTTTTTTACCGTTTCAGGAAACCAATCAGCCGAATCAGCCGAATCTCCGGGTCGATAGCTTAACGTAATTTATTGTATGACAACAAAACTAGGGGTGGAACGGTACACAGAAGTCATGGTTCGCTTCATACATTCGCGGTTCGATACGAATTTCGTTAAAATAGAGTGAAAAGCAAAACAGAAATATAGAAGGCATTTTTATAAATGTCTTAAGCCTTGTATTTTTAAAGTAAGTTTTATTAATACAAGCATATAACCATATATACATATAAACATATAAAAGTGAACTGATAAATAATAGTTTAATATAATTAGTTTATTAATTAGTAAACTAATAAAAAGATAAAAAGACCTTGAGATATGTTTGGTAATTGTACCTGAATGAATTTAAAATTAATTTGCTATATTTCAGATCAATATATGTGATGTGATCTGGGAAAACCCACCACATGGTGAAATTTGACATATTACAGGTTTTGATACCATATTAAAGCTGGGTTCAAGCCCTTTCCAAATCTGTTTTTATTTATTTTATTGGTTGTCTGTAACAAAAGTTATGGTTATCTTAAGTCAGCTGATTGCTATGATTTTCAGAAACAGAATTTTGAGAAAAACAGGTTTAAATAACTGTCGCATCCTGCTAGCGCGACGACTGGCGCTCCCCTTTTTATTGCCTTTTTTACATATCACATATTTTAGTAATCATCATAGATTGGGTATCATTCTAAAGCTTACAAACTCAAAATTCATCCTGTGAAAACCGTTTTGAAATTGGACGATTGAGAGGCGAGCAAGGTCTTTTAGACGAGCAACTTCAAACTCTGTTGTTCTCTTGTGCTCCGCATCATACCACACGATAACGCTGGATAAAAATAAATAAATAAATAACTTGCGTGCCGTTGTAGTTCACCCAGGACTGGACTTTATTCTGTTATGTGGTTTATTTTGATAGGTGAACTGTCTTTGTAGTGTTAAGAGAAGGAGAGCTAAACGGGAGATTTGTGTTTCCTCTATGGTGTTTCCCCTCCGCTCCGCCTGCGTGCATGTTATTAAAGTGAAACGCAGTCTTTTCAGCTGGTCATTATAAATCGCTATTTTTCTGCAGTAAACTAGTGAATTTCCCCAAGTTATATTCAGAGATGATAAACAAGATGTTATAGAATAATAATTTAATAAAAAACAAATTTTGACAAAAAACTGACATTCAGTCTATTTTTAGACTTTACTGAAAACGTTCCAGCGCGACATCCGACGGGTTTTCCCAGATCGCATCACATATTTGTTTTCCTAAATTTTAATTAAATCTATGGTATACGACGTTGAAAATCGGTCGAGAGAGCCTGAGACGGAAGGGAAGTTTTAAAAAACTCATCCCGCCCCTCCACACACACACACCCCTCCCCTCGTGCTCCCTGATCCCTGAGCTATGTCACGTTTGAGTTCACGTCAACAACGCAAGACTAGCAACACATGAAATGTTCTTCTAAGGTTTTGAGTAATTGTTATAGCAGCACACAGCGCATATTGTTCAAATTCCGATCGGCTCGAACAGAAACCCGCTAAGCATAATGAAATATATTCAAGCACTTTTAGAAATATAATTACTTTGACCCGTGATCGGCGAATGCTCAAACGGCTAACATTGCCAATGCCGACCGGCAGCATGAGTAAGTTGTCAAACTGATAAAAAGCTATGTAACACACGTCACAACATAAAAGTATACATAAATGTTTACCTGCTCAACAAAAAGTCAGCCGTGCCCGTGTCAGTCGGTTTTCAGTGCCAGATCTCCCTGAAGCTTCCTCCAACGGTCAATGTTGGACCCTATATTTATCCTACTTAGAGTCCAGCGTCACATTTAGTTTTTTTTTTATCTCCGCTCTTTCCTCCACATACTTTCTCTTTCATCCAAACTTTACAGTAGGGGTAAGCAGGGGCCGCTTGCTGCTGTCGTTTATATTTTTATCCAATGCTTTATCCAGTGCTGATATGATGCTACTTAGTAGCTACCATAGACTGTCTGTCAGCTGCACTTGCTCGCGTAAGGGTAAGGGGGGCGGGGTCGGGTGTGTTTGTGTTGGAGATGCGAGCGCCAGGCGGAGTTTCAAGTGGAGCTGGTGATTGGATGAGAGCAGTTGACCAATGTAAGCTGTCCGGCCACACAGCTTACATTGGTCAACTTCTCTGCAGCTGTACAGCCAATAGAGTGAATGGATTTTTTTAATTCGTTTTTCTATTCATATTGTTAGGATTGTACTATATAACCATAACCAGCATATAAACGAGGATATTAATAATGAACAATCTTTGAAATCGTATACCCTAGCTTTAACCCTTACTTTATTCTCATCAGAATTATAAATAATTGATTTCTGTAAAAAAATTCTACCAACACATTTTATTTTATTTTTTAATTAATGTGTAACTTAAAAATAAAAAGATTAGTGCTCTGTTTTGTGGACAAGAAATGAAAACCAATGCGATATGATGAATGTCCGAAAGATGGAACTCGGATGTAAGTAGTGTTCATGACATGTTGATATGCCTTTAAAGATGACTATGGCCTACGTTATTGTATGTGTGTTGTTCACTGGTCTATATAGAATGACATGAGCTATCCAGTCATTATATTGATCAGTGGTGCTGTTGTGAGCGTGCATGCTCAGTGTAGGAGGTTACAGTTTGACAAGAGTTTACAGTGTGACAAAAGCATAATGTTGTGTAATAATGCGAGTATAGGCCTACACAAATAAGTAAACACTTTGCAGACTAAATGTTGTCCTGTATGAACAAAATTATGGAGTATGTTTTTTTATGGAGAACAGTCTCCACTGTTCGATTGTACCCGCTTGTCTCTCTCTCTACACACACACAGTTCGATCATGCTTGTGTATTCTCTTGCTTGTGTAGAGTCCAATGATTTCGGAGAATATTTGTTTATTCCTGATGATTCTTCTGCATTATAGGCTCTGATTAGGTTCAGCTGTTATACGTGATATTATATATGCACTCACCTAAAGGATTTTTACGAACACCATACTAATACTGTGTTTGACCCCCTTTCGCATTCAGAACTGCCTTAATTGTACTGAAAGCATTCTTTAGAAATGTTGGCCCATATTGATAGGATAGCATTTGTGGGATGCATATCCAGGCCACAAAGCTCCCATTCCACCACATCCTAAACATGCTCTAATGGATTGAGATCTGGTGACTGTGGGGGCCATTTTAGTACAGTGAACTCATTGTCATGTTCAAGAAACCAGTTTGAAATGATTCGAGCTTTGTGACATGTTGCATTATCCTGCTGGAAGTAGCCATCAGAGGATGGGTACATGGTGACCATAAAGGGATGGACATGGTCAGAAACAATGCTCAGGTATTTAAACGATGCTCAATCGGCACTATAAGGGGCCTAAAGTGTGCCAAAAAACCATCCTTCTTACCATTACACCACCACCAGCAGCCTGCACAGTGGTAACAAGGCATGATGGATCCATGTTCTCATTCTGTTTACGCCAAATTCTGATTCTACCATCTGAATGTCTCAAAAGAAATCGAGACTCATCAGACCAGGCAACATTTTTCCATTTGAACAACATTTGAACTCTCCAATTTTGGTGAACTCTTGCAAATTGTAGCCTCTTTTTCCTATTTGTAGTGGAGATGAGTGGTACCGGGTGGGGTCTTCTGCTGTTGTAGCCCATCCGCCTCAAGGTTGTTCTTGTCGTGGCTTCACATACAGTATGCTTTGCTGCATACCTCGGTTGTAACGAGTGTTTTTTTTTCAGTCAAAGTTGCTCTTCTATCAGCTTGAATCAGTTGGCCATTCTCCTCTGACCTCTGAGCATTCACTCACAGGACTGCCACATACTGGATGATTTTCCCTTTTCACACCATCCTTTGTAAACCCTAGAAATGGTTGTGCGTGAAAATCCCAGTAGCTGTAATCCAAGTAATCAGGGTTGGCAACTATAGCAATCCAAATACTCATTGTTAGCATATGCATTTACACCATCACAATCAATGATCACTTAATTAAAAGAAATTTTAACAATTTGAAAATTATAATTATGGCTTGCTCTCAGATGATACATAGGCTACCTCTAACACTAGAACGGCCATAACGGTCATTTTGACCGTTTTGAATTTTATATCTACAATAACTTTGTTGAAAAAAATAATTAAATCCTGCTGGTACCTGACTTTTCCTAAAATTGTCTGTATTTTTATTTAAAATGCTTTTCATATAAATTAAGTTACGTAAACGTAAGGCAAAACAAAAAAATGAACATATTTACCTATTTCGGCCATAGACGGTCATATTGACCGCACTGAATTTCGCTGTATTTTTTTGTTAAATATCCTGCGGTTGATCGTGGTCTCTCTCAACTGTCAACAGAGGTCCGTCCGGTCACAGCGGTGTTTGCTATATAATAATTTCTACATTAGTTGTTGATCAGAAATAAGCAAATAAAACCGGACTAGGATGCCCTGGAGATGCTTCAGAACTTGATGAGTGATGATTCGGATGCAGGGGACAATCGGAGGTGGAAAGTGAAAGCGACGTATTCCTGGGTGCAAGTTAACATTTCCTCCTCATCAGAGAGTGATTCAGAGTCAGAGTCCACATCAAGGTAAAAGAGACGGCTGCTATCATCAGACACGGCCGATCCAGATGTTCCGTTCATGTCGGATGATCCTGCGAGCTCGCGCTGCCCTGTCCTGCGCTGTTTGTTTTGCTGCATGGGTTCACTAGTTCTGCTAGTCCTATTATTATTATTAGCCTATTTATTATTATTATCATTATACTATTATTATTATCGTCTCGTTTTCGTCTTTGAAAAAATGTGGTTGACGAAAATAATTTAATAATTTAACAACGAAATAAACACTGTTTTGAATCTAACGGTCAAAATGACCGCTTGTGGCCGTTCTCAGTAGTTTTGGAATTCTGGCACTTCTAGTGTTAAGGGTGTGTAAACTGTGAACTGTTTGTTTTAATCTAGAGCTCCAAAGAAATAAAACAAATGGCATAATACCCAGCGCCAATCTCGCTATACGCACACTATGCAAGCTGCGTAGGGCCCCCCAAAATTATTTTCGCATGCATATGTAATGGAGGCGAGCTTAGTAGTTGCTTGTGCGAGTAAACCTCACTCCCCGAATCTCAATAGGCGCTCTAGCGACAGACGCTAGAGGCTGCAGTCTTTAGCCTCCTTGTTAGAGCGCCCGACTCTCACAATGGAGACCCGGGTTTGAGGCCCGCTCAGAGCGGGTCGAGTTGGATCCGGGTGTAAGGGGTTACACATGTGTGCACTTTTTGTCATGTAATATTTACCCACTCCACACCCCTAATCCTACCCAAGAGATTTACAGTGTGTAGCATACATGTATGCACAACACACACACACAAAAAATGGCATATAAATAGCAGGAGAAATTCAATTTGTGCAGTATAGATACGCACTTTCATGAGATTACGTTTGATAATACAAAAGGCAACAGGTGTTTGTTTATAAACTGCAGCTCGGAAAAGATAACCGTGTTGCACGTTAATACAGTATAAGTTCATATGCGCGTGCACGAAAATGAAACGTGCACTTTCCAGTAAAACATCTATGGGGACCAGTTAGCAGTACAATATGGGCGTAATGGCACTCCTCATTATGCACTCATACTTTTAAAACAAGACATCTAGTCTCCTAGTCAGTTTAGTTACAACTCTGCAATTAAGCAAGATGGAAAGCTATGCCATTGACTTGCATTTATAATGTTGATTGGCTGGACATACTGGTCTACATGGATCGCATCCCTCAGTAAATAATTACCATCAAGTATTATTGTATCAAGTATCAATTACATGCAATGGCAAGTTATTTTAGCTTTTATTAATTCACAGGATGCATTTTTGATATCAATAATTAA
The DNA here is from genome assembly GCA_030378365.1 of Hybognathus amarus. Lineage (NCBI taxonomy): Eukaryota > Metazoa > Chordata > Actinopteri > Cypriniformes > Leuciscidae > Hybognathus > Hybognathus amarus. Next base: position 97,079 of record JAQIUQ010001328.1, read on the forward strand.
ATTTGTACTATTTAAAATGTGAATTATTGATATTAATATAAAATGTCTATTTCTGATATTAGGAATTACCTTTTCATTAGAACTAACTAAACAAGGGAGGATTGTAGTGGGAGAACTGGTGTGTAAGGTGTGACTGTGTGGCAATGGCAAATGGTTAATATGGCTCATGGGTCAGGTAGGAGGGCCCCTAAACAGATTTTTGCTTAGGGCCCAATGCATGGAGGTTCAGGATCGGCTCTGATAATATAAGGTGTCTGAAGATCAAGATCCCAGTCATTCAAAGGTTATGTGTCTGAACAAAGTAAGATTATTGTCTGATGGGACAGTGAATCTTTAGTACTTCTATGTAATCTCTTGTAGGGATTTTACAGTACTAAATAAATATACCTCATGCACCATTTATTATCTGTAATACTGTTGTGTAACCAATAGAGGGCTGTAGCCCTATATTTATAAATATATATCCATTGCTGTGTGTATTCCCTGGTTGCTGGATGTTTTCAGTCATAATTACTTGTGTGTATTTGTAACGGTGTGGGTTAGTCTTGTCATGTTTAGTGGTTCCCTGTCTACCTGTTAGTCACCCCAGGTGTTTCCCATTAACCACGCCCCCTTGTTATCCTGTCTAGCTCATTTACCCCTGTATTTAAAGCAGAACTCCAGCACAAAATCAACCTTTGATCTAATAACACATTGGTTCCTAGTCAATCGCTTCTCTGAGATTTGTTTTCATGATAATCAAATGTAAAGAGTTGTATCTGTAAAAGAGAAATCTTACTAATGGGGGCATTTACTAAGTAAAAAGAAATTACTAATTTAAGTCAAGTCAAGTCACATTTATTTATATAGCTCTTTTTACAATACAGATTGTATCAAAGCAGCGTCACAGTGATAACATGAAAGTAATACAACACAAATCAATAATATTGTTGAATATTAAATGTCCCCAACTAAGCAAGCCAAAAGCAAGGCAACAGTGGCAAGGAACCAAAACTTCATCAGGTGATAGAATGGAGAGGAAAACCTTGGAAGAACCCAGGCTCAGTCGGGGGCCAGTTCTCCTCTGGCCTACGAAAAAACAGCTGATTACAAAGAGGATGCCATCCTTCTTTTGATGTACCAAATACATCAGAATTTACGAGACGTGTTCCCAGTTCCGGCTGATCTAAGACTATGCAGCCTAATTTTGAATTTAGGCAGTCTATAGTGTGTTATGTGTATGCTAGGCCAAAGAGATGTGTTTTTAGTCTAGATTTGAACTGACAGATTGTGTCTGCTTCCTGGACAATGTTAGGAAGATTTTTCCAGAGTTTTGGTGCTAAATAGGAAAAGGATCTACCGCCTGCAGTCAATTTTGATATTCTAGGTATTATCAACTGGCTAGAGTTTTGAGATTGCAATCAGTGGTGGAAAGAGTACTGAAAAAACATACTCAAGTAAAAGTACCATTACATTCCAAAAAATGTAGTGTGAGTAGAGTAAAAAGTACTTGTCCAAAAAACTACTTGAGTAAGAGTAAAAAAGTAGCTTATTTAAAAGTACTCATGAGTAGTGAGTAGTGAGTACTGAGGTGCGGATTCTACCCCATATAATAAACACTGTGCACTACAATGTATTAATTTAAAAAAAATTGCACATACTGTAATTCACATTATATTTTGTTCTTTGTAAGAAAGATTGAAGAATATCTATCATCCATCTTTTTAAAATGCATCAAATCAGTACACTCATCACCATTTAAATCATATTATTTGGGGGAAAAGCATTTAAAATTAGGCGAAAAGTCCAATGGGCCTGAGCATGCTATTGTTGCACATAAAATATCAATATTCATAACTGTGCAAAGAATTCAAAAACCTTTAGAAACTCATATGATAGTTCAGCATCACACACCAAGAGGTGGGTTAAAAAGAGAGATTAAAAAATACCCAATTTCTCTCCAAAACGGTACCAATGTTAGTGTTTTGATAAATGAGATGAGAATCACTAATATTATCAGATTACCTCAACCAATGCATTGAAAAAGGCTAAGATAGTGAGCTAACACTAATTACACACTTTAATTCCATGCTATTAAATATGTTACAATTTAAACGTAAATGCACATTGTTCTAGAAGGGTGGCATCATCCCTTACATTTTACACGGCTACGTTTACTCACATTGTAATGCTGATAATATAATTTGTAAGGAAAATTGTGCATTAAATAGGGAAGTTATATCCAGGAAACTTTTACAAAAGAAGCAAACAAACACACTTTGTCTCTTTGTCTGTGAGGCGAAGCTGTTTTATCAGCAGCATCCACAAAAAAAAAAAACAAAAGTTCAACATGTTTAAGTGCACTTGCCAAATGAAGACAGATCGTATAATGGATCAATCAAAAAACGTTGTTTATTAACAAGCTGTGCTAATTTCTTATTAAGAAATGCAGTTCAAGTTAACGACCTGGTGCACTGATTCTGAATCTGGCGGCATGGCGAGCGCGAGACGCGGCAGTGCACAGTTCGTGACGTGCGTCTCTCTATAATGTGATAGTGAAGTAAATGGGAGCGGGAATTCACTGCATTATGGACTCGTCACGCAATACCCCCGACCTCAGACCAAATGTTAGGCCCTGTAGACAGGCCAGCCTATATAAATATCATATTAAGCAGAAATGTAAATGTACCTTAGAATATAAGAGGAAGACTCTGATATCTGGATTGAATTGATGCGAGAAGAATGCTCCACAGCAGTCACGAGAACAACAGGAATAGGCGGTTAAAGTTTTCTATGCTAAATTTGATTTGATAACAGTCACGAGACCGATTACTCGATCCAATCAGCGTTGATGGATAAAAATGAAATAAAATTAGAACAAGCATGTAACGAGTAACGACCACAAACAGAAGGAAAATAGCGGAGAAAAAGTACCGATACATCACTTAAAATGTACTCAAGTAAAAGTAAAATTACACAATTTTAAACTTACTCAAAAAAGTACAATTTCAGAGAAAAACTACTCAATTACAGTAACGTGAGTATTTGTAATTCGTTACTTTACACCCCTGATCGCAATAGACGTGAAGGACTATAATGTGTTAAGAGCTCGCTCAAGTACTGCTGAGCTAAACCATTTAGTGCTTTATAAGTAATCAGCAATATTTTAAAATTTATACGATGTTTAATAGGCAGCCAATGCAGGGTTGACAGAACCGGGCTAATATGGTCATACTTCCTGGTTCTGGTAAGAACTTGAGGCGGCCGCATTTTGGACTATCTGAAGTTTGTTATTAAGTTTATACCATTAACAGAGGCTCAAAATAGCCCCACACTAACACAGTACATAATGAGGGTCCATGCATGGGTTAGGGTTACATGGACCCTCATTATGTAACTGCGTTAGTGTGGGGCTATTTTGGGCCTTGTTAAGTGGTATAAACTAGCAATTTCTTTTTACTTAGTTAATGCCCCCATTACTAAGCGTTATGCGCTAAACAGTTTTTAGAGACTCTTTACATTCGATTATCATTAAAACAAATCTAAGAGAACAATTGACTAGGTACCAATGTTTTATTAGACCAAAGGTTCATTTTGTGCCAGAGTTCTCCTTTAAGTCCTGTATTTCAGCCCTGTCTTTGTGAGTTCTCGATGTTGTGTTGTTACTGTTGATGTTGGTTGTACTGCTCCTGAGTCCAGTTCCTGGTCTGAGTCTTTGTATTGTTTTTAGTTTATTGAATAAAGTGTGCTGCATGTGGATCCTCCCTCCTCCTTGTTTCTACCGCGTATCGTGACAGAAGAGTTCACCAAACTTGAATCCAGCAGCAGAACTGATATGTCTCCGTCAGGTCTTTCTGAGCCGCTTATGCCGAGTTCAGACTGCATGATTTTAGCCACGATTTTGGCTCGCCGACAGGTTTTGAGAAATTGCCGACAAATGCCCGAAATCAAAGGCAAATCGGCACTCGTTCACGTGAGTGACAATCGCGCAGTGTGAATGAGCAAAGACGCGAACTAGAGAATCACAGACGAGTCGCCGACGCCCGTGAGATATTTGGCATGCTAAATATCTGGACCTGTCGGCGATTCAAAATCCTGCTGTGTGAAAAGTGTTTTGACTGAAAACTACATAGGCGATCACCGGCAGCCAGTGAGAGAGCAAGATACAGAGCAGCGGGGAGTTCGGGAGGAGTTATAGATCACATATCAACACGATATGGCATTGTTTCAGAAAAAAAGCTTCTTCTCTGTCTATTTGGACACAATAAATGGAAGAAAAATTTGTACCTGAGCTGTACCACAACCGGGTCGAAAAAAAAAAAGTCTCACGTGAGAACTCCGGTCTTGCACGTGTGGTGTCGCGTAGTTTCCTTTTCACATCTCACGTGTGTTTGTTTTGAAACGTAGTTTGCGCGCAGCGTGCTAGGCAAAGTCTGTCGCCGATTTTTCCTATTGTAAAGTCATGTAGTGTGAAACCTTCTGTCGCCGATCAATCATCCAGTGTGAACACAGCAGTGACTGAATGCTGGCCAAGATAGTCATGCAGTGTGAAAAGAACAGTGACCCGACTACTTTGAAAATCGTGCAGTCTGAACTTGGCATTAGCTACCTGATGCCACTGCATGACTCAAATGGGACCATTGAGCAGTAAATTTACCTGACCCTTTTACTGAGCAGTTTACTGTAGGCTTGGCAGATGAGGCACACAGACCCAAAGTACCCCCTGAACCTTAGTTCTTTAACATCAGTCCCACCGAGACCGAACCTCTGAACCTCCAGTTAGTCCAGAGGCCTTCTGCAAGCTCCTGGCACTGCCTGCACCGCCCAAGCTCCTGGCCCTCTGTCTGCCCAGCCAGAAATTGTTCAATTCACGTTCACTGAGCCAGTGTCTGCCCCTCCTGAGTCGGTGTATGTTCCTGAGCTGGTGCCTTCCCCGAAGCTGTTGGCCCTCGCCGTGGCTGCCTAGGGGCCCAAGGCCACCCAAAAGATGCTCACTGCAGTGGCTGCCCAAAGGGTCTTCACCACCGTGGCAGCCTGAACTGCCTGGTCCACCCTGGCCACCTGAATTCCCTGCTCCGCCCACATTCCAAGGCCCAAGTCTGCCTCTGCTTCTCCGCCCTCCTGAACTTTTTGTCAAATACAGTACTTTTTGTATTGTACAGATACTGTACAGGACTCTACTGCCGTACAAAGGCAAAACGCTGTATCATCATGTTTGATCAAAAATGAGTTAGTATCATTTTTGTGGTATTTGAGACCTCCTTTATCATGTGTATAAATACCGTGATTCAATTTGATTGTTTTAATTAGAAATAAAGGACTATGACAACCGTAACTTCCAAAACCATATGAGAAACCAAGGCAGAACGCCGCATCAGCTGATACGGCTCTTTGCTTTTGTTCCAGCACGCTGATCGTTGAGTTAAGGTGTTCTGGCTTTGCTTAGCCCTTTGGTTAGCTTTAACTGTCACCAAACCACGTAACATAGACTACACACGATACATCTTTGGTAAGAACATACCACAAAATTTTATTATAAACATGATACATTTTCGAATTGCATTCTGCTTAATTCAGCTAGTTTGCGAGAACATATACCACCAACTTTGCTGACCAGACAAACTGATAAGTAGCCCATGCAATCAGAAACAAAACAAGGTGAACAAGCCATACTTAGATGGTATGCAAGCTAATAAGTTATCATAAATGTTGTTTTTCGTTCAGGGCGATTGGTTCAGATCTGTAAATGTCAGTGACAGCCCGGAGCAAACGGTTACATAAATTTAATCTGTGTCACGTAAATTAGCGCTAACGTTCATGCCAAAAACGAATTATTAAATGCACAGGCACCCTACCTTTCCATGCCATCCAATATAATCCATGGAAAATACATAATCCATAACAATGCACGTCATCCCTGTATTCACAACAATCCATTTGTGTTTGAGTCATATTTCCTTCTTGCAGGTGTTCATGTCAGATCTTATACAAATCCATAGCACTAATTATCGCTAACGTCCGTACAAAGTAGGCTATAACCGAAAAGTAGTTCCATCTTTTTTCTGTTGGCTGTCTATTTTATCTCAGAATTAAAACGCAGTAATCCAAGTTGAGTTTGTTGACTGTGCATCTTGAGCAGATTGTATTTGTTGCGCAGTAACAAATTTTGTCACTAGATGGACAGCCAAACTTCCTTACTGACCATATAAGGGCGTCTCCATTTTCATACGCTTTGAGTGATCTGAACCAAGTATTTCCATAATTTGCATACAATTTATGAAGTAGAAATCCTATTCAGAAGTAGGATGAGTTGTTGGGCAGTATTTGATTTGAATTCAAACTCTAATAAATGCATAAAACACGTGTGTTACAGCTGGCAGCCGCATAACAAATCGAGAATCCATAATTTTTTGTTTATATATATATTTTTTAAATTCTGACTTTTTTTAAACAAAATTGAATTGTATTATTCGTTTAACTCTTGGTATGAAAACAAACTGAGCTTTCTAATTTCATGATATTTCATGTTTATTGCTTTTTCAAAATAAAGGCCTAAAGATGCCTAATGAATATGACATATTCTTGATGCAAATTTATAAATTACGTTTAATTAATTATTACTCTATATCTTGCATTTAAATAAATACACCTTTGTATTCAATTATAAATACATTTTCTTTATTGTGGAAATATTTCTTGTATTTATTCATGCTGTAGGCTACTGCAAAGTAATTTATCTGTCATACTGTTTAACTGTTTAGTGTTGCTGCTCTATTCTGATCATTATAGCACTAAATAGGAACAACCATATAGGTCTTCTAAATAATTTAAAACACATACCATGATGACTAGACTGGTTAGGTGTTCTTATAATGTATGTAAGTATGGAGAACAGCAAGCAAATAATGATTATACGTCAGTTACTGCCTTTTGCCTTTGCATGACTCCTTATTTTTGGCACATGATACAAAGGCAGAGTACAGTAACTGCCAAAAAAGGGTCAAAGGTCAATTTTGAGCTCAAGATTTTGTTGCATACAAACATTTATTCATTAAAGCAACTAGTTGTCAAATTTTGGGAGTCCTACCTATAATACTTTTGTCTGGACAGAACAGAAACTTTAAAGTCATTTTTCTCCGTTTCACACTCTAGCGAGTTATGGTATTTTGCCTTTGCAGGGCAGTCTAGCCCAATGGTTTTAAATGGATGGGGGAAATATGATCTAATCAAAGTAAATATGATCTAATTGACGACAGTAATGTAGATAAATATGCCCTGTAATGATTGGGCTAAATGAACACAACACTGCTGTATAATTTTATGTGCTCTCACTGAGCTCTTAAACCTCTCCAACTGAAAAAAAAAACATGTACTGTATTATAAATAATATTAGTATATTAAAACTTCTGTATACTTTGTTATATTTTTAAAAAATTGGACTTACCACGAGTATCCTGTTAGCGATGATTACTGACTTTCATTTGTTTGAACTTTTCATTCTATTAGAAATGATCTCAACAATGTTGTGTAGCAGCAGATAAATGCAGATTTAAACTTTATCACCAGAATGAAGAATGAAGAAGCTGTCAATCAAAAACTCAGTAGCCAATGACTCAAATCAGTGCTGCTAGCCCCGCCCTCACAAGAGATATGTGCCAAAATGGCGAACGAAAACTCAGGGAGCATGAACGAAAACTTTAGGTGCATATATGAAAAGTCTGGAAGTACATTTGTAAGTTCAGATCAGCAAAAGAAAGATGTGGAAACAGTTTAAAAAAACATGCAGTGTATTAAATACTAAGCTTTTTTTTCAGTTTTAAGGATATTTTATTCAGTTTTGCATTAGTTTCTTCATATAATGCAAATATATTATATTTGCAGAAGTTACATTCATCATTATTAGCACAAAAGTAATTCCATATCGATGGCTCCTGTTGCCATTTTGAAAGGAAAGCTCTCCGTCTTATACTTTATTTACTTTCCTACTGTGGTGGGAGATTCTGAGAGTAAAATGTTTTTTATGACAGAGCTTGCTTGATCTTGTAAATGAAAGCATTTCTATTTATTTCAAGAATACTCGATTGCCTTTACATTTGGCTTTTGCCTTTACTTGATACACTGAAATTAAATTTTGCTTGTTAAAGTGAGTTTGTAAGAGACTTGTCAGGTGTCCTAAATTTCTCTCTCCTTTTATTTCCCTCTCATTATTAACGGGAATACTGACTGATTATAGTTACCTATTTGCAAACAGCATAGGTAATAAGACATCTTATTTTTCATTAGAACACCTGAGCAGATAATGAGAGCAGAGACTGCAGAGGGGCGAAGGGATTTTCAATGTATTGTGTGCTGTAGCAGTGGCACATTTCTTGTAGGTTTTGACAATTCAGTTTCTATGTATTTTCATAGTATGTGCAAGCATAGAGTGCTGAATATACAAGCCAAATACACATCCTTATCTCCTAGATATGCCCAGTGGTGAACCTGTCTGCAGCTTAATCCATCCCTCTGACAGCTTGCTGTGACAGGATTTCCATATATCTCATTTTAGTGCATAGCATACATAGCATACAAGATACAAGACCCAAAACTTAGGTAGGTTAAATGTCAATACTTGACTAAGCTCGTGTCTGCTATATCCTTATGTAGCCTTTTCAGCGTTGCGCTCATTGTCTTTTGACTTCCGGTCTGTATTTTCACAGCGATCTTGCATAGGTATGAATGAACTGCTCGTAAAAAATTACCGGTTCGACATTTGTTAAGACATCTGCTTTACAATGCTTATGATAAACATTATAATGCTCATGATAACTTTTGTTAACTCTACAATAAGTAAATCCACTTCACCAGCTAATTACTCTTCAACTGCGATAATCATAGAAATATAATAGCGACTGCGAAATCCGGAAGTTCAAAGACAATATTCTAAAGATGACGGCACCCACGTTTCTCTGGTGCATAAGGTCTATATAAAGTGCAAAAAGAAGCAAAAAACAATCAAGAAAATGACATCTTTCCATCTCTTATTCTTTGAATTATTTGTGGTGTTTCTGTGTGTGGGCTCATTAAACGTACTGTGACAGTAACTGCTTAATTTATCAGCCACATTGGAGAAACTATATATTGCATGTAGATTGCCTAAACATTTTTTTTCCAACATCATCAGAATATCAGTAATGTACATGCAGCCCCATTTTGACGGAAACATTTTCCTTTTGTTCTAAAAAACATCAGGGGAATGTGATGTTTTGTTTGACTGCCATCATGCTACACTGACACTCACTATGACATATTTTGCTAACAGATTTATTTTCCTCTTCCTCTTTTTCAGACGGCCTATAAATGTTTGGGGAGAGAAAATCAGAGCTGGCATTAAATTATGAATGTTGTACAAGATGACCTCTTACCATGCAGCGCCAGATGTTGAGAGGTCCTAGATGGAAAAGGGCTTGGTTTGACCCTTGTTTCTTCCTGCTTTTAGCCCTACAGTTGCTGGTTGTTGCGATTGGTGCCAGCCACACCTGTCCCCGTATGTTCCTGCAGTAATCAATTTAGTAAGGTCATCTGGCACACGCAGAGGGCTAAAGGATGTCCCTGATGGCATCTAAACGAATCACACGGACCTAAACCTTCAGGACAATCAAATCCAGGTCATCAAAGTAGAAGTTTCCAAGCATCTACTGACACCTTGAGATTCTTCAGCTTAGCAGAAGCTGCATCCGCAACATCGAGATCTGGCGCCTTCAATGGCCTAACCAGCCTTAACACTCTGGAAGCTTTTTGACAATCGCTCACGACCATCCCAAATGGCGCTTTTGAGTATCTATCAAAACTGAAAGAGCTGTGGCTTAGGAATAACCCTATTGAGAGCATACCGTCTGATGCCTTCAGTCGCCTGCCCTCCCTGCGCGTGTAGACTTGGGAGAGCTGAAGCGTCTCTCCTTACATCTCGAGTGGAGCATTTCAAGGCTTGAGCAACCTTCGCTACCTGAATCTGGGCATGTGTAACCTTGAAAGAGGTCCCCAACATTTAGCCCTTGATTCCGCCTGGACTGAGCTGTGAGATGTCCGGGAACCAGTCTCACCGTCATCCAGCCCAGTTCTTTTAAGGGTCTCGTCCTACCTTCAAAAGCCTTGTGGATGATGCACGCCTAAGTCCCAGTTTATAGAGCGGAACTCCTTGGTATGACCTGGCACCTCTTGCGAGAGTCTCAACCTGGGCTCACAACAACCTTCTCTTTTTTGCCCCATGATCTCTTCACGCCTTTGCACCACTTGCAACGAGTGGCATTTGCATCACAATCCCTGGAACTGTAACTGTGATATACTTTGGCTGAGCTGGTGGCTAAGCAGACCGTCCCAACGAACACACAGCTGCTGCGCACGCTGCAATTCCCCTCCCAGCCTCAAAGGACGCTACATCGGTGAGCTGGACCAGAGCTACTTTCAGTGCTCAGCCGCCCGTTATCGTCGAGGACCACCTGCTGACCTCAATTTGACTGAGGGAATGGCGGCAGAGCTCAAATGTCGGACAAATTCAGTGACCTCGGTCAGCTGGCTGGAACGCCAGATGGCTCCATCATAACACATGGGGTGCTCAAAATGCGCATTTCTGTCCAAAACGACGGAACGCTGGACTTCACCACGTCACCGTCCAGGACACAGGAACATACACTTGCATCGTAAGCAACATGCAAGGCAACATTTCAGCCTCTGCTGTCCTCAACGTGACAGCCGTTGACAACAGTGGCTTTAGTTACTTCACTACAGTCACCGTAGAGACAATTGAAACCCCTATCGATGGGGAGAGTGGACACGGTTCAGCCTTCATTTGGCTGTGGCATCCTCCTCAACCACAAGGGGAACACCCATTGCCACCGAGAGACGTATACTATTCCTGTGACTGACATAGACATTGATGGCACTCTCAATGGTTTGGAGGAGGTGATGAAAACCACCAAGATTATTATTGGCTGCTTTGTGGCCATCACGCTCATGGCTGCCGTCATGCTTATCAATATTCTACAAGATGCGCAAGCAGCACCACCAGCAGGATCACGATGGCCGACCCGCACCATCTGAGATCATCCAACGTCCACGAGGAGCTGACGAGGGTTCCGGGCATGGAGAGTCACCTGACTTCCGCCCCTTGAGCATGAGCATTACAACCACTATAACTCCTACAAAACTTATAACCATGTGTCTGCTCTTAGCTCGCTGCATAGTTCAGTGCATGAACCTTTACTAATCCAAGCCAGCTCGAAGGATAATGTACAGGAGACACAAATTTGACCATGTTGGATGAAATAAATTCTACCAATGCTGTTTAAATTTTGGTTGTGGACATGCTGTCGTCATGAAGATGACAGCGTGCATTAAGACGTTCAGCAATGTCAATGAAGAAGCCGGGGTGTATGTATCATTATTTTAACAAGTGTCTTTACAAATCTTATTTATTTAAAGATATGTGAAGTGACTGAATCATGAAATCATCTAGACAAAAAATGTTAATATTGTCGTCGTCTTTTTCTTTTCAGTTCTATATTTTGTAAACTGGGTAATCAATGGTTTACTTTAATGTGCTAGTAGAATTAAGGTCAACTGCCGTGCTTTTGAGAGCTTTGAGACAACAGTTGTTGCTTGTTTGTTTGTTTGTTTGTTTGTTTTGTTTTGTTCTTTTTAGTAGTGGCATATTACATCCCATTGCTCCAGTGTGTTTTCATTTTTTTTGAGACAGTGAAAACAAAAACTGGTCACTGAAAACTGCAGACTTTAAATCGCATAGAGCACTTAGCACTTGAATGGTGGGCCTGATGGATGCAGCGACTCTAGAGAGGTGTATAAATGGTTACATTTCCCCATGAAAAATCCTGTTACTGAACAAAAAAAGGGAAAGCTTTCATTATCAGGCCCTGGATTATTCTGCAAATGCAGCTAGTGTGAAAGGAAACATTTCTAGAATTTATAGAAGCTACAGTACTGTTCTGAACACACATCAATTGACCTCAATTTAGAAATAGGTTTGTATAATTGCCTTGAATTACAGTTCTTAAGTCAAGTTATTATCTAAATTGTGGCATTTGAAATTTAGCATCCCCCAAAATCTGTAAATATATTTATAACTATAAATGCCACTGACCTATGAATAAAAAAAAAATAAAAAAATATATATATATATATATATATATATATATATATATATATATATATATATATATATATATATATATATATATATATACAGTCAGTGACTATCAGGGTAGTTCGAATATGGCCCCAATGCCACGTGTGTGGGACATGATCATGAAATACAAGAAATTGAAATTGTAACGATTTTTGCAGCTTTAAGAAAAAATGGCTATGAGGAAAAAAAATAATGAAACAAAAAGTAGCCTGTTAATGTCACTATGGAAACCAATAACCTAGTGAAAATCACACTAGACAAAATTCGGAGTGCGCCGCTGCCTAGTGCATTAAATGTGTATTGTTTATTTGAAAACTGCATTATTTTCAATTGAAGGGATTTTTAACCACTTTTTTATGTGAATGTGTGCTTTTTTATGTTTGTGAGTTGTGAGTTGATCTGCCCTAGACTGTACCATCAGTTATTATTTTACCATTGTCTGTAGAATATTACTTTCATTCTGTTTTTTGTGTAAAGAACTTTTGTATGGTTTATTTGACTGGCAACAGCATACCTCACCTAACATGATGATGATGACGATGGTGTGGATGTGTCGTTGTGTCTGACATGTGCAAAAGGTTGTATGCTTTACCACTGAAACACCAGCTTGTGTATTGCTTTCTCAAAAGATTGATAAAAGATTATGTGTGATATCTCTCTTCCCCCTTTTAAGTAATTTTGGATGACATGATAAGAAAGATGATACTGGTCTCACCAGTCAACTGCTGAAGTAAACCTAATAGGTTCATATGTCATAGACATCAGAAAAGTACATGAAGAATATACCTCTAATTCATCACGTGCTGATAAGTTTTATTTTAAATACAGCCCAAAATAAACCCACAAATCCATAAATGTTTGGACATTTTGTAAAATGCAATAAAATCAAGAATCTGATTTGTGAATTCTCTTTCTACTTTATTTAACTGACAAAAGTGCAAAACAAAAAAGATTTGCAATGTATTCACTTTATAATATTTTGTAAATATAAACACATTTTGATTTTGACTCTTCAACACACTCCGAAAAGTTTGGACAGAGGCATGTTTACCACTGTGTCACATCACCCTTGCTTTTAAATACACATTTTCAATAGTTTGGGAGTTGACGATGCTAATTGTTGCAGTTTTGCAAATGGATTTTTTGCCCATTTGCCTAATACAAGAACCCTGCTCAACAGTCAATGGTCATTTTCCATGTCATTGTGGGCCATACATTTTCAATAAGAATCAGATCTGGATTGCAGGCAGACCAGTCAAGCACATCAACTCTATAATGTAGTGTATACCACTTTGTTGTAGCAAATACAGAAACGAGGCCTGGCATTGTCTTGCTTCCCAGGAAAGATGTCATCTTGATGCCATTAAATGTCTCTGTACAATCCCATATGCCTCCATGTCAGTGGTACCTTCACACACATGTATAGTCACCCATGTCGTTTGCACCCCATGACAGATGTTCGCTGATGAAAGTCTGGCTGGTCCCTTTCAGCCTGAGAACTCAATGTCCATTTTTCCCAATGTGGACTCTCTCCAATGTGTTTTGGAAATCTGAGATGAGCTCGGGAGAGTACTCAGACAGCATCTCTGCATTGAACTGATGTAAAGATTTCTCCTTCGTATTAGATTGGAGTTTAATTTCTTGATGCAGCAGCAGACTATGTTAAGTGGCAATGGTTTTTTAAAGTACTCGAGCCCACATCACTGTATTTAACACAGTTGACGGTTTCTCATGAAATGCCATTTGAGGGCTCACAAGCACATCAAACTCCTGCCTCTATTTTTCTGGATTCCCTTAATCCTTTCACAAAATTATGTATGCTAGATGGTGAAAGACATAAATTCTTTACAATCTTGCATTGAGAAATGTGATTTTTGAATTGTTTGACAATTATGTCATGAAATTTGGCACAAAGGGCTGAACCATGACCCATTTTTTGCTTAAAAGACTGACATGCTCCTTTTACGCTAAGTCACGTTATCTACACACCTATTAAGTATGTAAAGTATGTAAACACCAATTTACATACTTATTGTGGACTGTTTCAAAATAGATTAACTTGGATGCTCTTTAATATTTTCACTTTTATTTTGCCTCTGTCCCAACTTTTTTTTTGGAGTGTGTAGCAGCCATCAAAATCAAAATGTGTTTATATTGACAAAATGCAATTACATTGTTCAGTGAAAATATTGGAAATATTTTCTAGTTTTGTCAGTTAAATAAAGTTGAATTCACAATCACAGATTCTTGATTGTATTTTACAAAATGTCCCAACTATTCTAGATTTGGGGTTGTAGATGAGTTTGCCAGCAGGGAATTCATCTCACAGCATTTTTTATGTCAAGATGCACTCTTACATTTGATCATTTACATCTACTGAATGTGTCAATTTTTATTGTACATCTTTGCTTTTTTATTTAATTCTACACGTTTCATTTTTTGGTGGCCCCAGTCCTCATTGCCATTCATATATGGAAGACAAATTGTAACCACATGTCAAGCATTTCATAAAGGATCAACTGTTGCTTCCCAGCATATGTGTTTTTTAATCAATTAATTCTTTTTTGTATCCAATTAAAAATGTTCCTACCATTTTTATTGTACATAATCGATGGGATAAATTGGGACACAAAAAAAACAGCATTGTGCTGTTGAGAAAAAAGATGAAAATGTTTCTGTTTTCAGAGGGTCTGTACATGAATGCTAGCTTGCTCTTATCTGCTTCAGTGTTCCTGAGCACTGCATCAGTTACAGAAGCTACTATGATAGCTCGAAACCTACATGGCCGACATGGAAAATCTGTGGCGTTGGACTAAGCGGATTCTATTTTGTTTTCTTCTTGTGGTTTGTTTGTTTGTTTGTTTGTTATTAGTTTTCTATGCTGAACTGAAGCAATTTTTGACAAGAGAATGTCTCTTTATTGACATATTTCTACAAGAACTGTTATTGAAAATAACCAATAATATTTCTGTCAAACTACATATTTGCTGATCAATTCATAATGCTATGGGATACAGCTAACTAAGCGTTAACCGTGAAAAAAAATATATAAAATACCAGAGATTGTAGTTCATTCGGTACATGCTGTAAATGTAAATAAAATGTTTTTTCTAAAGTGTGGGGACTAAGTATTTTTCAGTGTTTTAAATGATTTGCTTTGGTTGTTTGTGCTCGTTTCCACAAAACCTATCATTCCTGTATTTCTTTATTTTCTCTGTCTATTACAAAAAGAAAACTTTTCAGACCAACGGAGAATCACATCTCAGAACCAGACTATACCATACAATGCCATTTGGTCTCAGGGGTAAATGTTAACCTCATCTAAGCCTTGAACTACATTTTAATAAGATGTTTCCGAGGTGGAATAACATGAGAAATGGAAATATTTCTGAATTTTGGCTCAAGCCTTGATCGGGAGTGTGACAAATCAACGCTTGGGCCATAGGATGCATTAGCTCTGTATGTTAAGTTTTCAATATTTAGTTCATTTTACATCAAGTAATCTTAAGTAAACTTAATCCAAGTAATCCTGTGTGTGTTAATAAATAATTGATCATTGCTGTTGTGTTAAATAGGTGTCAAATCACATAAATAATTTTTAAACTAGTAAATTGTAAATGATGCAGAAGAGTCAGTAAGTTAGAGTCAACATAAGTTTGTTTGGAAAAGCACAAACATTTTATGAGAAGATTTGATCCCTGATTTGGAATATGTTATTTAAATATAATTTCAACAAACTGCAGTAGATTTCTCTTTTTCCAATCAAAAAATCAAAATATATTTAGATACTATTCAGAAGTCACAATAAGGGCACAATAGCTGACATCAGATCACCCATTGCTACTCATGTGTTTTCATAAAAAATTAAACACACAGGTCAGAAACGAAAGCGTTTCAGTATGTGGGTGGAATGTCAAAGATGTTGATAATGAATCCTTCGCATATCTCTATGGTCAAGAAGTTTGCACTACCACATGCTGGGGATACTGGCCCGGTTAGGAGACAACATCCATTGACATACAAACATATGTGCAAAATCGAATGTCTATTAATGTTATCAGTGTATTTTTATAATTTTGAAAGCAAGCTTTTTGTGCTTCTGTGGATCTGCTAGGCTATTAAAACTTTATGTTCCATGCCAAGAAGAAGCTGTCTTCATGTGTTATGTCATTTAAATGAGGAAGACTGCATGAAGCAAAGCCACAGGTTCTCAGTAAACACTTTATAGCACTAACATCAAATTGAGAGACAAGTGACCCCTAAACACCCAAAGGCATATTTTGGTTTAAGATGGACTTGATTTTACTGCACCTTCTGTTGAGTTATGAGCCACTTGACATCTAATCCATAGGGCTTAGACTGAGGGCTGAACACAGCGCTACAAACTTGTGAATTGGATTTATAGGTGCCCTGCATTGTCTCATTCCCCACGTGATTAATTGTGCAGGGCCTCCTGACAGACGGAAGTACATCAGTTAATTAATTTTGCCAGGACAACGCCATTAGCCACACAGGAAGAGGACGAGTGTGCGTTGGAATAGAATACAGGTGCAGTCTGTGTGTCTGCATGTCCCAGCCCACAGAGCTGTCTGTAATAATTAATCTTTTCAATGATTCACACAAGCTGTCAGCAGCCCTCGTCATATTTACAGGTAGCAGTATCTCCCATCACTGCAATTACTGTGATATGGAAAGGATCAGTTACAACAACATATCGTTTGAGCGATGACTGGTTTCTCTACAAAGAATCTGTGCAGACTTTGGCATATTTATCTTTTAAATAGTGCTGATATAGTTATCTGCCGTTATGATTCTGCTGTATTGGCAGAGAAGAGGCGATGAAATACGGAAAGCTTTGCCTTTGCCAGGAAGTCCACTTACTCCTCCCTCTGCAGAAACATTTAGCCACCACATCAAGTAATCTTCATCTCATATTCTTAGGCTAGGATGCTGGAGGAGAAGATATGAATATATGAATCTGACAAAAATAAATTACACATGTAAAACAAAAATAAAATATTTTCTTTTTCTGTTGTGATTTTAAAAAGCTTTAAAAAACAATAAAACGTGTAGGGTGGGACTTTTTTTTTCTTTTGGGAATTAATTAAATTGCTGTATTTTAATTTTGCTGTGATCTCATGTTAGTGATAGGTTTTCCCGGCCTCCCTCTGAAAAGAATGACATCAGAAGAGAAGAGAAGAGTTATTTTGATTAAAGATTACAAGGGCACAATAAAAAAAAAACAAAAAAAAAAAACAGATGTGCACAGATAAATCATGCCCTAAAAAATGCTCCAGTATTCCAGAAAAAAATAATAATAATGACGGTTTACTTTAACTATTGATTCAATTATTTCATAATTGTACCTGTAAATTATCTACAAAAAAAATTAGCCATTACATTGTACAAAGCAATCAGCCATGCAACATTACGGACCAAGCAACAGTAATATTAACACTGAAGTCCTATGGCCATTTTCACTATAATCGTTAATTGAGTCACAATAATTTAAATGATGAGGGAGAGCGTGAGTCCATTTAGTGTGAAGAAAGAAGTGTGGTCTGATATACACCGTTGCCATGATGAAGACGAATATTATAAAATATCAGACTGCAGAACACAGCGATTATCCAATCGGAATGCAAGTATTCCACAGAACCACAGAATGGGTAAATAAAGTGACGTACTGGCTGAAACTCCATGCTGATGTTTGCTGTAGGCAAAATTCTGACTGTTTTGTTTTTATTCATTTGATATTATTATTTCATGAGGAAAAGCTGTCTAGATGCCAAAGAACCAACCCAGCTTACAGTTTTCATGCTGCATAAATTCCCAGGTTTGCTTTCCACCTCTTTGATTGAGGGGTAACTGTTCCATCATTAAAGACTACAGGAATAAATGAGGAACGCAATATTAACATTCAAGTAACTAACAAGAAACATTGATTAACGACTTCGTAAGTAGTAGCACTCTGTTGAATGAAGTAGTTAACTAGCTCACTAACCTTTTTTTCATACCTTCATATTTTACATTTAATTTAGTCATTTAGCAGACGCTTTTATCCAAAGCGACTTACAACAGAGGACCAAACCAAGCGAGTCATCGTGAGGAGGCAAAAGCAACACAAGTGCTTAAAATACAAAGTTCAGACATTGCTCAGAGTAGCATAAGCCAGACAAGCAAGGATTTTTGGGCCCTTTTGGGCTTGTTGAAGATCAGACGCAGCATTTTGGATCATTTGTAGAGGTTTAGTGGTAACACTTTACAATACGTGTGCACTAATATGCATTAATTCATGCTTAACTAATGCACAGATAATCATGAGTTAATGTATAACTCATGAAGAACTAAACCATTAATTAATGATTAATGCATCAGCAACTAATAAAGAGTCTATATGATTAATAGATTAAGTAGCCTAATACATGAATTGCTATTAATTCACTGTGTCATTGTGTATTAATTCCTTAATAACATATTTTATTAACTAATAGTGTAAATTAATGTGTTAATTACCACAATTAGTCATAGCTATGCACTTCAACTTCCAGTTGTCTGCCTTAATTAATCATTATCTAATGATTTGCAAAGGTATCATTATGTTATGACTTTACTTGTTGAGGCACATCATTATTAACTAGTCATTTAGTAATTGTAGTAATTTGCACATGAATTTGCATTAACAATTAATTCATTAATCATGTATTAATGCATATTAGTGTACCTGTCATATTATCTGGAAGTTGAAATACAAGGCTTTGGCTCATTCTGGTAATTAACATATTAATTAACACTATGAGTTATTATGGAATGAATCCACATACATATTCCATTACATATTGAATTAATATCAATTCATGTATGAACTAATGCATTAACCTTACAGACTCTTAATTAGTTCCTAATGTGGTAATCATTAATGAATAGCTTAGATAATCATAAGTAACACATTAATTCAAGTATTATCTGTGCATTAGTTAAGCATGAATTAATGCTTATTAGTGCACACATATTGTAAAGTGTTAGCGGTTTAGTTGCACATGATGGAAGTCCAGCCAGAAGAGCATTGCAGTAATCAAGCCTAGAAATGACCAGGGCCTAGGACGAGAATTTGTGTTGCATGCTCAGTTAGGAAAGGTCTGATCTTGATGTTGAGCATAGCAAACCTGCATGATTGAGCTGTCTTTGTAATGTAGCTGTGAAGGCCAGCTGACCATTAAAGAGTACACCAAGATTTCTGACTGACCTTTATGAGGTGATTGAGGAAGAATCTAGCTGCATATTGAAATCATGCTGTAGAGACGATTGGCAGGGAGGATGAGAAGCTCAGTCTTTGCCAGGTTGAGCTGCAGGAGATCCTTCATCCTTTCTGAGATATCCGCCAGACAGCTTGAGATCTGTGCCGCGCCTGTGGGATCATCTGGTTGAAATGAGAGGTAGGGCTGGGTGTCATCAGCATATCAATGGTAAGAGAAACCATGTATGATGGGTCCCAGTGATGTGGTGTAAATAGAGAAGAGGAGCGGTCCAAGAACTGAACCCTGGGGAACCCCTGTGGTCATTTGATGTGCTTTGGATACCTCGCCTCTTCATGTGAAGAGAGATCCAGGGACCTTTGCCTCTATTGTGGCGGGCCAGTCACTACTTAAACACCTGCCCGGTAGAAGATCGAGCCCAGCCATTAATGAGAGACTACTGTCGGGCGGGATCTTCGTGAACAAGACCTCATCCTCTACTCTTCTTCCAGTTAGACTGCTGTGGGGAACCTGGTCCCATCCCACGCAAGCTCTTCTGGACTCTGGAGCTGAGGGTAATTTTTTTGGAGCAGAACTTTAGCCCAGACACTTGGATTACTCATCACTCATCACTCTCAGGAACACCATTTCAGTTAGAGCACTTAATGGTCAAGAGGTTGCACTTAATTGTAGAGGTTCCAAAGGTTGTAGTATGTTCCTAGTGACCAGACTGGCTTACTACAGGTGAAATTTTGCCAATACCTCACTTAATGTATGGACAGTAAATTATTTAAAAAATAATAATAATTCTGTAATTCACCAAACTGTTTTTTTTTATGTTACAAATGTTATATATGTTCTGAGAGTCCCCTAGTGGTCGGGAGCATTTCCGTTGTGGCTTGATTTCGTTGTGCTATAACTTGTTTTTGCTGTGTTATAAAACTCATGTTTATTTCTTAAATTTCGATGTCTTGTGCAATACTGGACCAACGTAAAGTGTTACTGATTAAGCAACTGACATGGCAATTTGCATATTATTTGGTGTGCAGAATTTGTGTAGGTCCCATGCTGAGAAGCTTCTATTGAGCGCTTGAGTTTTTGAGGCCAGGGTCACCCTGAAACATCCACAGAGATTTCTCTGCGAACCCCGGAGGGGGCAGACATTTTTGGCAACTGATGTTCACTGCTCTCTGAAGTCACAACATCCTTCTTCAAACAGCAGCTGTGATTATAACGCTTATCTTCAGTCTCTTCATCTTTAGCAAAGTGTAATTAACAGCTAGCAAGTAGAGTCTGTCTGGTGCTAAACCGTAATTACGAGTCCCATTACTCCAAGGGGGCGTTCAGAGCAATTAGCATTTCTCATACAGAGGTTTGAAAAGAAAGATGAGAGCATTTCATTCAATTTGATCGCGTTATATTCTGAAAATGCACGCAAACTGTTGTACCACCAAGAATTTAAGTGGAGATTTGCTTGATGTTTATCCACTTTGATCTAATGAATTCCACTCTGATGTTCTATGTGTAGTCCATTCTATAACTTAAAATTATGGTCCTTTCATTATGCATCTGGATGGTATTTAGGTATAAAAGCTAAAGAAGGACAATAATCACAGTTTTCATTGCTCAGTAATCTTCCAGGGCCATTGGCAGTGCTTAGAAGGTGTATGAGTTAAAACCATCTTCAAAAAATTGATACCTCGTTTACGTCAAACAGTAATAACCATAATTTGTGGATCCACATAATCATGTAAGTCAGGTACCGATACTAAAACTTCACAGCTTTTATAATGTAATATTATTCTAAATGTGTAATATTTATTGTTTAAAAGTGGCTTTGTTTGTGACTAAAAAATGTTCATATTCTCATTGTTCTCATTAATTAACAGCTTTTTTTGCTGTTATATAGGTTAAATAGCGTTCGTCAGCTCCAGTTTGTATCCAGCCTCTCACAGAGACTTCAGATGCCCCAACACCTGCGAGATGACTAAATGCCTGTGAAGAGACGACTCATTGCCGGGGATATGTTATGCCCTAAATTAATATTGGATTAACTAACAGTATTTTTCTATAGTACATTTCTGTAATGCACCTTCTGTAAAGCTGCTTTGAAACACGCTTTACAAATAAATTTGAATTGAATTGAATTAATTAATCCGTACTCAGACCAATGCAATATTGACTGATATGTTTTTTTCTCTCTGTTTACCTGTTTTGTATTCTGCATAGACCAGTGTCCTTAATTCTTCGTTCCACTCCTCTTATTGTGTCTAAGCGCTATCACTTTTTCTTGGTCACAGAGGGGAAACATCAGCATACCACCACAGTTCAGCATTTATATGGGACTTTCTTCATGGGCGAAATAGAGATCACATGCATGGAATAACGAGTATTGCTCTGTGCCATATTTGAGTTGACGTTTTAAGACAGAGAATTGAAAGAAAGAAAAAAAAAAACATGTGGCTGCACAAAGAGTGACTGCACTGCTGGGACACCCTTTTGACTATTCTGGCACATATAGTGCTGTCTTTAGGCATTCTTGATGATGTGTTGCCTCCAGAATTGGCATTCTTTGTGAGTGTTTTTGTTCCAGGCTTTCTACAGAGACAACAGTGGGTATTTGCCATCTGTAGATAGATACACCTGCTGTGCACTTCAGATTACATAAAAACTTCTCCATTGCATTCATTTGTAAATGTCATATATGAATGTAATATAATTTAGGCTTCCATTTCTGCCTCTGATTGCCTCATCCTCTTTGTTGGGAACATCACACTGTGAACTTAAGAAAACTGTGTAGTCTGGGGTGGTTAAAATCGTCTTTCAATAAAAAATGCAATAAAAGTGTGTATGTATGCTTTAGTTCAGGTTATTCTGAAATAATAAAGTATTTATTATAAAACCACATTTATGTGGAACAGATATTAAGTTAAGTGCACAGGCTTGGCACTTTACTACTATATATGAGTGATGATACCATGAAAGAAAAGAGAACTATGCAAAAATAATGTGTTTAGAAATGCTGCATCAATACAAATGTGGTATAGACCATTTTAAAAGTATCTGTTATTTTGTGTATTGCATGCCAATCTGTTTTAGATGGATTGTAATGCTAAAAAAATCTATATATTTTCAGCCATATCTGCACATAGCTATAAATGAAAATGAATAAATACACTGCAAGTATTATCATGCATCTATTATCATACTAATTTGAATATAAAATTATAATATCTAATAATGACTCAGAAAAGAACACATTTTTTGCAAGCGTGTGGTTTGATTTCAGTTCAGTCATAAAGAATTTGTTTGGAATTGTTAAAAGTAACTGGCAACAAGTATAGCAAGTCTTAAATTTAAGTTACTCTATATTGACATTTTGTTAATTGAACTTTTATATAAAAATAATGTCACACTCGCAATCAACATGGCTGTATCATAAGCATCTGCAGATATTCAGAATGAAAACAGGACTGTTGCTTATGTGATATTGATTCAAATCATTCAATTCCGCTATTCTGTGAAAAAAATAAAAAAGTATTGCGTGTGACAATTGCAAATGAGGAGCTAAACACATGCGCTACATAAGATATCATGAGGCCAGATTTGCAGATCTCCTTAAGCACTAAGTGCCCTGATGCAGAACAGAAATATATGTATCATGCAACAAAACAGCTTCCATCGTAAATCGATGCAAATGGCATGGATAGCTACAAGCTACACTGACAAAGGACAATCATTATTCAACAGCAGGCCTCGAGATCGTGACATCAACCCCTGCTTAAATAGGAACAACGAGGAGAGAGATCAATTGAACAAGAAAGGAGTGGGCAAGTATCTCTCTCAGCATTGAGATTCGTGAGGTTCAAATCAGAGGCGTCTGACACAGAACACAATGGTGGCAGAGCTGTCATCTCTCACTGTTGAGGAGATGGACATTTGATCTGGAATGAGTAATGGAGGTTTGTGCACAGAGCATTTTGTTTCACCGTGCTTGTTCATGAAGTATAAAGCGAGGCTCATATTATGTACTGCATGTCATTAATCTCTGTGCAAACTGTATTTTTACACTGCTGAGATTCTGGCACCTGCTACTACCATTTACATTTATGTTGGGAGTCATAATGAATCACAACATAAATGAAATCACCCTGCAACAGTAGATGTCATATCTCATTCACCAATAATGTTTGTTTATCGTTGACATCTAAGCTACATTTCCCTTTGCATTTCGTTATATATTGCGGGTCTGTTTTTATAGTTTTTTTGCTGATTTTTTTTTTTATTTCTTTTTTTGGCATTCCATGTTGAAAGATCAATAATATCTACACTTGGGTTCACAGTTCAACTCGCCTGTAGCGACATGTTACAAAAAAGAAAACATACGATACAAATGACCTCTGAGTATTGAGAAAAAGGCCATTTTACAGAGTGAAACTCTCTCCGGCCTGAGGGCAGTCGATTGTTGGCTTCATATTTTATAGAAATGTGTTTACTCTCACAGTGCATGACTATCATTATAATATTCAGATTGACAGCCTTGACCAACACTTTTTTGTTAAATGAAATATAAATCAAGGTTACTTTCACCCTATGAGAAAAATTAAGAGTGCATATCCTTTTATCAAAAGCTACTGAGAGGGTAGAACAGCAGCTGTCTTTATATATTGTTGATATGCTCATTTAAAAGAAGTCTATTTTCTTGTGTGTGCTCTTTGATAACAATCTCTCATTTGAAAGTCATGTGTCTAGTATAAAACCACATTTTCCATCTTAAAAATATATCTAAATTATGCCATGCTCTCATTGACAAATGCGGAGCAATGAGTTCATGCGTTCGAATGACAATCAAGGCTAGACCATTGCAACGCTTACTGGGTGGTTGCCCTGCACGCTTAATAAACAAACTTCATGCAAGTTCAAAACGCAGCAGCTCGAGTTCTTACCAGAACCAGGAAGTATGACCACATTAACCGGTCTATCAACCCTGCATTGGCTGCCTATTAAACATTCCACACATTTTTAAAATATTGCTGATTACTGAAGCACTTAAGCGACTCTTTAAGCGAGCTCTTTCACCACATTCTAGTCCTTCAGTCTATTTGTGATCTCAAAACTCCGGCCAAAAATCGATTGAGCAACCAATATGTTTTTGCTTTATAACTGCAGACAAAAATATATATAGTTGCACTGTTACTTGCAGACAGACCCTTATGTTTTTTTTTAATATATCTTTGATTTCCTTCCAGGTTGTCCACTCCTCATTGAGTTGGTGATTGTTCTGCTTTACCAAGCAGTATCATACTTACACCTGCACATGGGCTTCAATGCTTCTGTTTCATCAAACCATTGCAGAATTTTTCTTTGGATGAACTCGAATTCAGTTGTAGACAGTGGTTGTAGAAAATACATTTTCCATTAAATGAAAGTCCCATGTAAATTCAGTTACTTGTGTGAAGAAACTTGCTGTAACTTAATTGAGTGCAATAAAAAAAGAAATGATAAAGAAACTCAAATAATATTATTTCAGTTTTCAAAGAAAAACATATGAATCATTGCACTTGCATTTCCACAGTAATTGCTCACAGAACAAATCATCATAAGCTTCCGTCTTTATGTAGCCACTCTCAAACTAAGCACAATCTCCTCCTTACTCAGCTTAATGGTAACCCTCAAAATGCCAACATAACAAAAAAGTTCTCAGTCCCAACTAACTTCAGGAACGTCGGAGTCACCATGAAATTAACCATTCTTGTTTTTGTTTTTGTTTTTTATAATTGTGTTACTAAAAATTATTAATCTATGCACATAATTCATGTGCACTCATAATCCTTTAATCAAAATCATTAACTTCATTATCATTAACATAAACGCAACAACATCTCTTCTCTGATGACTTGCTCAATTATGCAAGGACATTAATCGTGGAATGATTAATGTGCGACCTGCTAGTATATTAAGGGCGCCTTGCAAACATGACAAATCACCTTATCGTCTGAATGGACTGTTTGGTAGGCAGGCCCTGAGGCATGGCAAGGAGAGCGCGGTGTCTCGTTCCCTGTTCTCAGGGAACATCAGGTTACAGGTCAGTAAGCGGAGACGTGCCCTTTCGAAAGGATGATGCTTTGGGGAATGATATCCCATGCCCCCAAAGGCAGTGACAAGTGCCCGAACAGCAAAATCAAATGAAATGCTAGAACCACTTCACCCCAGGTCACACTGGGCAGTCAGTGACAGCATTCCCTACAGTCATAGCCCAAGCTGTAAACCTCACAGGAAAACCTCCATAAACATAGTTAAATGAAAGGCATACCTGGGCCTGCTTCAAAGGCCTAGGACCACAACTTCAGTTAGAAGGGGTCCCTTCTAGGGAATGTGGCTCAGGGAACCCGAAGGAACCCCAGCCAATCACTATTCAGGGGAACATACTCACCCCGAAACACCACCAGGACAGCCTGACCTGGCGTCAGTTACATAGACACTTAGTCTGGCCACTTCCTGTCTGTCCGAGACAGAGCCTCTGGACACTTGCCTTTAGGTAAGGCATCTTAACCGAGAGACTGCGAAGCTGGCAGTGAACCACTCAGCCCGGATCTCAGGAGACGGGATATCCCAGAGAGGATGACTCGGCAGAGTGCTTTCCAACCCTTACCAGCGAGGGGAGTTTCTCAACTCGATCCATGGATCTTCCCAGTGTTTGTGTTTCAAAAGGGCTGATCTACAACTGGGAGGCCTTTCCAGCGAGGCCTGCGACCAGTCTGACCAGACTCAGGAGTCCACATGCTCAAAGTAGAGCCTACAGTGAGGGGAGCACATGGTCCGCCTGGTAGGCAAACCAGGCTGTCGACAGGAAAGTGGTTCCAGGAGGGAACCGGTCGCAGAGAATGAACACTTTAGTCTGAGCCATGCCGCAAGCTCAGCTTTAGCAGCTGCTTGCTAAGGGCAGCTGAAATGATACCAAGAGGCCACTAGCTTCAGGAGAGGCCTTCTACCTGGCAGTTTCCATTCAGGGAGGTCTGGTGGGGCCTATTACCTGATAATCACAGCATGAGAGAAATCAACTTCAGGGAGGCCTGGTGAGGCCTACTACCTGACAGCCACAATATCTGGGAGGCCTGGTGAGGCCTACTGCCTGAGAGTTTTGCTCTGTGCTCGGCAAAGAGAACAATGCTAAACCAAATGACCATAAAGTTATGTTCTGGCAGATGGCATGTTAATCTGAACCAATTAGATAAGAGTAAATTGATGCAAAACTCCAATGAGTGAGAGAATCGGGTTGTTTAGAGATTATTTATTATCTTTTTTGGCAAAATTTTTCCTTCATAAAGCTTGAGCGAGCAACGATGTACTAGCCAGATCCTGAAAGGAGGACTGAGCCATCACCCCAGATCCCGAGGCTCACAAAACGGTTGACCAAGTGCATCGAGCGGGCTACACAGTCTGTCCCTGTGAGGATGCTTGTGGAGTTTGAGGGCACGGAGGGAAGCCCACCCACAACCCCACTGCTTTGGTTGTGTTTTGCCTGGCCTCTGGAAACTATTTTGATTTGGAAGAGGACACATTCCTGTTTCTCCCGTCTTTGCTGGTCCCGTCCAGCATGTAGCTGCCTGTGCACCTGCTGGTCCCATCCAGCATTAAGTGTACTGTGCCCCTGCTGGTCGGTCCAGCACAATGTTTCCTGTTTCTCTTGAGGTCCCGCCCAACCTCCCTTCTCCCGCCCCTCTTCCAAACTCAGCCAGTACGTCAGCCTCACCTCCTCTGGTTCTCTTCAGCCACTCGACTCCTCTGACACCACTCCACTGTGTGGATTTACCTTGAGTCCTCAGTTTTCCAGCATCGCCCAGGCAAGTGGATTCCCTGCTCTGCCTCCAGCTGCTGATTACTTCACCTTGGTCCATTGACCTGTCGGCTCCGCCTCTGATTCCTCCCTGAATCTGCTACCAGACTCCCAGTGGCTCTACCTTGGTTCTCAGTCCCACCGACTCCGCCTCAGTCCTCAGGTACTGTGTGGCTCTGGCTTGGACACTAGTTGCCGTGGCTCCACCTCGCCCTCCAGGACAATTGTGGACCATTTTCACTTTATTTGCTCTGTTCCAATTCTCCTTAGCTCCTAGGTTAGTTTCCTTATGTGTTAATTAGTTCCTTAGTTCCTGATTTCACGCATCTGTTTCTGTTCTCTCATTTGATTACATTCTCTGAGCTATAAGCCCAGACTTTCCCTAGGTAATTTGACTGATGCAGTTTGTATTTAAGTGGTTGTCCTAAAGCAAATCTCCTGAGTGTTCTGTTAAGAGTAATTATTGTCCAAGAATTATGCTGCATTAGCTCTTTTTATTTAGGTAAATTAAATAAGCAGCAAAAATCTTTTTTTTTTTTGAGTTAAGGCCAGTATCACTTATCATATTTATCTTTGTTAAATGGCTACCTTACACATAATTCACTCTCTCTTTTCTCTCTCTCGATTTATTGAGCAGAAATCTTTTAGACAGACTCTGCACATCATTGTAAACCTGACAGGTGAAAAGTGAGTCTATAAATGATTTGTACAATTTGCTACACAAAAGTCAGTGGCGGCAGTCAGAGTTGCCATCCACTTCAATAGTGGACATTTGATGATCAAACAATAATGAGTGAGTGATGCTAGAACATAATTAGTCTTTGGAAAATGTCAGATGCTGCTAGATGCAACAGAACTGATTTGTCACATTACTGCTTTAGTTAGGCAGAAAAGAGTAGTATACGCACTGGCATGAATTTTGCAAACTTTAAAATACTTACAAAATCTTCAAAGACCTGACTACTGAAAATAATAGCATCAGGATGCTAACAATTGAGAGAGACATTTGTAATTGGTGATTGCAGGATGTACAGCTACCCATTGGTCCTTTAAATATGATACTATCATGCATCTTATAACATCAACAGACTGATGTGACTCAAAGGTTGTCCAAGGTTGTGTAAAAAACACAGCAATTCCTTGCACAATAGAAGAGACCTCAGATCTGCCAGTGGCTTGGTAGGCTTTCCAAAAAAAATTAAACACACACACACACGCACACACACAAACAACTACACAAAAACAGTCTCAGCATGACAGCCACTCAAGCTGGTCATGTCAAAAGAAATGGTTCCTTTAAATACATATGGCCATTTTCTCCTTTTGAACCTTTTGCCCCCATCACACATTCCCTCGCACAACCTCTCAAGAGTTTTTGGCATTAATGTGTGAACATCCACATTGCGAGCCAAGACACTCAGGCCTCCGTTCTGCAGTGGGCTCAATGGACATATGGAAGCGGCAGTTTTAGACAGTATTGTCAACGCTGGGGAGTGAGTTGCCTGCAGCGCCACACACTGCCTGTCAGCCAATGATATCTGGGACATGTCAAGAGGTGTCACTGGTGCTTTCATTTCTTTTGATAGAGATGTGGTTAAAGAGCGAGAAAAAAAAGGCTTCATGAAAGAAAAATATTAAAGTGACATCTATTCATAGTTTTTATAAATGCAGAGTCCCAAGAGGAAGAGCATTTGTCTGTATCAAATTAATTACTTTATCTATCATCAATTATCTTTCAGGAATAAATACTCTTGGAGAAGCATCAAAGAGTCTCAAAGTTTCAATATGTCTGAGACAGTTGAAAATTAAATGATTAGCAAATTAACTTCAGATCTATCTATCAATCATGTATCTCTTTCATGTAAAGGATTAATGTAAAGGGAGTTCATCTTTCAAAGACATTTTGAAAGATGAAACAAAGATTCAATAATGCTTCAGAATAATCCAAATGCTTCTAATGTTAAACTCTCAATCTTTTCATGGCAACTCTAACACATTTGGAATGGTGAAAAGTTATGTTTACCTTGGTTGCTCGAAAGAAGCTTACAGTTGTTTATGATCCTTGGCTCATGAAATATTATTACTGAGGAGTGTAAAAGCTAGTTGCTCACGGTGTCAGGCAGTAATAGCCTGACAGCTCCTTTTGAAGGTGGGTCAAAAATGTGCCCGTAAACTGTGCTGTTGCAACACATTGACCAGTGGCCACTTCTGAATTCTATATTATTTTCTCCCTTCATTGGTTTGCAGAGGCTAGAGGAAAATTAAAGGGCCCTTCAGAGCATGCAGTGTTGTCATTTGAAATGGATATCTCAATTGTGAATTTCTGCCTTTTCATCACTCTCCATTTATATGAAATATATACCAGAGCAAAACAAATGAACAAGCAAAGACGATGCTCCATTGTAGGTGACATTATGATTCATAATCCAGTTATGAAAAACAGAGAATGGACATGTATCAGCTTACCAGCCTGATAGGACCCTACATTCTATTTTTTGCCTGCATAATATGCATTGAGCTTATTTTCTTTTGCTTTTGGGTGAAATAAACAAGAATTAATTCAGTGGGATGTGAATCCAATAGGGCAGATATTGTATTCAATGTGCAATGTGTAATGTGTATATGTACAAAACTCACTTTTCTCTATAAGCCTAATAGAAGAAGGGAAAGGGTACTGTAACGTATTATCTGTGTTCAGTGCTGGGTGGAATGAGTCTCTTACTCAGCAGAAAATCCAGGTCACAAATGATAAACAGCACCCAAGTCTTCCGTCATCAATAAGACTATGCAGTTTGGGAAGGAAGGAACAGTTCAGTTTTATGTCCTGTCAGCTGATTGAATTTGCCTCATAATAAAATTACTTTTTGTGTGTGTGTGTTTAGAAAGACTAAAAAAAGTGAAAACAAAGTAAGGTGAATGAAATGGCATGTTCCATACAGTACAGAGACCAATGCTTTAAAGGTCCTCTGACATAAAAATTTCAACATTCAAAGGTTTTTTAACATTAATATTAGTTCCCCTCGCATGTATTTGGTCCCCTCGTGTCTAGAATTTTCAATCGGTGTAAACCAAGCTTAGGCAATCTTTCTCTTCTCTGCAGCTCAGACGAGCTGATCTCTGAATCTGAGGAAAGGTAACCTCCCCTTTCTCTGCTTTGCCCACACTGTGAATTTGGTCCACCTATGAGAAAACAAGCTAGGAACAGGAAGTACGAACCCGCAGGCGCGAATTTTAGTTTTTCCCTCGAGAGATATTATGTCTTGCAAACGAGCGAAGCATGGCAGTTGATCGGTGTTCGGATGTACAAATTAACACACACATATTATTTAGTTCCTTCATCTGAGCCTCTGAAGAAACAATGGGTTCATTTTATTTTCTCTGAAAATGCACCGACACAACTTCCCAAAGTTTTGTATGGTCCAAACATTTCATTGATGACTGTTTCCTCAACTTGAGCCAATACAGAGCTGGCCTCTATGAACATCTGAAAATAAATCAGATCGAGCTACCAAGCAACAATTTCTGATGTGTAGCCTAATTGTTCAAGTTCAGACAGGAAATCTTTCTCTCAAAATCGTTCAATACCGTTTATGCATCAGATCAAGCCAGTGACTAAAATATCAACTTCACATCATTTCTTTTAGTAGGATGAAAATAATCTTATTTAAAGGGTAACTAAACCCCTGGTCAGAGCCTGACTTCACCCACTGGCAATATTTGAACATTTTGAAAAAGTGGGCAGACCCCAGCGGAGATAGAGGGGACGAAATAGATGCTAAAACACTCTATCCTGATCATTTTCAATACTCACAATTTCAATTCCTGTCTCTCTAGAGTGGTTTTGACAACACAAGATCGTTTTTATACTGCCAAGGGCATAGCTTGTGTGGTGCTCTGAAACCTGCGTGCGTCACGAAGTGCGGAACATCCAATAGGAAAATTCAACTGCAGTAGCCACCGTTCAACCTGAAGAGGGCAGCACTAAGACGTTTTTACACCATATATTGTAGAAATAGAACACTTTATAAACAAATGTCAAAGAAGTTACTCAAATCAATGACTGGTATTAATAAAGATCCATTCTTACAGATCATTAACTAAAAAAAGTTGGTTAAGTGTTTAGTTACTCTTTAAATTGTGATCAAATTATACAGAAAGCGATCAAAGAACAATCTTTCCACACAGCGCAAATTTATCAGGACAACTTGTTATGAAATCAATGACGCACGTTACTGCACAACAAAGCTCGTACTGTATGTATATCATTGTGTTTGCATTGGTGAAAGCATTAGAGAGAGTGCAGAAACTGCATTACAACGATAAGATCTTCATTCTCACGATCAACAGACTGTCATCTGCTTGCTCAATGCTCATCACAGCAACATTTTATGTGACGGGAATAGATCTAAATACTTCAAAAACTTCTCACGATTGGTAATCTCAATAGCTGTAATAGTAAAAACGTATAATATCTGTAGTAAAATTATTTGAGAGAGTTTTACATGTAATATGTAGCTATTTCATATGCAAGCATGTCAGCCAATCAGAGCAGTGGCCGGTTGACACTCAATCCCACAGCAGACACGCCCCTTCAAACAGAACTTTCCAATCAGAGGCTAAAATCAGCCTCAGGAAAAAAGCCTGTCATTACTAAATTATGACTATTACACTATAAAGGCAACCCAGGAAACATAAAATAATAAAATAACCCCATGTCAGGGGACCTTTAAGGTGAAACCCTCAACTAGATTAAATAAAAGGGCTGGAAATTATGAGGGAAATCAGTATGATGAAGCAATTATCTAGGAATTGTTTGGAACTGAATACAACCACTGAACTGTCTCTCTAATTAAATTCATTGTCATGCTTTTCTTGCTAATCTGCATTTGAATAAACAACATGCACTGTATGCACATTCAATTTCAGTTTACTCTAGAACTAACTGAAATATTTGAGGGCCACTCCAATGCACAGACCAATATCTTTAGATGTCACACCCCAGAGCTATTTTGAAAGGCCTAGTAAAACGAGATATTTTGTGCTTTTCCAATAACTGCATGTCTGTGAGCAGGAGATGCGATTAGAAAAATGGTCGCACTTTAAATTTCATACTAGTAGTCTTGCCTTCAGTGTTAATAAAAATAGGGCTGTAGTGACTCATACAATGATACAAATTTTACTTTTTTTGAATGTGCACGTGTTTTATGGGATTAGTCAATTGTACTTTACAAATTAAACTTGTTTGACTTCAAAGTTACATATAAACAAATAAATTTGTCCCCTAAATGTAAAACTGATTTGAAAACGTTCCTGTATTATCTAATGTGATGATTTTGATGCACATGATTGCACGCTTTATCACATTTATTGTCGCACATAAACTAAAGCAGCACCAGTTTGGTTCTTTTAAATCTTGAAAAACTTCATGGTTTGAAAACCCAGCAAAGCCAGATTCAATCAGTATTTAAGGCCTTTACAGCAAATGACAAAACCTTGAACAGCACCAATCCTAATTGCCAGGCTCAGATGCCCAAGCATTTCATCAACTCAATCTGTTTGCCATTGACTAAAGTCAACTCATTTCGTTACAAAAAAAAGAAAAAGAAAAAGAAAGAACAAACGATTTCACTTGATATTGACACTTAATTCATGCTCCACATGACATTATGTTTCCAATACACAGGGATGGTAAATAACAGCTCTTGCTGTAACAACCACTTGCTGTCACTACTACAAGGATTTGCAAAAGCTCTTGTTTGGCAGAAATAACCATAAGAGACCTTTCCTCTGTAACAGAAGAAGTTTTATTTATATAGCACCTTTCCAGATGCTCAATGTCGCTTTACATTCTACATTCAATACATGAAACACCCACATATACACCATAGTCACATAGGATATCTATAATCACATCACACAACATGTGAGGGAAAGATCCAACTGCTAGGTCATATTCTGAGGGACAAAATAATGGATTCCAGATGCTTCTTGTCACCTTAGCATCTGTCTGCTCAACATGATTTTTAATATGTTTAACAGCATCACATTAATTTAACACACTTAATTTGACATCATGACCGTTTCATTCTAGCATTTATACAGACTAATTGAACTATTGTGACAGCAAACACACAAATCAATAAATGAGTGAAACACACTACCATCCACAGTGACTCCGATTTGTACATTTCTAAAGTTGTACATGTATAAAAGGGTTCACTATGTTGTTGCATGTATACACTTCACACATGAGCACCTTTGAATATGAATGAGATCACCATGGTCCGCTACACACCCCGATGCTCCCTCCTCGTCTTGTAAAAGGCCCATTTATTGAGCTTACCGTGCTCCCACCAGCTGCAGAATAACGTCCCTGAGTTTCTAATAACAGGCATTAATAAAGCTGACAGGCTGACGTTTGTGAGATCGCAACTGATGCAAAAACGGCAAATGAAGTAGGCCTAGCATATTCTGTGCATTTAAACTTGCTTTCAAAACAAGTGACCTTTATTTTGTTTTATCATAATCATGCTGATGGTAAAACTGAGCAACTAGGCCTACTGTTTATTTGCTCTCTCTCAGTACTGTGCCATTGAAGATGTGGGTCTTTCCCTCGGACACAGGAAAGTCATTCAGAAAGATGTGACAGTTTAATGGAATTGTGCATGGTTAGCGCTGGGAGAGACAGCAATAGTGCCCTGAGATGAGCAGAGAAAACCCAAGGGTATTACTGTAGCTGTCATTCTTCCGCCTGTTACCGGCCTGATGAAACCTGGTGCTGAGGACATACACAGATTTCGATAATGCAAAGAACTCAGAGCTGATCGCAAATTAAGCTGACTGACAATTCATGCAGTTTTGCAGAGGTTTGAGTCATATTTTTGCCATGTAATATTGACATGCAAAGCGTACTAACTAACTTCACCTATCCAAATTCATATCAACATGGACATGGCAATGTTAATTTATTTGGTTCTTGTAGAATAGATCTGCTACGGTGCTGCAGAGCAACTGCCGAGACTTGCTACTGTGAATACCTTCACAGCAGAGATGTAGTGGTAAAAAAAGACGTGGGTAAACTATAAATTCTGTTGGACCACGACAACGTGGTCAGCAGGTAAGGTAGGCCACTGCCTACCGGTGTATGTGTATCTCCTGATGACATTGCTATATAGGGTGGGCTCGACACTAAGCCTTTTCATTCGCTAAAGTGAATCTGCCATTCACTTGTCCGAGTAAATAAGTTGCTCGTCCGGATTTTTTATTTTGTGTGTGTTCATTTGTTCTGAAACAATATTCTCATCAGTGTTCAATCAGCTTTGATATTTAAATCAGCATAGTGTAATATCTGCATCTTTAAAGGGCATCCCCACCCCCAATATTATTAAATGTATGCTTCATCTTTCATTTTAAATTCTAAATTTGATCAATAAATTCAATTATTTTGAATAATAAGACACTATAGGGCTGTTACCCTAGGGGCTGAAAATTGCATAAAATATTGAAAAAATATGAAATTGATTTAAATTGACACATAAGAAAATGTGGAAAGAATGATACTACTTTTAAACATTTAACACTAAACTACCAGTAGGTTGTGGCAGGTGACCGTCTTAATGTGTGAGTCATTGATTAATTCTTTTAAACGATTCATTCAAACGTCTCTGATTCATTCAAGAATGAGACAGATGTTTATGAATGGGTCATTGAATCTTTGACTCAATCGATTTGTTCAAAATGCTGAATAAGTCAGTAATGAAAACAGGTTGAGTGTTCCTGTAACATGCACCGTGGTTCTGCTGTGATTTTTGTTTGGAACTATTTTCGCTGCTGAAACAGAACAAAATCAGCCTGTTTTAGGAAATCAATGTCACATTTTCAATCGTGATGGTGTTCAGGAAAAAATAAATGAGTTTGCTTAACATATGTTAAAAAATATAAAAACTCCACATTTAGATTTTTATAGGCAGTATGTTGTTAACTGAGTGTGTGTGTGTGTGTGTGTGTGCTGCGCTTATTTGGGTAGATTTCTGCTCGAGGGGCTGTGCGAGCTAGCCTGGCAAGCCAGACCTATCAAGATGTTAGGTCTGGGAACTCACAATTGGCATACCTCATTCCGGGGGGTGGGATAAAAGGTTGTCTTTCCATATCCCTCTGCACGCCATATGATAGCGCTAACCAACCAGAGCAATAAATGGCTGTGGCTGAGTGAGTCCCATGTGTTTTCCCCATGGTTTTCCCTCCAGCGGAGCAAGTTGATATATTAAACTTTTGCCGTATCCGGTCGTCAAAACTCTGAACACATCTTCCTTTTTAAGAAAGACTTACGTGACATTCTCTTAACTCCAAATCATCCGAGTCACGGCCAAAGCCAGAATCGAAAGACCGCTGTTCGCCAACAGCATCTTGTTTGTTTTCAAGTATCAGGGAAATCACCTATGGAAATCAAGCCGCAGAACCGTCACAACCGTCATTGTGTTAAGCCTGCCCACCAACTCTATACTCAATGTGATTGGCCTGACCAGAGTTTGGTTTTTCCAATTCGAAAGCTAACGGAGAGTTGCTAGACCACACTTTGCTGCAAAATAATTTTTGCTGCCGCTAGGGTGCGTCTGAGATTTCTAGGCTATGCACGAGCGTCAACAGTGCAACCTTACCGTCATTAATAGTCCACAGCACTGACAGTAATGCAGCGCAATATGAAAGAGTTTGTCTAAGGTTTAACAACCTATAAAACTAATAATGAACAATATGAAACTAAAACGACATAAGCTTAATTCAAAATGTCTTAGGAACTACAGGATATTTATAGGTGGATAAACACAATTGAGAGGTGGATAAATGCACTTTGGAGGTGGGTAAACGCTATTTCCGAATATTGGAAGGTGCGTAAATGGTGTTTACGTGCGTTTAGCCTCCACTACATCCCTTCTTCACAGACATTGCTGTAAGCATGTAAGACATGCTGCTGCTGCACATGTAACATACATGATTTAACCCTGTGGCAGATCTATACAGGTGGAGCTGGGGAAGGTGGAGGGTTTGCTGCATACTGCATACAAAGCGCGCTGCATACTGCTACCAGCAACACCCCAGTATTTGTTTGAATGTTGAGCCGCAGCTCATTGGACGTTGATGCAACAGCAACCAATCAGCTGTGCCATGTAGATAATGTGATCACTCCCAAATGAGTCAAAGCCATCTAGAGTTTCATGCCAGAACTAGGTAATAAACAATGATATTTCAAGCAGAAATTATGGGTGCCATGGTAAAATTCTGTTTAGAAAGTTTACAAAGAACATGAGGATTTATTGCAGACCAATTTGGTTCCAGTTTCACAAGTTCACATGTATATGAAATCATAGTAAATTATGCTTATTTGGAGTGCTGTCCGGAGAAGGGCTCCAAGCTCAGAGTTTGGCCCAAAACCAGCGTACTTCCAATCTGTGGTTGGGGTAGTAACCAAACAAGAGTTAGCCGATGGGGTGGTGGAGGGATGCTGCGGAACTGTCGTTGGACAGATGTGAGGGACGACTATATATACCGGCTTCCTCTTGCGCCGATTGGTTGGATTACCTGAACATGCTTCAGCACCCGAACACCTGAACTTAATTTAATGTTTTTTTAGGCCTGTGGAAGAATGATGATTTCTATAAGAATGTATCTTTGTTGCAATTAATTTAATCCTAAAAATCCCAAAGATAAAAGATGTTAACTTTTATAACAGTATATAGCAAGTGAAGAACATTATGCGGTTTCTGCAATTGTGGCTCCCAGGTAAAGACAAAATGTTTTGGGTCCTGGACAGAGAAAGTTTAAAAACCCATGGATTAAAGGATCTGAACTAACTGTTCTAAAAAAGCTGTTTATCTACAGCTAGCTAAGCAGCCTTATAGAGAATAACATGGACATTAACTGTTTCTTTTATGTAATTCCCTGAAATGTCTGTCTTTTAACTGTTCAATGCTATTTAACATGAGCAACAGAGGTAAAAGCTTATGATGTCTAATCCTGTAAAAGCTTGTAAGCCTTAATGCTTTTTTCTCTGTTTTTTATAACACAGTCTCATCCCAAGACCTCATACTACTGACGCTTTTGACCATACGTCAACATCCGCCGTTATAGGGTACCCTTTAACATCAGTTACATGACGATCCTGGGACGTCATACAACTGACACTTTACCTTTAACGTCAGTTAGGTGATGGGGTAGGTTTAGGGGTAGGTTTAGGTCTGGGGTAGGGTTAGGATTAGATAATGTCATCTAACCGATGTTAAAGGGTACCCTAAAATGGCGGATGTTGACGTATGGTCAAAAGCGTCAGTTGTATGACATCTTGGGATGAGACTGCGCTGTTTTTTACAACAAACAGGAGGCAGGACCTTGTGCTCCATCCAGTGAGATCAATTAGGCCCAATATTTTTACCATATGAGAGAACCATAATAAATACAGAAGCATGATTGTGAAATGGGCTTGTTTAGAAAGCAACAAAGAAACTTGGGCCGATTAGCAGCCGTCCCAGTGAGCATGTCCCTGGAAAAAAAAAAGTTGGTGAAAAAAATATTTTGATGTTGTCAGGGATTGGTTGTATCAAGTAAATAATAATCCTTTTGAATTACAGTTTGGAAATCTACCTTAGCATATTAGTCTTCTTTGAAACTTGGCTGGTGTGCAGGTTGCAGTCCAATTAAAACTTTGACAGTTTGATTTTTAATTACATCAGCTAACAGACACTGACATTTGGGATGAGTCCTGGATTTGAAATCATATTTGGGTAAATTAACAAAACTCTACTATACGCATCAACAACAAGAACATCATAGCAAAGTTTTTCCTCTATGATTAATTACACCCCTCTTTCTGTATGCATTTCCCATCACATCAGCTCATTAGTGGCCATGTAAATTTCCCCTTAGTTTCTTATGTTGCAAAGATATGTATTTTAAATGAAGTTCCCATTCACTCCTTCTTACTGGGTTTTATAATAGCTCAGTGAGATCGGTCAACCAGATTTAGGGCCCAAGGCAATGGCCTTGCCTGAACTGTGGGTGTTAAATTGTGCTGTCGAGAGAAATCACAAACATTACAGCCTTATGCTGAGAGGCAGAAGGGGTGATTTGGAAGAATAATGCTGGTGTCAAAAGAGCTTTTGTTATTGCCATTGCTCAGTATTGATATTGATGTACCCTGCACAGCCTCCATTGGGTTCTAGAAAAAGGGTGCCGGTGGGCACTATAATGATTGCAGCTCTGCATGGACAGTAGTGCAGAAACAGGCATATGTGAGATAGCAAGATACAGTATGAGGATATTTCTGTGGCCCCGTATCAATCAACCATGACACGTAGTGACAGTTTAGTGCAACTATCACTTACAGGCTCATTGGCTACAATAAAACTACATACCGGATATAGGAGAATATGAGTTTTTTTTCTGCCTACACGTGACCAGATTTAGTTTCTGAGCAGTTTTTAAAACAAAATAAATAAAGGAAAATCAGACCTTTACTTATTTGAGCCAGTGATTATGATTATTACATTTGTGTTCTTCAGAGCTGCTTTATAATTGATTTAATAGTTTCATAATTGACAAATTTGCTACATTGACACTGTTTGCTATTGTACTGGACTGAATCAAGATTGCACTTATTATGACAATATTGGGTAACACTTTAGTTTAGGGTCCAATTCTCACTATTATCTATTCCTTATTGGCATGCATATTAGGATGTTGGCTGTTTATTATTATATGGTTTATTCTGCATGACCCTATTCTACATCTCTTAATCCCACACAATACCTAAACTTAACAACTACCTTACTAACTATTATTAAGCAGTAATTGAGAGTTTATTAGTCAATAGTTAGTTAATAGTGAGAATTGGACTGTTAACTAAAGTGTGACCCAATATTGTCTTCTGTAGAGCTAATTTACAGCAAACTTTGAACTTGTCTTACGTCTGAAGTTTGCATCACTGATCGTTATTTTCCTGTTTAGCTAATTTGAATAAGTAGCAATTAATTATATCTAGTACAATAGAAATAAAGGTGACTTGACTTGATTTGATTATTACATACATCTTTTTGAAATGTGTCGGCATGTAGGATGGATTACAAAGCAAAATGATCAGATGAGAGCTAAAAATTTGGACTGGACTGTAAAGGCTGTAAAGGGATACCAGATTTTTTTATTTGCCAGATGAATTTGAATGGAAATTAATTTGAATAAGTAATCAAACATTTCATTATTAGGCATTAATACTTCCTAAGCGATGTTTGCCTTTTTGTTATTCTCTTTTTAATGGCCTAATCTGTATCCTCCTTGTGTTTGTCTCTGACCTCCTAACAATACTGCACTTGTTGCCATAGAAACATAAATTTCATCTCACTCACAGGCCATGCAATATAACTTCACAAACTGCACCCACATTCACTCTCACTTGCACAATGACAGAATATGGACTGAGGCTCATTCTTACATAATGGCACTCACATATAACAGTGGTAGATGTGAAACGTTACTTCAGTTTCGTTAAAATTATTGTATTTATGACCATTACTCGGCTTGGAGGGAGAGAGCGAGAGCAAGATTGGGTTGAGATCAAAATGAAGTGTTGAATGCAGTGTGTGAAAAGGGTGGAACAGAACATTCAGAGATGTAGGCTAAAAGGCAGATGGATGGGTGACTGAAGAACTGCCAGAAAAAGTGTGTGTGTGTGTTTGGGGGGTGGGGGTAGTTGTTTGCATAGGCCTCAGAATTTGGCATTAGAAAACACTCAAAATCAAATCAGTTACACAATAGACTGCATGGAGTGTAATATAGACTTCGTTGGAAAATCATCATATCTTTTTGACAAAAAATAGACAATGGTGTTCTTAGTATTTTTCAATATTTATCGTTTCATTTTAGAAAAGCAACTTAAGTTTGTGCTAAGGGGCAGCCTAACAGTGCCCCTTATATGTTCAAAAAACATGATAACATATGTTGAATAACAAAACTTTCATCTACGTATTAAAAAAATCTCTGGAAATATATTGGTTGTAATACTCTCATTTCTACAATTCCACTGCATTGAGTGAGTGTAAGAGTGATTAAGTACCGTTTTTAATTAAACTGCTTCAATGGTTGGTGATGAGGAATAGTAAATTTGATTAGCACACAATCAATTCATTCAAAAAGTGCTAAACATCTACGTGTTATAATAACCCTCACTTACTTTAAAAACCCATAAATCTCAGTGAAAGATTTGATTTTGATTTGTAGATTTGAAGTCGAAATTAAACATGATTTAATGACTCGTAAATGTAAGTACACACTGATGGCCTAAGACACGAAACGAGCGGTTTGTGTGAGAAAACGAACAGTATTTAAATTGTTTTTACCTCGTGTGACCACAACCATGTCCAACTGATCTGAAGTCACGGGTGCTTCGGTCTGCGCATTTGCCGAAAGTGATCGCTTGCGTCTGTAGTTCACTCATTGTTTACACAGAGATTTCGGAAGTTTTACCTTTCACTGTGAAGATCTAAACATATTTAGATATGCAGGAAATCGCAATGGAAGACGATTTCGATATATCTAAATATGTTTTGTGATATAACATACTAAATATGTTCAAGGTGCGCAAACTTTGGGTGTGAGCACAAAATTTGTGGGAATGAGTAAAATTATCCACAA
The DNA here is from genome assembly GCA_030378365.1 of Hybognathus amarus. Taxonomy (NCBI): domain Eukaryota; kingdom Metazoa; phylum Chordata; class Actinopteri; order Cypriniformes; family Leuciscidae; genus Hybognathus; species Hybognathus amarus. The sequence goes on from JAQIUQ010001328.1 coordinate 137,991, forward strand.
TACACAATCCCACGGCGAAATTCAAGCCCTGTAACAGCAACAATATTCATCTAGAGCAAAAGAAACGAGTGAATGAAAGGAGACGGGTTTGTGTGTAACTCAATGTCGGAGAGATGAGAGAGGGAGAAAGCGCAATTATAAATGTGAACATATTTATATACAATAACATATTTTATCACATGTATATCTAATATTGTATGAAGTATATTATTAAATGTAAAATTACATACATTACAATATTTAAGTAAACATATTTAAGATGTTGCATGTGTGTCTTCTTTTTCCCCGTTCTTTGTGGTTTTGATTCAGTACTGTTTCCATTTTCCTGCTCCATTCACCTGTGTCAAGTTAATTTTCCCCAGCTGTGCCTTGTTTCCCTAATCTGTTCTATTTGTATTTAAACCCTGTTTTCCCTCACTCCTGGTTGGTTATTGTTTGTGTATGGTGTGTTCATGTTAAGTGTGAATTTTGTCATTAAAAACCATTACCATCACCATCATCATCCTTCATTTTCATGCTATTTCCACTACCATGAACCCCAAAATGTTAATTAACTCATTAAAAGTTAAGATGGTATATTCATGCAGGAATTTATATGACTTGTGTCATAGTTAAGGTTAGTTCCTCATTAGTACATGTCTTAACTCATCATTAGTTCATAGTAAAGTAATTACTAATTCAGGTTTTTTTTGTACATGATTATTTTTTGTTTTTTATATTATTTGATTTTCAGTGGCAATAAGCTAGACATCTTTCATGAATAAATATTCAAGAGTGTCTCTTTGCATGGAAGCCCAATGGACAGCACCATTATAGGTGAAAGCACTTCATGAATATCAAATTCCTGGCAGAAGCTTGTTTGGGAACGCCATTTAGAAGATGTTACATGTTATGTGTTCTTGTTGCCCCCTATTAATAAAAATCCAGTGAGGGGAAATTTGAAACCCTGATAAGTTGTTTCCAGACAAAATAAACCTCTGACAGGCCTTTGTTGTGTGATGTGGGTCCCCTTCTCATGCATAGTAATGTTTCTGAGCTCTGGGCTTGATTTCCTTATCTGCCTTCCTAATTATCAAGGCATGAGAAAGGTCATTTTGCTGCTAAATTATCTGCTATGCATGTGATTACCGACCCATCATAGTGCATGTAGAACTGGAGTAACCTTGGCTTTTAGAAGTACTGAAAACAATGCTTAGAACCAATACTTTGAATTCACACTTTAACTTCAAAGAATATCTTGCTTATGTCTAACCGCATCCTAGGAATGAATCTCATTGAGACCTTGGAAAATAGATAAAAGTTGGTTCATTCAGATATGTTCAGTATAGGATGTGTCATATAGGTTATTTCCTGCTGATGTGACACACACACACACACACACACACACACACACACACACACACACACACACACACACACACACACACACACACACACACACACACACACACACACACACACACACACACACACACACACACACACAGGCCTGTACTCTGTAAGCCCAATGGTGGCATCCTATAGAACGGGGTGAAGGTCTTTGTGCGTCCTTGTGCGTCTTGTCTGCGTGGCAAAGAGATTTAGTCCCAATTATACTTATCTGACTCCATTTTATCACAACCTTGAATTAAGGTTAGAATGCCAATTGGTTAAGGGTCATTTATATAATAATTTAGCAGCACATTTGATTATTCTTTTTAACTTTACTTATACTTTACCCATTCATATTAGAAGGCTATGTCGCTTTGAGGTCTCACGCCTTCTGTTTAACTAATACAGTCTCATCTGTCTCATCCCAAGACGTCATACAACTGACGCTTTTGACCATATGTCAACATCCGGCATTTTAGGGTACCCTTAAACGTCGGTTAGATGACGTTATCTAATCCTAACCCTACCCCAGACCTAAACCTACCCCGTCACCTTACTAACGTTAAAGGAAAAGCGTCAGTTGAATGACGCACCAGGATCGCCATCTAACCGATGTTTAAGGGTACCCTAAAACAGCGGATGTTGCGTATGGTCACTCGTTTATCACAATCACAAACTCACCAGCTTCGATCACTGAAACAGAGGTAATTGGCTATAAACCTGAGATGGTCACATTCACACTTACACATTTAAAGGTACTTTTGTACATCCCCTGTCGTTTTTGTATACACTTGAATTTAAAGTAACAATTACTTCAGGCAGAGGAAGTACACTACTACAGGTATAAGTCAACCAACATTACTTCTCTTATAATAGCTTTGGATTGGCCATGCCGTGGTTTACCATATACCTTTATCTAAAGTAACATTACATTAAAACAGAGGTAAGACACACCCAAATTTAGGTTGGTCAAGCTGCATTTTGCTAAACGCAAAGACCATGGACACTTGAATTTGTGCCAAATATTAGTCGCCACTAATCTGACACAGATTTTGTGGTAACATACGAATCCATTTCATTTACTTGGGAAAACAATTTCAGAGCAAGTCAGAATAAAATCAAATGTAACAATTTATTATGTCAGGTAAATGTATCACCTCAATTTCATAATCAGTTCAAAGATAATACATACAATAACATCAGATGCACAGAGATAAAGAGTAAAAGATGTACCTGACTATATATATATATATATATATATATATATATATATATATATATATATATATATATATATATATATATATATACACACACAATTTTGGTGATCTCAGCATGAGAGGGAGAAGGAATGGGGAAAGAGGGAAAGAGATGTGAATTAGGATGATTCTGAGGTGAGACTTGGGTCTGAAATGACGATGCTAACTTCACAAGAGAGAGTTCAAATGATAATTTCCTTTTTTTTCTCAGAGAGTTGAACTAACCCAGTTCTTGCAGTCTTACAATCTATATATATATATATATATATAGAGAGAGAGATCACATTCTATAATCTTTGCTTTGAAAATCCTATATATTACTCAAAAAAACACTCTGTGAGCTGCAATAAAAAGAAAGAAATATTTCAAAATTCTGCTCAGATAATTTGCACAAATAATTAGCTTGTCTCAGATGTTTTTTTCCCCCTGCACCCAGCCTTTGTAATGAGATGATAATGAATATGCATGGCCAAACTCCAATGGTCATTAATGCACGTTTATATAACAAAACATTTTTGCCACTGCAAAGAATTTTCTCTTTTGAGGACTAATGAAAGAGATGGCAACAGCAGATAGAAAACAACACTAGCCAAAATGCACAATCTTTGCCATAAACATGTTTATAAGCTGCACAAAAAGATCTACAAATCAAACACACCTGAATCAGGTCATCAGATCATTAAACAGACTACAAGACCTGATATAAGACAAAGAAGACATTCAAAATGTGCCGTATTGGGGGCTGCTCCAAGTCTGAACACACTTGCTGCATCCAAAATCTAACAGTAGCCTATGTGGAAAACAGTACGCCAACAGAGTAGCATGTCCGAATACATCGTTTTTGAAAAACAGTAGGTGAAGTCCTCGGATGACATTCTATTTTCACTGAGAAATATACACTCGAGTGTTTCTCATTTCTTATTTGTGCCTCCTCATTTCCTTTCCTTGCGTCTCAGCTCCACCCGCTGTGGGATGCGAGGGAAGGCTGCAAGGAAAGAAAAGGAGGACGGAGTAATCGAAGGAACGCTTATTTATACATTGGAATACTTGATCACTCAAGCATCACTTCCTTGCTGTGCTAAAAGGATCTGCCCTTATGCTGTTAAAGTTTGGTTATTTATGAAATTCATTATAACTAATAATAAAGCAAGATACCATGTTGAAATGTGAGATGTGTGGTTTATATAAACTGCAAAGGTAAAATATAAAATAAAGTATTGTGACCGACGAGGGGGAGGAGAATTTATACGTGCATCACGTTTAGTCGATAAAACCGCAAAGGATACATCCATGTATCCTCGCTCATAACTCTGGAATCCTCCTCACTCCTCAACCCTTGCCTACTCATGGTGCAATTAGAGTCTAGACAATTGACCTATGGCTAAGCCACGCCCCCTCCACTCGCTCGGACAAACAATCAACATTCGGGGACAGGCTCTATGGCAGCTGTCACATTAGGAGACATTTCACAGGAGGCAATTGGTGATTTTTGGAGACCGAAAGATTATATATCATCTCAAAGTCCCCTAAAGGGCCTTAACTACGCATTGAAGGGTTATATTAATAATTTTATTGTTGAGAAGATCAATGAAAAGCTTCAACTCTAGGTAAAGATGTACAGGTCACAGTGTAAACGTGATAAACCGCATATCGTTGGCATCACCGTTTAGTGCTACAGTATTTACTTGAATCATTCAGCACAACATTGTTAACATTTGTTATCTCGGCTATTTACAGATGCGTTAATGAAGCTAAGTGACATGATGTAACGTTTTCTAATGTTAGTCTAATGTTAGCCTAATGTCACTTTAGAGATTTTAAAGACAACGTTCAAATACATTGTTGACTTAACTTAGAACACATGTAAACATCCTTGTTTAAATTTATCCGCGTTTAGTTGGAGTTGTGGTCTACCGCATAACTTAATCGTATAACTTAATCCAGAGCAGTTGAGATGTGGCTTGGGACAGGGTAAAAGAAATAAAAACCGTCGCCCAGCCTCTCGGGAACCTAGTGTAAGTGTTACATGTATCCCATGCACACCGTTTGACCATTTTAAACTTAAAATAACACGAAAAAACGAATGAAAACTGACTAACTGTCTTTCAATGGACGTGGAAGCAGAGAATGTCCGAGTGTATTGGGTTAGCTGGGCACTGTGATTGGCTCATCGTGTTTGAGGGAGTGGCTTAGCCATAGGTCAGTTAATAAGTCCTTTTAGATGACTGAGCTTGATCGTTTTCCGGATCATATGGAGGATGGAGGAGCGAGGAAAAGAGGAGGGAGAAGCACCCTATAAGGCCACAGGAGAGGATTTATGAATGGCAGTGAAGCGATACAACTGACACTGTAGGTCACGTGACTGTAACAACATGGGGACAGTTGCACCAAGTCTTATTCCTCCAATCAGAAACATGCTAGTGATGACACTCATACTGCATATGCACAGTTAGACCCTCCCCCCTTTTCTGCACAGAAGAAAGAAGACATATTCAACATCTGCTATTGCATTTATTACTTGTTTTGGAAGTGTGAAAATATTTTTTTTCAGAAGCTGTTTTTTGTCATACTGTCCTGACTTTTTGTATGAATTAATCAAAACTTAGTTTGAATTATTGTTTTGTTGACTTTTAAGTGACATGGTTAGCATGTGTCAAGGTCGGTGTGTCTAGCTAGCACATGATGTTCTGTTATGGCTGATAGGGTTGGGGATGGTTGCAATAAGATCACACAACAGTATTTTTCAACATAAGTCATTGTGGGGTAGATAAAAGTATAGTAAGAAGGATATTCTTACTATCCTTTTATCTACCCCACTGTTACGTTATGTGTTTATGTCCTCGTGTTTTATGTATCTAAAAATAAGATGTGTTTGTTTCCTGTGGATTTTAGGTTACTGTTGATTCGATAACAGCCTGCCGGCGGTAATTGGATGATCAGCTGGCGGTCCTGTTTAAAAACCCCTCCTTCTTCGGTTGGCAGGGAAGACTGTTGCGGCTTCGGGTCGGTCGCAATGGCGCGGACTTCCTGCCAGCCGTCAGATCAAACATAACTGTGGTCATGTTGTTTGTGGTTGCGTGCTTTATGTAGCGAGTGGTTATGTAGGAGAGACCTGCTCTTTTGTTTGGGGTACATTTTTCTATGTTTTCTCAAGGAGCGTAGGTAGGGAAGTGTTATTGTAGTTTCTTTTCTTTCTTTTCGATTAGGTTAGTTACATTGCCTTTTATTTTTGGTAGATCGGGGTTTTTGTTTGTTATTTTGGGCCTTGGGTCTCTCTGACGAAAATACCACTCTTTTGAGTTTATTGCTTTATTTGGTCTTTTTTTTGGATTAATAATTTTTATTTACTGTTACTATTATTATTATTATTATCTTCGTTTGGACCAGTGGTCCCCACTGATGAATGTGGCCTAACTTTGTTATCTTTTTCTATGATAACTCTTACATTTAATAAATCTTGTTATAAGTTATGTTGTTTATCTTCTTTGTTTTTTTTTTTGTTTTGGTCTGACGGCCTGCTGGAAGCCTGTCGCATTTCTTCAGTCTTCAGTTGAGTTAATTTATTGCGTCTTACCCCTAGCGGACGTAATAATGTGATAAAGCAAAATGACTTTTGTTTTATTCTGTTTGTTTTCAGTATGCCAAGAGTGAGGAGGAGCTACTAACAGAGGGGTCCCCCTCAACATTTTGGCACGAGCATCAGATGTAATCAGGGATGAGGGCAGGACAGTCAGGGCAGTGGACTTCACCATCTGTCACATTCGCCTATTCTGATTCAATAAAAAAGAGAGAAACTTACAAGTGAGAGATCAGATAGGTTACAGAGATCAGGGTACCTGACCAGCAAAAAAGTGTTCTCAAAGGACCAAGAGAGGTAGCCTGACTACGTGAGACTTCCTACTTCCGTTAATTTCATTTCGCTCCTGTAGTTTGTCTGAGATAGCAGCATATCTTTCAGTTTTCCAGCGGCCTTCGGGCGGCCGGCCAATCAACAAACAGAGGGCGGGCTGAGAGCCGTGCACGTAGACGCGCAAGCGTCGAGTTTTACATTTTAGGTTAAGAGAAATCGAAAACCAAAACGACCGTGTAAATGGGAAAATCGAGACAAGGGACGCATATCGCTCTGTTTGGGAGAACATTCCGGGTTTTTCAAACATTCTCATATGAAAAAAAAGTGACAGAAAACAAATGCTATTTTTAAATTCAGTAGATTTAGTAAACAGGTAGTTATGAGGCTCTATCTTGCACCCGGCGCAAATGACTTTATACACTGACGCATTTATCATTCCTATTTTGCACTCGCGCAAAGCGGCTTTTTTCCTCCACAGACGCACGTCGGTAAATGAACAAATGAACTTGCGCTTCCTGGGCGGGTTGGCGCAAAGGAGGTGTGTGTTCGGCGCAAACAATCCCTGGTGCTATTTTGCAGTTCCAGAAAACAATTGCGCCAATGACCAGAAAAAACCTGGTCTAAAGTCAGTGGCGCGTTGCGCGTATATTCAGATGCTATTTTAAGAGTGCATGCTTGGCCATAATACAGAGTGTGAACAACGCGGATACACTGTAGATGATTCTCTCATCAACACAGATGCATTTTACTTTTTGCAAATGATACATTATTATACGGAAAAATATATAAACATGAGGGAAATCATTGTTGTGTCCATGATGATGGGAAAAACAGGCATAAAGCTTACACATTTACCCAAATTATTATATGCATGTTTAACCCGAAGCTAATTTGGGTGGGTTTGTCCCATCCCCAGTGTCCCTCTCTTTCTTTTACGGCCCTGACGAGAACATCGTTCTACTCGGCTGTGAACCGATGCTGAAGCGCGCCTGGTAAATGTGCCGTAAAATAGAATTGCGCCACGGAACAAGCGCATCTCATTCATCACGCTCTTAAAGGGAATGTGATATGACGCTCTTATTGGTTTATTTCCGTTACGCCCAAACCACACCTATGAATAATGAAGCTAGTCCAGACCAACCCCTTTTAGATTTGCGCCAGGCGCAGGAGGCATTTATCCCGCCGGGAAAATAGCAACAGCGCCGGGATCCGCCCACAAGTTAATTGCGCTTTGCGCTTTGACACTTGCGTTTTCAGATCGTTAAAATAGGGCCCATAGTGTTTAACCCACCTCGGTGACACTGTTCCGTGATCGCAACTCCATGGACTTCCTCTGCTTTTTTATGGTCCTTGGAGTTTTAGATGGTGTATCTCGGTCTCTTTTATCGTGTCGAGCTTGAACTGGCTACCTTTTGACAGGCCAGTGTCTCCTTTCTTTCCCAGTCCTTAAATATTTCCATATCATGCTGTAATCTTAAAACCAAGTTGCAGCATTTATGACAGACTCGTGAGGAAACAAAGAGATATGTTTAAAAGATCCAATGTTAAGTTTGAGAGTTGGCTACAAATATTTTCTTGTTTCACTGTGGCAACAATAAGTTTAGAGGCCATGATTGTACCATGGATGCGTAGATTAACTTCACATAATCTGCAAAAGTCATTTACAGCCATGTTCACTCCGGTATTTCGCTCGCATTATCGAGTGTTTACAGTGGAAGTTTGATCATAGTTTTGAGTTCGATGAATGATGTCTGTGGTTCAATGCGGCTGTGTCGGCACATAACATACATCATAAATAAAATTATCTGATTGGCTTACGGGTAACCAATGATTTTAAACTTCAGACAAGCGCCCCTTAGCTAGAGAGAAAACACTTATGCCATTCCAGACTCTTTCTACAAAGCAAAGTGAAGTAGCAGAGTCTGGTATTAGCAGGCTACAAGAGAGGAGCCTCAGACAGCATTTAAAAAGGGCCTCTGACTTATACTAAGGGTTAAATCCCAAAGAGGTAAGATGAATATGCGAGAAAAAAATGTTAACAAGAGAATTATGTAGCCTCCATAAGAGAGAGGGAGGAAGAGAAAGAGATGGACAATATTTACGAAATTTTGCCTTTCAACTAGCCTTTCACTACAACTGCAACTTTCCCCAAAATGGAGTGAGACCAATATGGCTGGTGTTGACTGGTTCACTGGCTTCCTGAAAGAGACACCACACTCTCTCAATAAGGCGTCTCCAAGCCACAAGCCTTTCGAAGAGGCAAACCAGTTTTAATCAAACGAATGTTAACTTCTTCGAACAATTTGAGCAAGGTTTTGGACAAACACAAGTTTAAACCACAAAACGTGTGGAACCTGTGTGTGAGGAAACTGGGATAACAACGGTCCAAAACCCCAGAAGGATTGTGGCAAGGCATGGTGAAAGGCAAGTTGGTGCAGTCATCTCAGTAGAAAGAGGACATATTTTCATACTATATAGAATGTTCTTGTTTTTTAGCGGCTCATGAGTTCAAATTCAAATGTAGAATCGATGATTGGCACTGAGCGACTAGATCACAAAGCAGTTCAAACTCAATATAACCTTACTGCACACTTAGCTTGACTTATGGCACGGAAACTGGGACTGTCAATTTACAATTCAAATCAACCAAATTGCGTGAATGTTTGGCAAGAGTTATCCTGCACCTAAAGGGCAAGATTAGAGCTATCTGCACAGAGCAGACTAATCATGAATAATTTGACACCAAAAATGACTTTTACGTTGTTTATTACCACACAGTCATATTTTTCCTCTTGTCAGACATGCAAATGTTGCCCTGTCTTGGCTTAATTAGCTCCACAGTCGCACAATTTTTATTTGATCACTCACTACTGGAGTTACCGAGAAGAAAACATAGCCCAGAGGGTCTTATCAGAAAAAAGGATGATATCACTGCAGACACTTAGCATCTATTTTACATCATTCCAAATTAGGTGTAAAACCCAGTCCTTTCAATATTATATCAATATCACTACTGTATATATATATATATATATATATATATATATATATATATACATATATATATATATATACTGTATATATGATCAGCTTACCTTGATCAAAGGTAAGCTGATCGGATTTTGGTTATCGGATTGGATTAAATCTTGAAAATGGGTTGTTCAAAAGGGAAGAAGGAATCTGAAATCAGATTAGATCAGGGAATCCAATCCTAGTTTTAATCTGGATCAAACCTTCAGTTTATGTTGTTCAAAACTTGTCAGTAGGATTTGGATAACTTTGATTCAAAAAAAGACTATAAATGTTACCTGGCCAAACTGAAATGTACCAGACTCGTTGAACTAAAATTAGAGACAAGATGTTTTTCTGACGAATGTGTCTGATTTACCGCAGTGTTAAATAACTGTGGCTAGCGCGGCGACGGGGTTTTATAAGGTGAATAGCTCTCCTTATTAGCTAGGCTTCTTACATGCTTGCTTTTTTTAAGGTGGGTCCCCACATTGACAGCATGTTGGATGGATCTGTGCAGCGTTGTTTATGATACTAACCATTCAATACACAGACTGGTCCGCTGTCAATGTGTTTGCGAGAGTGAGAGAGAGAGGGAGGGAGGGAGCGTGCGGATTATGCACTGCACGCAACTCTGCAGTCAAATACAACTTTTCTCATCTTAAATTGTAAAAAACACGGAAATCAATATGTGGCGGTCTGTATAATGTGGTGGGCTGCCACTAATAAATGTATGGGAAACACTGTACCGGATACTCGGATAAACCTAGTGCTAGCTATTTTAATACCGCTGTCTCCCTATTTGTTAGGAAACCTTAACATTTTTATTTTTAAAAATTGCGTTTGCTCCCAAGGTCAGGTTGCATCCCACAGCTCAACAACTTGCTCATCACCTTAACTTTCACTGCATTTGCAGTCAATGCCATATTATCCAGTAAACAGTATATACAAACAAAATGGAAGTTAACTTTGGGCCAGCTCATCACCATGGCAACGCGTCTAATGAAAGCGTCTATAGTAAAATAAAAATTATCTTGTCCACTTTTGTATTTTTTCTCAAAATAAGAAACACTTACAGTGACCCCATGTTGGCCCTTCTACCTGTTCTTTACATAGCTGGTAGCCCACAATGTGATATGTTGTCCAGATTTGGTAATCTTGAAAACTGTGTATCTGGATCAGGTTGATCCAGTCCAATATTGCTTTGAAAAACCGACATAAAAGTAAGATGGATTACCTAATCCTGGATAGGAAAAAAATGGGATTTCCAAATTTGGATCATTTTGATCCAGATAAAATGTTTTGAACAACTGGCCCAATATTCCTACCCCTAAACCTAATCCATCAATTCTGCTAATTGTTCTGCTGATTCAGTTCCATTTAATAATTGTGATTTTCATCAAAGACCTTCAAATATGAAATGAGTTCAATTCAGCTACAAAGCAGCTCAATAGAAAAAAGTGATGACATCATCCAATAGTGTCAGTAAAGTCAAATCAATAATATTATGTGTCCCCAACAATAGTGAGTTTGCGGTGTGACATGGGAGTCATAATGAACTGGTTCCAGTCACCCGAAGGAGTGGAATGATATACAGCAGTGACATTATAAATGGTTTCGATTAAATTAAATTAAATTAGACTGACCAACCAGAATCAATTATTCCAGAGAGCCGAGTAATACCTGAAAACATTGTTATAAATAATTTTGCACATTCAAAATGTAAACGAAAAACATGTCAGTATAAAAATGCATTCAATGACAAGCATTAGGCCAGCAGTATAGTGTGTTTCAGGATTTCTCTCCATATTAAACATAAAAGGTCTACATTTCATCCATTCCTGTAGAAGACAACAGCTCAAAACTTGTGTACTTGTTCTGGTCCAAAAGTACACTAATAGACTCAAGAGCTACACTAATTAACTGAATAAGTTGCATTAGAGGTGCGTTCATACTGATAATAAAAAAGTGTATTTCTGAGGTCCTCAAGTGCAGAATTCAGCTACCTAATAATTAGAGAAAGAAAATTGGAGTAGCTGGAATTCAGACTTATTTTCATCTAGGAAAATTGATTTTTTTTATGACTATATATAGGTTATGTCTGAGCTGGGAACGCACTTCATACCATTTTTCAATTTAGTCTTGTGTTTCAGATGGCTTGAGTGAGAGGTGGCTGTAAATTGCATTTGCATTCATTATTTTCATCCCTTGTCTCTGTACTGCCATTAAGTTTGTGTGTGTGTCCTATTTAGGTGAAAATGGATTTGGGCTCCATTAGCTGATTAGCTGTAAAATTACATTATCTCTCACAGTGTGAACTTAATGCAAGTAATTTGAAGATGGATTACCCAGTGCCGAACCCTCTCCCCGTCAATCATTTCCACTTCATAATTTCGTCATCTAACATACATAATAATTATAATAAGTAATATGGCATATAATCTGTGCATTGATAAATTACAAGCATAGCCAGAATAGATTGTTCAAGGACACAAATATTTGTATTATTATTATTATTATTATTATTATTATTTTATTTTTTTTTTTGAAGAAAATAAAAGTTCCCAAACTTTTCATTATTTATATTTGATATATATATATATATATATATATATATATATATATATATACTCTTCAAAAAAATAATAATAATAATACAAATATTTGTGTCCTGAACAATCTATTCTGACTATGCTTGTATAATATTTGTGTCCTGAACAATCTATTCTGGCTAATTTGTGCATTGATAAATTACAAGCATACTGTAGTCAAAATATTGTTCAGGACACAATGTTTGATTATTTTTTATTTATTTATATTTTTTGAAGAAAAAATCCCAAACTTTTCATTATTATATATATATATATATATATATATATATATATAATGAAAAGTTTGGGATTTTTTTTCTTCAAAAAAATTAAAATAAATAAAAATAATACAAACATTGTGTCCTGAACAATCTATTTCAACTACAGTATGCTTGCAATTTATCAATGCATATATATACAGTATATATATATATATATATATATATATATATATATATACATATATATATATATATATATATATATATATATATATATTCAGTGCTGGCAACGATTACATTTTTTAATCGCGATTAATCGCATTAATTTCTTGCGATTAATCGCTGATTAATCGCATTGTTACGCTGAAAATTGAATAATGAATTCTAAAGTAATGTATTGCACACTTTTGATTTAAATGTACTGCTATATACATAAAAGAGTGGTTTGCAAAAAATTAATAAGGTGCTTTATACCAGCAGAATTCTCTTTTACACAGTAGCAATAAAATATTTATTATAAATCTCAACTTAAACATTAATATAATCAAATCAAATATTAAAACAATGCTATTTGCCACAGGGGATTACCTGTTATCTAGTTAAAACGAGTCCAGTTTTCTTTTTTTTTCTTTTTCTCAACAGGTATCAACAGGTATCTTTTATCAGGGAGCAGCAGAAACAGTCAATGTAGTCAGAGGTCATGACCACTTAGCCTCGCGAGACCATCCTGATCTCGCGAGCTTTCAAGGTTTCACTCGCAGATCAGTCTGGATAATTTCCGTTAAAGAAAATTTGGGAGCAGTTCACCAAACGAATGTCCAATCAGCGTTGGCTTTGAGGCGGGTTGAGGTGTGACGCAATCAAGCGGAAGCAACGCGATCTAGAAACATTTTCAGACAGCGGTAGTCCTAATTCTTTTAGCCGCTCGCTAATGCTTTTTCTCTTGCATCCTTCTTGTGAAATATGGACCGGGCAGCTGAAATGGTGCCTTTTATTCGCAAATTGTAGTTACATAAAGGGCAAATATCCTTTGCCGAAATGTTGCTTATTTGCTGAGCTAACGAGCCTTTACCTGCAGCAGCAAGTTAGTACGTCATGTGCTTCGTTGATCTGATTGGTTGATTTGGCCCGTCTATCACCAACATAGGCCAATCTGCTAACCAGTATTTTCGCCCCTTACCAAAACTTCTTCAATCGGAAAGTTTCCAGAATGGATATGCGGAGCAAATCCATCTGGCGGAGTCAGGTTAATGACCACTACAGACATAAGTCGACCAACGTTACTCCTCTGATAATAGCTTAGGTTTGGTCATGCCATGGTTTCCCACGCACACTAAGATTAGGTTACATTAAACAGAGGTAAAGCCCAATATAATTCTGCATCGAACTTACGCCATAGGGCTGTGTGTAGCGCGCGTACCCTGACGTGCACCTCTCCAAAAATGTAACAACGCGTTAATATGCTTGCCTGCGCTGTGATTGCTAGAATCGCTCCCCGGGTTTCACATGCTCCCATAATTGCGTGTCAACGCGACAACGACGCAGAAGTATGAATGAAAACCAAAGAGGCTCCCGCGTAGGTCTGACGCAGAAGTATAAATCAGCATTTAGAGTGAGGTGAAGTGGTCGTCGAGCACAAGGTGCAGTGACAAGCGGGTGCGTTCCTGTGAAACTGTTGCGGTCAAGCTCGCCTCACGCACGCCGTTGCCGACGGCGCGCAGCCAGCACAAATCATTGGAATAGAGACTGATCCTCGGTTCGCTGTTTGTGAGTTTCCAGAATCTAAATAGTTATCAGGACATCAACAGAAGGGAATTCACATGGCACCCCCGCTAAACTAAACGCAGGTCTATCAGGTAAAGTTATGTATAATTTTAATTTAAGTTAAAAGGCTACAGCTGCATAGCGCACAGAAGCCGCTGACTATCCGCGCCTGTCATTCACTCGTCTCTCGGAGCGCTCTCTCCCTTTCTATTCACCTGAGAGACCTGCCAAAGCCTCTCTCTACTGCTTGTTTGGGTGGGTTATTTGCTGGATGACCAACATCCCACCCCTCCTGTGATCCATGGTTTGACTGTAGGCCTGTTATTCAGAGCCAGTGAGCAACGGACTTTAAAAAAAATGATATAAAAAAAACTGCGTTAACGTGCGTTAAAAAATTATCGGCATTAATTAATAATTGCGTTAACGCCATAATAACGCGTCAACTTGCCCAGCCCTAATATATATATATATATATATATATATAGCCTATATATATATATATATGATGTGTATCCCATATGCCAACAATTAACTTTTCTTATCAATTTCTCACTGTCAACACTTCCGTTTTCTCCCGGTTTTTAGCCCTATCTCCCAGACCCCTACCGATTTGTTCATTTTTCCGGAAACTTCCATAATTTGCATGGCCCAAACTCCTTTATGAATAATGAATGCCTAAGAGTAATAGGCGCCCTCAGAGTACTTGGACGCGACTGTGATTACAAGAGGTAAAAACAATAAAAATACTGTGTGTTCTCACAAAAAAACATTTGTTTCATGTCTTAGGCCATCAATGTTTACTTATATTTACGAGTCATTAAATCATGTTTAATTTGCACTTATCTGTGCATATTCTTTAATTTGGACTTATCTGTGCATGTTCGTTGCTTCAGCAAGAGATAGCACACAAGACACAACTGAAGTTGCATGCAGAGGCCAGACTGACTCACAGAGGCGATTGGCATCTCACAACTCACACTCACACCCCAAAACGAACTTGTGTAGTCGTTACTTAATAAACAAAATAAAATAAAAATTAGCATCAAACAGGAATCACCCCACCCCCCTTGTACTTATTTTTAAGTAATCACTGTAGAAACATTTATGTGTTTAATAGAGCAAATGTGAACCACTTCAGCAGGTCGTGTCTCCTTTTTTGAAAGAAAAGTCAACGGTTGTGAAACTTAAAAGCATTTAATTGGTCACTTTAAAGACTGCCCTTTTATTTTCAGCAATGCAGTATGTGGTGTTTTTATCTCTGAAAGATAAGAAAGTGAAGAATAATAGCATGTTGCCATATGGCTACACCATACCATACAGGCTAAGTGTCATTACAGGTCAGTAAAAATAAAACCATCCAACCGTGATTAAAGTTCATATTACTTAACTTGATACTTGTACAGGCACATCGTCAATGTGTATTTAGACAAATTATTCCTCAGGTGTGTGAAAAAACTAATCACACAGAGATGTGATTTCATTATGCACAGTACACTGCCTGGGAACCCTCACGATAATCAATGAAAACCTGATGAAAAAGAAGTTGTGCAATTGTCGTGGAAAGGAGGGTCTTCGGGGAAAACAAAGACAGAAAAAAAGGGAAAATGTCTCTGCATGGTGTTGTCATAATAGAGAATGTCACATTTACATTTCACATTAGTGAAGTACGTGTTATCCTTTTCTCCAATTGTTTAGGCCCAAAGATTACAAAACAAGAATAAAGAAAGAAACAACAGCTCAGCCTCACTCAGACAGTCCCAGCCTCATATAATAATAAACAATAATATGCCTTATTATTAAGCACCTTTCCCACAGCTCAGGGTCGCTTCACGACAAAGAATGAACTTTTAGGAGACAGATGCAACTGACAGACATGAGTAACTTCACATCACAAGATACACACACATACACATTCAAGAGAAACAATACAGTGAAAGGATGCAGCAAAGACTCAATGGGAGTGAAATTCACAGTTTTGCCATAATACAAAATTACCTTCCACCAACAAAAGAAACTTGAATTCTTGGGATGAAGTAACTCAGAGAAAATGCCGTTGAGACATTTAAAGGTTAGGAGAAGTATCTTGTAATGATACAAGGACGAGCCAGCCAGCCAATGTCATTTACAAAGGATGGGAGTGATGTGGGCACATTGTTTGGTGTGCGTGACTTTTGCTGCAGAGGTTTTAACATATTGCAGGTACTGTAGGCCAATCGAGTGAGAAGGGCTAGTGGTTCAAAAAGCACAACACCAGTCTATGTTTCATTTGAGAAAATTAAAGCAACCAGGCTTTCAAATCACTGATGCAGAGTGGGAGGACAGATCTGAAAAATATCAGCAGAGCAGTGGAAGCTGAGACTATGACAGCAGACAATATGACCCAGGGAAAGCATTTAAAAATTGAAAAGCAAAGTCTGTCAGTGCGATAGTAGAAACCAAGAGAGAGCAAATTCTACATTTCCATTTGAAGGGAGTCGAAAGTTGAATATTTTGTTGATGCAACACAGCTAAGATCAAGACACATAATCAGCAGCCAAAGGAAGGTCATTGATAATCCTCAAGAGGCCAGTGTCTGTGTTGTGGGAAGTGTGAAAAACAGACTGAAAGGGGTTATAGAGGCTCTAAGCAGATGCGATCGTAGTTGTGAAGCAGCAAGGGGTTTAGATAAGAAAGAAGATTTGAGATGGACCTGAAAGTGTTCAGTTCAGACGAATCCCACCCACATTTGGAGAGACAGCATCCGTTTTCAGGTGTATTGGGACACGAGCAGAAAAGAGACAGCGTTTGATCAAATGTTAAATGGGAGCAATTTTTAAGAGAGGGTGAGGGAGGGAAGGGTCTAGGTGGCAGGATTTTATAATTAACTCACTGACAGAGGATGAGAGAGTTTGTTTCAAGGGCTGAAGCTCAGGGGTAAAGCACAGAGACGAGTCTAGCTTTACTGGGAGCATGTCTCTAAAACTTCATAGGTATCCACTAGTTTAAAAGTTTGCGGTCAGTAAGATGTTTTTTAACAAAGTTTCTTACGTTCACCAAGGCTGAATTATTTCATCAAATATACGTACATTAAAACATACAAGTACGAATTATAATATTGTAAAATGGCATTAAAATAACTGTTGGTAACGTTTTATTTGACAGTGTCCTTGTTACAAATGAAGAGTTCAGATGCAAAAGCCTCCAAGTGCCATCTGCAGTTTTCTTCTAGAATGATCATTTTTATCATGTATATTTAAGGTCAGCAATTTTACTTAAATGACAATGAATACTGAATGTATTAAAATTAAATGACAATGTGAATACAGAACTTAAATATACAAGCTTGATAAAAATGATCATTCTAGAAGGAAATTTCAGATGGCACTTAGAGGCTTTTGCATCTAAACTCTTCATATGTTACATGTGTTACTTTAGTAATAACAGTAAATTATGCACAATTACATGCAACTAACCGTCAGCCAAATCCTACCCTAACCATTCAGTAAGTACATAACGTTGCTTAATATTATGTATATATATATATATATATATATATATATATATATATATATATATATATATATGTGTGTGTGTGTGTGTGTGTGTGTGTGTGTGTGTGTGTGTGTGTTAGTAAGTACATGATGTTGCTTAATATTTATATGTTAATTTAGAAAAAAAATTGAATGTATTCATTTTGTCCAAAAAACACCCAAAAACAATACAAATACTGAACCAATTTTCTTCCCAACCCAACACATGCAATATATATATATATATATATATATATATATATATATATATATATATATATATATATATATATATATATATATATATATGCACAAAACAAACAAACAAACAAATAAAATAACAACAATGACAAAAAGTAATAATAATAGTAAAAGCTAACAAAATTATATAAAATTACAAGGAAGAAAACAATGGAATTCACAAAATAACCGTGATTTTAACGGTAAAATGCTGTTAAAAAATGCTACAGTGCAAAACTGTTAATTGGTTAACAGAAAGTTTCCGTACTATATACGGTATATAACGGTGATATAATTTTGCAGTAAAATACCATTACATTTACAGTTTTTGAAAGTGAAAAAGAACAAATAATTGTATAATTTACAGTGAAAAACCATAAATTGACATTCCCACAATTCCCTGTGTGACACTTCACATTTTATGTATTGAAATGACTATGGTTCCTCATAGTTTTATTGTTGTTTTTCTAATCAGTTATGTACATTAGGGTTTTATGTTACGTTTAATGTTGATAAATTAATGTTTATTGATTTTTTTTCATGTGTGTTCCCATGATGGTGTTTAATGTTTGTGTGAATGACACTGTGCAGCTTCTTTATGTAAGTATTACTTAATTAAGTGTTCACTTGTAATGAGCTGTGATTGCTCATGTAACTCTCATCTCTGCTGTGATGATTGTTGGTTGTTAGTGTATTACAATGGTCTAAAACAGATATCAATACGTCAATAAGTTGGTAAGTCAACATTTTATCAGAAAATAAAATACGGTTTAT
The DNA here is from genome assembly GCA_030378365.1 of Hybognathus amarus. Classification (NCBI taxonomy): domain Eukaryota; kingdom Metazoa; phylum Chordata; class Actinopteri; order Cypriniformes; family Leuciscidae; genus Hybognathus; species Hybognathus amarus. The sequence goes on from JAQIUQ010001328.1 coordinate 156,579, forward strand.
TACTGTAAATTTTAAGTTAAGTCTTGTAAAACCATTAACGTTCCTACCATATTTTTAACGGTAAAGTTCTGGCAACCACAGCTGCCGTTTTTTACTGTAAAATTTACGTTTTTTTTTTACAGTGTAGGGATTTACTCACGTTGACATTTTGAGCGATCTATATAATAGGGAAGTAAAGGATCACCAAATGCTTATTTTAACACAGTCTCATCCCAAGACGTCATACAACTGACGCTTTTGACCATACGTCAATATCCACCTTTTTAGGGTACCCTTAAACGTCGGTTATATGACGATCCCGGGCCGTCATACAACTGACACTTTACCTTTAAGGTCATTTAGGTGACAGGGTAGGTTTGGGGTAGGGTTAGGAGTAGACAACGTCATCTAACCTACATATGGTCAAAAGCGTCAGTTGTATGACATGAGTTCTACTACTATAACATACCATGTAGATAACTTTTTTAGCATTTAGTTCTCACTTAAATACATTTGAGAAGCCAGTATATGGGCTTTCATCAGAGCAGATTAGCTGAAAATATGAATAATTGTAATGGGGAATATTTTTTAAACCTTTGATGTTGTTGTTAATATAAATCCATTGTGGTGTGCTATAATTTGAAGTGATAGAAACAAATATCTGAATAGCTCTGTTCCCAATTTCCTGGTTCTTCTGATGCCTCTTATCAAAATGTGTCTTATCAGTATTTCACCATACCGGCATTATGATAGATCCATTTGTCTGCAGCTGCAAAATAAAAGAGAACACAAAATATTCTGGCTCCAAATGTATTTCCTGTATATTCATTGTCATTCTAGTAGCAACATGAATGAATTCCAATGACTATTGCTTACTTGTGGTGTAATACCTAAATAATCATTTAACTAGCATACACTATTTTTTTAATTGCTCATGTAATATGACTGATGTGAAGAGAGACCTGAACACATTGAAGCAAAATATGTGAGAGTATTTGCTTGTTATATGAAATGTGATAAAAACTCGTAAAGAAAAAACTTCTTATAGTCAGAATTGTCCACTGCTCTTCTTACTGCACAAAGGGAATTGTGGCTTGAAAAAAAAAGTCTCTAGAGTAAGGAACATTAATTGACTTTTCTAAGTGAACCTTTAATGTACAAATCACCGTAGAAAAACCATCCTCGTCATTGCTTCTTTTTCATGTGGCAGAAGCCTTCTGCTCACAGTCAAGTACATATTAATTCCTTTCAATCTTCACACTCAATTTATTCTCAAATATCCCTGCCGATATGCCTGGTCCTCTCAAATTAGAGGCGGTGAATTACGGTAAAAAAGAAGAAAGAAAAAAACTTAATCATACACCATAGCTACGTGTGGAGAGTCTTGTATGGAATATGTTCCTTCTTCCCTGAGGATATAAGCGGTCAATGAAGGGATGGAAGCCAATGGAATGAACCAATAAATAGAAAGAGCTCAAATAATTAGGTCTTTTAGTTCCGCTTTGGGTATTTTGTTAAAAGCTATTTCTATGCCTGCATCCTACGAAGTGAAGGGTGAAATTCATGAATAACTTTAAAAAAGTACAAAACTATCCAATTTCTTAGCAAATTTATCTTTCTTCTCACCAGTCATATGCCTTGAAACCTGCTGATACTGTTAAATTGCTTCACCGCTTCATTCCAAATATTCATAAATCAAGTGTATTCAAAGAATATGTGTCCAACATTAAATTGTATGTCTATTAATGCGATTCAACACACACATTTTATCATTAATTCCGGAGGATGGCCAAATGAATGATGAGACTGGCACTTGAGAGATGAGGAAGAGAAAAAAAACTGAACCTTTATAATGAACACATTAACCTCTCCACCCACCCCCAAAGAAGCAGACCTTGAATAAGCTAAAATTACATGCAAATTAGGCACCAGGAGGCCATATGGGACTTTACTCTTTAAGTCAAAGAGCTGGCACTGGTTTCACCGTCATTAAAGTCTATCATAGTGCCCTTTTACAGACAGACAGGCAGGGGTTGCTGCTTTCAGCGGTTAATGTTTTGGGGTTTACCATATTACATTGAATGTATTAGCATTTCTCAAAGGCCCAGGGCAGCCAGAGAGGTGCAGTGATGGCAAGGTCTGCAAACCGCTGTCTTATATTTCAGGCAGAGAGTCAGAGCTTCTGCTGATGCTGAATGTCTGCAAAAATATCTTTGTCTGTTCAAGGACTTGAGGGGGTGTGCGACAGGAATATTGGATGCTGACAACAGAGACCCCTAATGGAGGAAAGAAATTTGCAGGAAAATAAATGAAGTACAGTAAGTTACTGCAATGATTTGGAAAACAAAGATCAGACATATGAAAACATATTTGCAGGTCTTCCTGAGAATTAAACTAACAAATAAAATAAATACTTTCTTACTAAAATCTGGGTGTTGACATTACTTAATACATAATTTCTGAAGGATCACCTTCAAAAACATGATTTCTTTCTGTTTTACACATGAACCTTTTATGATTATTAGGCATTTTTTAAATGTTCTGGAATGTTTTTATAGTTTACTTTAAGGTTTGTGTGGATACTCAGTTGAATATTTCTGAGGTTTAGTTTTTAGGATTTTTTAAAGGGTTAGTTCACCAAAAATGAAAATTAACATGAACAACATGTTGTTCCAACCTCGTAAGACCTTCGTTCATCTTCGGAACACAAATTAAGGTATTTTGGATGAAATCTGAGAGCTGGATCTCTCCTGAATACTAGTCCATAGGCTTCTTGAGGGATTGAAACTTGCTCGCCTCGAAAAGTTATTAAAGACATCGTTAAAATAGTCAGAGTGACTACAGTGGCTCACTATTTGTGCGCAAAAAACAACAAAAATAACAACTTTATTTCAACTATTCATTTACTTCTCTCTCTGCCTTGAGTCAGGTTACTAGTTTAATAGTGTAAGCTTCTGTTATTGTACGTCACACACGTCACACACATGACCAGCGTCGGCCAATAGTGAGCCTACGTGTGACGTCTACGGCTATCACACTATACTGACTAGAGGCCCATGTAGAAGGAAGTGAATAGTTGAAATGAAGTTGTTATATTAGTTTGTTTTTGCGCATAAAAAGTATTCTCGTCGCTTTATAAAGTTAAGATTGAGCCACTGAAGTCACTTGGACTATTTTAACGATGTCTTTAATAACTTTTGAGGCCGGCAAGTTTCAATCCCTCAAGAAGCCTATGGACTAGTATGCAAGAGTGATCCAGCTCTCAGATTTCATCAAAAACATCTTAATTCGCGTCCGAAGATGAAAGCAGGTCTTACGGGGCTGGAACAACATGAGGGTGAGTTAATACTAACAGAATTTTCATTTTTCAATTTTCAACACTAAAAGTAAGAACAGTGATATATCCAGTGAATATTTTCTCAGTTGTTCACACAAACATTAAACTAAAAACATTTCAGCTCAAGGATTGTAACAGATTTGTGTAATAGTTTTGAAGGCTTCTTAACGTTACTCGTGGAGCTCAGCTAAATAGTGTTTTGAACTTGAGGAAGCACAAATTAGAAAGTAAACGGAAAACCAAATAATCACAATAGGTTAATGCGTAAAACAGAAAGAAATAAAAAAAAACTTTTCCTTCAGAAATTATGCATTATTAGTTTGAATGAAGAAAAAAACGCAATGTAACATTTCCACCATTATTGCGTATAAAAGCAAAAAAAGTGCTTTATTCACATTGACCTTTTGTGAAAACATCCAGAGAATTGCCAATTACTGCACCTACCTAGACAATATTTTATATTTAACACTGGCCACAAAAAATGCAAATTTAGAATTTATAAAGACACTTTATAGAGCAACATGGGGTTGCATTGCTCAAGAGCACATATGTATTAGTTCTCCCTGTACCAACAACCTCTGGGTCAAAGATAAAAAAGAAGACGCATGAAGTGAACATCCAAGTCTTGGTCTAAGTCTAGGGGACCCACAATTTATGCTGAGCCATTTTTTATAAGCAATGGATGAGCATCTTACCAAACCAGTGTACTGTCCTCCCTCCAAGGAGACTGTAAGCCAAACTATTCATTAAAAGTGTCACAAGAGAGCCTCATAAACCCCGTTTTTTATCGATTAACTGTAATGGATATTATATCTCAACTTCATGCCAATTCCAGAATGACTCAAACTAAATCTAAAAGAAAGAGAATACAAAGATTTCTAATAATTCTTTGGTAACACTTTATTTTACGACCCGCAAACAACTGGGTAATACACAGAAATTTACGTGTACGTTTTCTGTAATTATAGTGTACTTCCGTGTAAGTATAAGAGAACAATATGTTAAGTTTGGGGTAATAAAGGGGTAACAAGCAGATATACAACCTGCTAATAACTTCGTAAGAACACTGAAATTACGATGTACGTTTCTGTAATTATAGTGTACTTCCGTGTAGGTATAAGTGAACAATATGTTAAGTTTGGGGTAATACAGGGATTAACAAGCAGATATACAAGCAAATGATTTAATTAGTTAAAAAAAACAGGTACCTATTATTTTAATATATTCCAGGCGAAAATTGTACATCTGTTGTTTATAAAATGTATCACATAAATTTATTGGCTTTTCTTACTAGATTACTTAATGTTAAGTCAAAATAATTAGTTTCTGTTATGATTTTAATTTAGACTGTACCATGTGGTAATTAGTACTTACCTTATCCCATTGAATTGCAATGACACATAAATGTCAGGGCAAATATACTGTGTAATTAAAACCTTTTTGTTGTTGTTGTTTTGTTTTCTTGATAACAGTACCGTTCTCTGTAATTACAGTGCAAATAGTGTTGTTTCGTATTGCTACATAGTAAGTAGTGTTTGTTACCCCCTTGTTCTGTGTAGTTACAGGGTAAGTGTAACTCCTGCGGGCTGTAAATTAAAGTGGTGCTTGTTACCCCCTTGTTCTGTGTAATTACAGGGTAAGTGTAATATATACATATACATATATTATATTGTATTATATTTCTTTATTTATTATAAAAAAATATTATAATTATTATTATTATTTTGGTCATATTTATGCAGTGCACCAAGACCAATGAGACTCTAACTCTAACTCCTCCCCAACTCCAACTCTCGAGTCCCCTGTGGAATTTAAGAAAAAGAAGAGCAAGAAAAGGAAGAAGAAAAGCAAGAGAAGCAAATAAGGGTGTGTGTGTGTGTGTGTGGGGGGGGGGGTTAATAAATTGTTACTTTGTTGTTTGAGTATACTGTAGAAATGACAATGTTTAATTAAGATGAAAAAGCATTTTGAATTTTTTTTATATAATAAAAGTCAGAAATTAAATGGGATCCTTTTGTATATTGTATATTTTATATTGTATATATACGTTGTATATTCACTGCACTTACCCTGTAACTACACAGAACAAGGGGGTAACAAGCACCACTTTAATTTACAGCCCGCAGGAGTTACACTTACCCTGTAACTACACAGAACAAGGGGGTAACAAACGCTACTTACTATGTAGCACTATAGCAATACAAAACACTATTTGCACTGTAATTACAGAGAATGGTAGGCTACTGTTATCAATAAAAACAACAACAACAACAACAACAACAACAACAACAACAACAACAACAAAAGTTTTAATTACACAGTATATTTGCCCTGGCATTGCAATTCAATGGGATAAGGTAAGTACTAATTACCACATGGTACAGTTTAAATTAAAATCATAACAGAAAATAATTATTTTGATTTAACATTAAGTAATCTAGTAAGAAAAGCCAATAAATTGAATGTTTAATTTTCAACCCACAGATGTCAAAATTACCCTGTAACATTGCACAAGAACATATTTAGCCAGAAATGTGATACATTTTGTAAACAACAGATGTACAATTTTTGCCTGGAATATATTAAAAGAATAACTAACTGTTATTTTTTAACTAATTAAATAATTTGCTTGTATCTCTGCTTGTTACCTAACCTGGCCCTAGCCAGATGAATATCGCTCTGCCTAGCTCCACTCATCCATCTGGAACCGATCCATTGAAAAGGCGTTTCAGAAGGCTGGGCCTTATCAAAAATTCTTGCATACGATTGGATAAGCCACGTGTCTGTCATCTTGATCGACGTGCTATTTCAGACCACTCACACCGAAGCCAACCCGTGACGCTGATGGGAGCGACGCAGGAAAAACAAAACAGAATAGCCATCAATCAGCGCAATGTCGGTAAACGAATCAATGCCGTCTGTGCCATGAAAATGTGCGGATAAAAGGCAACATTATGCACAGCAAACTTATTTTTAACAAAGAAGCCAACCAAAAAAGTATACACGAACGACTTACAGAAACTCGGTTTAACATTGTTACAAGTTCAGGTAAGATCATGTTGGATATGCAGTCGGTGCTTTCGCTTTATCGGCAGATCTCGAAGATGCCGTTCTCTGGTGTTCTTTTAATGAAACAATGTTATGTAAATTGGACAACACGTATGAAATAGCAGCATCAATGTTAACGCTTGCTTCCTCGATGCAAGCCGCCATTGTTGTCTGAATCAAAACAGTCTCACGCACGGGTCGCTCTCCACTACGTCACATCTGTGATACTCCCGCCCTGCGTTCCTGATTGGCTAGGCCATGAAATTGCTTGGAGAAATCACTCTCAATGGGAGAGGTTTCCAGATGGATGTGAGTGGAGCTACGGCGGAGCGATATTCATCTGGCTCAGGGCCAGGTTACTTGTTACCCCTTATTACCCAAACTTAACATATTGTTCCCTTATACCTACACGGAAGTACACTATAATTACAGAAACGTACATTGTAATTTCAGCGTACTTATGAAGTTATTAGCAGGTTGTATATCTGCTTGTTACCCCTTTGTTACCCCAAACTTAACATATTGTTTCCTTATACTTACACGGAAGTACACTATAATTACAGAAACGTACACCGTAATTTCTGTGTACTTACCCAGTTGTTTGCGGGTTCGTAAAATAAAGTGTTACCAATTCTTTCAATATAACTTTGTTAGCCTATCAATAAACACGAACATCAATAGGTTAGTCAAAGGGCAAATCTTTTGGTGAATATTGATTTTATTTGTGTACAATGTTCCTTTAAGCTGATTAAATCCTGATACAAGCTTGGAATAATCGATAAATGACTAAGAAGAAAATCTGCACAAACTTCAGTGGTTTGTGTGTGCATCTCAACATTGCCAGGACTAAAACTGGGTGAATGAGAATATTATATATCGTGGAGAGAAACCTTTTCAGCTATTTAAAATCAACTGAGAAAAGTTCACAACCTCTTTTCTTCAGTAAAGTGACAAACATCTGAGTGAAACATTAAATGAGAGAAAAATGTACACTGTAAAAAATGATCGTGATTTTAACAGTAAAAGACTGTAAAAATGCTACAGTGAAAAACTGTTAATTGGTTAACAGAAAGTTTCCTTACTATATATGGTAAATAACTGTGATATAAATAATGGTAGATTTAATTTAATTTTACTGTAAAATACTGTTAAATTTACAGTTTTTGGAAGTGAAAAGAAGAAGTCATTGTATAATTTACAGTGAAAAAATGCAAATTGACATTCCCACAATTCCCAGCGTGACACTTCACATTTAATGTATTTTAACTGTTTCTTCATAATTTTCTTAGTTTTTTTCATCAGTTATGTACATTAGGGTTTTATGTTACATTTAATGTTGTTAAATTAATACTTATAGCATTTTTAAAATTTCAACATGTTACCATGATGGTGTTTAATGTTTCTTTACGAGAGGTTCTCTGCATATTACGTAGTGCTAGTTACGTGCACGGGAAAGATGTCATCTTTGCTGAGAAGTTGACCATGCAGCGGGCTAGCTAGGTAGCTCATGAGGATCGCTCAGAGAGAATGCATGAGCCTATGGCAGAGCGGCGCTGAACCCTGACGCCCATGACCGGAGGCCGCTCGCTGAATTACGCCAGAGCCCGCCAAAGGGGCATGGCCTGAACGTACAGTAAGGGCTCGCCCAGGCTCAGTTACACTGATTCTTCATCGTTCAGCGAGCTACACGCATCCACTGTTCTGAGAGAAGAAGCCGTCGCCGTCGAGAAGACAACTTCTAGCGAGCTCTCGGAGACTGAGGAAGCCGGCCGTCTGCCACCTTCAACCGCCCAGCAAGCTAGCGTCATCTGACGACGTCTTTCCTTATTCCTGAAAGAGCACGAGTGTCCTTTTCAGGATGCCTCGTAATTTCTGTGGCTCCTGCCACTCACCGCTCGAAGACGGAGATCGCCATCCCATCTGCATGCTCTGTCTCGGGCTGGAACACGGACAGTCGCCCTCGCTGAACGGAGGATGCGACCACTGCGAGGACCTGCCGCTGTCTTCCCTGCGGGCACGACTGCAGGCGGTCAAATCCTGCTCCACGCCGCCTCTGACCTCGCCATTCAAGAAACGCCACTCCCAGAGGCTGCCGGAGCCCACCGCGGATCCTTGGCGGGCCGCAGTCGCCGCTCACAGGCCGTCGAACGCCTGGGACTCGAGTGTGTCGCCTCCACTCGAGCAACCACCGAACCGTATGGACGGAAATTATTCGTTGGCGCTCGACCCTCGCCTGCAGACCGGGCTGCACCTTTCCTGCCAGAGCTTCACGCTGAGCTTACTAAGTTGTGGAATGCTCCTCTCGGCTCGCCAACCACTCAGATGTTTCAGCTGAGATATTGAGATATTTATAATGGCTCGATATTCTCAGTAATGTCATAATATTCTCATAAATATCTCCATAAATATCTTGGCTCTGGAAGGGTCTAGAACCTTCCATTTTTTGCACTCAGGTCTCAAGTCCCATGGCCCTCAATCAGAATCCAGAGTTTTAGAGAAGATTGGAGAACATTTTTTTTGCGCACAAAAAAAAACATAAGGGGTACCACTGTGTTTTTTTTTTTTGCCGAAAAAGTTTCTCCAATCTTCTTGAAACTCTGGATTCCGATAGAGGGCCATGGGACTTAGACCTGAGTTCACAAATATCTCAATATCTCAGCTCTGGAAGGGTCTAGACTAGAGCCTCCACTTTGCACTTAGGTCTTAGTCCCATGGCCCTCAAATCAGAATCCAGAGTTTCAAGAAGGTTGGAGAAACTTTTTTTTTCGCACAAAAAAAAAACATAAGGGGTACCACTGTCGTTTTTTTTTTGTGCAAAAAAAAGTTTCTCCAATCTTCTGAACTCTGATAGAGGGCCATGGGACTTAGACCTGAGTGCAAAATGGAGGCTCTAGACCCTTCCAGAGCTGAGATATTGAGATATTTATAATGGCTTAATATCTCAGTATGTCATAAATATCTCATAAATATCTCATAAATATCTCAGCTCTGGAAGGGTCTAGAGCCTCCATTTTTGCACTCAGGTCTAAGTCCCATGGCCCTCTATCAGAATCCAGAGTTTCAGAATTGAGAAACTTTTTTTTGCACAAAAAAAAAAACATAAGGGGTACCACTGTCGCTTTTTTTTTTTTTTGTGCAAAAAAAAGTTTCTCCAATCTTCTTGAAACTCTGGATTCTGAATAGAGGGCCATGGGACTTAGACCCTGAGTGCACGAAATGGATGCTCAATACTCATACTAGATCTGGAAGGGTCTAGAGCCTCCAGTTTTGCACTCATATGTCTCAAGTCCCATGGCCCTCTATCAGAATCCATGAGTTTCAGAAACAGAAGATTGGAGATACGTTTTTTTCGCACAAAAAAAAACGAACATAGTGGTACCACTTATGTTTTTTTTGTTTGTTTTTGTGTGCAAAAAAAATGTTTCTCCAATCTTCTGAAACTATGGATTCTGATTGAGGGCCATGGGACTTAGACCTGAGTGCAAAATGGAGGCTCTAGACCCTTCCAGAGCTGAGATATTGAGATATTTATGAGATATTTAGCTGACATACTGAGAATATCTGAGCCATTATAAATATCTCAATATCTCAGCTCTGGGAAGGGCCTAGAGCCTCAATTTTTGCACTGAGGTCTCAGTCCATGGCCTCTATCAGAATCCAGAGTTTCAAAGACACCGTAGAAAAAGTCACACAAAAGAAAAATAACAGTGGTACCCTTATGTTTTTTTTGTGTGCAAAGAGAAGTTTCTCCAATCTTCTCTGAAACTCTGAATTCCTGATTGAGGGCCATACTACTAATACCTGAGTGCAAAATGAGGCTCAGACCTTCAGAGCTGAGATATTGAGCCATTGATATATATCTCATATCTCGAGCTCTGGGAAGGGTCTAGACAGCCTCCATTTTTGCACTCACACTGCAAAAACTTCAAAGATCTTGCAAAGTATATTTTTCTAATTTCTCAGTCGAAATATTCATCACACTTAATATAAGACAAATTATACCTAAAGACCAAGATTTAAGTGAGATAAAGGAGCTTGTTTTTTAAACAGTGAATCTGAATATCTTGTTAAGTGAAACTGTCTTGAAAATGTCTTGTTTTGAGTATATTCAGATGAAACAAGCTTTTTTGACATGTCATGGTTTTTTAAGCTGCTGTGTTGTTTGTAAAAGCATGATTGTGCTTGTTGTCAAAGAACCAGACTTAACTTAGAAGTGAGACAAATTGCTCTCAATCTGAAGAGTCGTAGGTCAGAGATGCCCACCTCACAAGGACAAACTCACAAATGACATATATGAGAGCAAAAAAAAAAAAAAAGCGGGTTAATTTATTGACAGTTATGGAAGCATTTACCAACATACGGGTTTGTATGTATTCCTGTATTCCGATTCAACCAACGCATTCTCATCCCAAGGCGCCATATTTCGACACTTTTGCAAAAGCGTAAATATACAACGCACAGGGCACCCTTTAGCGCCAAATGAGACGGTTACAGTTTCAGGTACGGGTTGGGTCAGGGTCAGGCCACGTAGGAGGCGCCTTCTGCCCGCTTTATTTCTACGTCTTATTTGGCGCTTAAAGGGTTACCTGGTGCGTTGTGTATTAAGCTTCGGCAAAAGCGGTTTGTATATGGCGCTTGGGCATGAGTAATCGGCTAGATTCGACTTTCTGCGTGTTGGAATCGGTGGTTTTGACTCTGACTGCGTTGCGATCGTCTTATCAATTAAGTTTTCAGTGTCTTGAGTATATTAATAGTTTAGCGTCACTACATAAATGAGATAACATTTTGTTTTCTGTTCCGTCCCTTTGCTGCAAACTGGTTTGGAGGATCAGCCTACATGGTGTTTAACAATAATATACTTTTAAAATCTTCCCCATACTGGAAAGGTTTGCTAAAAACTTCCTGTGATTTGTATATGTTCCAAGAGAATATCGTAAAGGGACACCTGAAACACACATATATAAATTGCATAATATTCACGCAATTTTTTTAAATCATATTTTATGCAATATATGTCCTACATTCAACTAAAGCCATTTCAGATTTTCGACGAAGTAAAAACAAACAAAAAAAAATGCTTAATTTAGTATGAATTTCCAGCATGGACGTGTGTAAACACAGGACAAGATAAGAACCAGCATGAGTGAAGTGTGATTGATTTACTGCACTGAGTCGAGGCCTATGCCTGTATTAATTACATACTGTATATTCTGCCTTAGATTAAAAACACATTTGAACTACACACACAAGCGCACATTTTAATTACAAAATTATTTTATTAGAATGTGTTCTACAAGATGCAGTTCCATATTTCACACATCAATAGTTTTCATTTTATACCTGCATCCATTTCATTTTCATTTGTGACAATTTCTCTTAAACTTTATCACAGTACTATGATGGTATATACAACCTGACAAACAAAAATCTTTCCCAAAATGTTGAAGTGTTGCTTATCACTAAACAATATTCTCAGCGGCTTAATACGTATCACGTTAATAATTTACTTTATTAACTAAAATCTCTGAGTATGATTTATTCTTAATTGTTCTGAGTTGAACATAGCGAATAAATGACCAAAACTCCAACAATTAATTTTGCCTGTTATATTTTGCCAGTTATATTTAAGTTTTTCACTACAAAATAGGCTAATTTAGTTTTTGACTAACCAAATATTAATTTAAAAGACACTATATTTTGTGAATTTTCATCACAATATTTCTTAAATAATTTAAGTATGGTATAATTAAATTATTGTTTAAGAACCACAAAAATATCTGAAGAAAGTTAGAGTTATTATTAACATCATAAGAACTGATCAAAACTTTCTTTATTAAATGATCTATAGCCTATGCTTCTATTTATTTTCAATATTCCAGAATTATCTGAAGTTCGGTTAAGTGTGTTCCATTGAACGGCTTTAAGCCAATAAAAACCTGCACGACTACTCACATGCTGTTTTGCGTTAGTCAAATTGTATATTGAATTTATTTAGACATTTTAAGGTGTTTCCTATTAGTTTCAATTTAAACAACATTCAGTAACTTTTGTCAAATAAAAGTTTTGTTACAAAACGGATTGCCATCTACCTGACAACTGATCAATATTTCATGAGTTGTAGCCTAATAAATGCTTATGTGCCAGCTGATAGCGATCATATGAATGGGATAACTGATAAATATGCGAGGTGGTTGTTAGCCGGGGTTGTATTTGCTGATAACAAATCCGCCTCGCGTATACATTATTCTGCTGATCACATGTAATCAAATAAATCAATGAATCAAGAATTTGACACAAAATATTGACTTAAAAACGAGTTTATTGATTTAAAATCGAGTATTGCTTCCGCTAAGAGAGATCTGTTCGTCTCTGAAAACTGCGTCCATGGCAACGGTGTTGGTTACAGTAGTTGCCGAGTTGTCAAACGCAGAAACAACAGACCGCATTCTACATTAGAACTCAACCAAGCCACATAAAAACAAGCAAAACTAACCTAAGAAAACAACGACATGGCTATAAACATTTCTATGATGATGCCGATGCACGGTAAATGCCCAACAACAGCGGAGGGACTGTAGTGTGGGACCACAGCGCCATCAGTTCTGGGAGATCCTGGTTCACGGAAACCCTTTGGCTTGAAGCATTTTTTCACTTTGTCCACTTACATCTGTCTTTGTTGACATCCGCCATGTGTGCGCAACAGACTGGCCGGAATGAACTTTTCTTCCTACGTGTTGCAACCATAAAAGGGCCTAAACTTAATCGCAATTCATTATTTATTCGGTAAATAACGTTTCCATCAGATTTTATCGCATTAGCCTTATATCGATCAAGAGAAAATCCACTAATGAGACCAACGTATTTCCATTTCTAGTTCACATTCATGAAAATTCATCGAATTTTACTGTTTCCATAAGGTATTTTTCATTCGATATCACTAATTCGGATAAAAATGTGTTGATGGAAACATGGCTTATGATTGCAACAACGCACCCCTCCCCCACCCTCTGACGTGATGACAACTCAGACGGTTGAACTTGAGTGAGCGCGCGGTTGCAGCACTGTTTGAACTCTCCCAGTCCAGATCTCTTCTCATCTTCTCTTCTCAGCGGCGCAGAATTGGAGCATTTCCACCTGAAATTAAGGTTTGTTTGTTTTATTTTATCTGTATAATCATTAATGTGCTTTAAAAAATTGTATTTAATGCAAAAGAACATACAGAGACGCAATGTTACTCACCTTAAACGAGTGTCGACTCGCGCCTGCCTTTTCGCGTGATTGTAAGGCCTTACATAAAAAAACACGACTATATTCTTAAAGATAATGAATATAACTAATTTGGATGATAAAATGTCCTCAGAAGTGTGCACTGTTTGTTTATTGGCAGGTTATGGAGTCATTCGCGTCGAAAGCATCTTTCGGCTGTGAGTGACGCAGGACGGCGGTCTAAATTTAGAAGTTTCCCCGCAGAGGCGAGTCCATCTCCGGCATGGGAACCAGCGCTGACCCGGTGAATACTGGATAACAGATCGGTTGATTACACTTGAATTACTTTAATGTTTAGGCCTAAATGTTTAATTTTTACATCGAAAATGTTTCTTACATGAGTTTAGATGTAGGCAATCTTGTATGTGTTAAAAATAGAATAAAATATGTTTGCTGTAATGTTAGGCTACTAATTGACAATAAAGGCCATGTCATGTAGTTATACTGGTGGTTGTATGGAATATTTTACAAAGGTTTAGAGGAAATAAAAAAAGTTAATATTACTGTCATATAAACACAGTTTATATTACTCGTTTTTTAAATGTTTCCCCCAATTATTTCTACTCAAATTTATTTGTCAATGTACCAAATGCAGTTACTCAGATCTATTTAATTAGTTTTACTAACATTTACTCAGTTAATACAGTGTAAGTAATTGCTTTCACTGCTTAAAAATACTAATCAATATTCCAAGTTTAAAAAGGTTAGTAAATCATATTATATATTTTTAGAGTGCATCACCACCAGAGTTCATGTCACATATACAAAAACATATTCCAGCCAATTTTAATCACTGTTCTAGAAACATATTTGACTCAACTTTGTTCATTTGCAATAATATGTTGTTTCAATCCTTTATGAATTTCTTTCTTCTGCTGAACAGAAAGGAAGATATTTATTTGGTACCGGTTTTGACATTTTTCTCACTAAATAAATTATTGCGATTTAAACATGTAACGTTCTGTTTGTTGTTTTTCTTTATAATTGTAACGTTAGTTACATAGTTTTAAGAAATGGGTAGGGGTAGGATTAGTGGCTCAAACTATATTTTAATGCTTTATTGTTAATAAACCTGCCATTTCCCTACACATTATGTTCATTACGTTTTATCCTTTTAAAGGGATTGTTCACTTTGAAATGAATTTTTGATATGTTTTAGCTTACCTCAAGGGCATCCAAGATGTAGGTGTCTTTGTTTCCACAGTATTTTCAATTTTGACATTTTTCGGTCAAACCGGTGTTGTCTGTCAGTCATATAATGCAGGTTTAGGGGGTCCACCTCAAAGAGCATGCACAGAGAAGTCAAAATTAAACATGATTTAATGACTTGTGAATGTAAGTACATACTGATGGCCTAAGACACTGAAACGAGCGGTTTGTGTGAGAAAACGAACAGTATTTATATAGTTTTTACCTCGTGTTAACAGCCATGTCGAACTGATCTGAATCAGATGTTGCTGACGCACGAGAGATCACTTCTGGCGTAACGTTGGACACGGTTCAGTTCGGTTCAGTTGGACATCTGATTCAGATCAATTTGACATGGCTGTTAACAAGAGGTAAAAACTATAAAGACTAGGGCTGTGTATTGGATAATCTGCTAGATTTAGACTCAATTGTCAGATAATATGGGCTGATTATCATATATTGCAAATATATTGTCAATACTGTCCATAAGGCAATACATCTGGCATGTATTTTGGAGAGGATCAGTAGTTTAGAAAGTATCAAAAAAAAACATATGATGGCCAATGGAACCAAGCAGTTTACTCCAGGTAGCAATTCAGAACCCTAGAAAATCAATGTCAATTTGGGATTGTGGTTTATAAGCTTCATTACAAAAACTTTGGTTATGCTTTGAAGTAAGTCCTGTTATAAATTCTTATAGACTTTTAGAGGTTTTATACACTGGTATGAGAAGCGTAGGCAGCACCACGCAAACTCTGATCTTGTACACCAGAATTGCATTTTTATCAGTGAGAATGGCCAGCAATATTGTTAATGTTTAATGTATGTAATGAAGGGTAATGTCTCTGTTTTATGTTACTATTGGTACTTATAGAATTAATAATTGTTTTAGTCTGCAGTCGTGAGACTTTATCTCAGTATTATCCGTCACTGAACTTAATTGAACAGCTCACCTAAAAATTCCCAATAACATCAGCAATTGAATTCAAGCAGCTGATTTCTGTAATGATGAAAAAACGGATATTGCAGACATAGGGGCGATGTCAGGAGACACGAGCAACGCTTCAATTTTATATAAACTCATGAATGCTCTGTGCCAGCAGGACTCGAAACACTGCCCAGCTCGTTGGCCTGGGGCCTCCTAGTGTGTGTACACTTAGAATAACTGTGTTTGAATTTAAAGATGTGGCGCTGAGCTTCTGTCTGTGTGTGTCAACGCCCTCACCTCTCCGCCCGCAGTCTTCCACTGCTGCTCAAGCGACGGCTCCTGCTTCATGATGTGCTGGCTATGGCTCCTCTGTGTGCAACTGAATCACTTATCTATTATGAGCGCCAAAAAACAAATACGTTCTGCCCCGCCGACTGTAAGACACAGTTCACAAACTGCATGGTTCCTGACGACATCGGTAGTGCTCTCTTTACTCTGGAAACAAAATGATTTCAAAACACTTCTGAACGGAATAGAGCGGGAGCCGGTCTTTATATCACTTCCAAGTGCATATCTTTGTTATTTATGGTTAGGCTAGTGCGTCTATGACAGCCAAAAAAAAAAATCGATATTGCGTTTCTGAAATTCAGAATCAAAAATAAGTATTGTATTAGTGTATTCAATTTTTTCTTACACCCCTAATAAATACTGTTTGCTTCTCACACAAAACGCTTGTTCGTGTCTTAGGCCATCAATGTGTACTTACATTTACGAGTCACTGCATCTATGTTTATTTTGGACTTCTCTGGTGTATGCTCCTTCCTACATGAGACCCCATAAATGCATTATTACTGACAGAATAATAGAGTTGTGTTCCATCTTTCTAAAAATATAAAAATTTAAGCCTCAAATGAAAACCAACACCTACATTGGATGCCCTCCTGAGGGTAAGCTAAATCATATCGAAAATTGAATTTCAAAGTGAACTATCCCTTTAATATTGTCATATAAACTGGGTATGTTTAGGTGTGGGAGTAGGGTAAAGGGATATTACATTTATAATCTATAAACTATTCTACTATGTCTATTGTAGTTCTCTAAATACTTTTAAAATTAAGCTGTTTCCGTTTTGTGCAGTCCTCTGGGAATTTTTGCAGTTTAAAAAATAAAATAAAAAAAGGTTAAATGCAAGTCTATTTTTCACTTTTTCTGTCAAGTAAACAGTAGTTAATGTCTTGAATCTAGTAGGTAAAATGTCTTGAATCTAGAACCATGTCACTTTTGTTGAGCTTACAATAAGGTAAATACACTTGAGATGATGACAGTATGGTAAATTATGGCTTATTATGGCAAAAGACACTGCCTAATATGAGTCAGGAATGCTAACTTCAAGGCATTTTGTCTAAAATGCCAGTTTCCAAATTCACTATTTCAAGTTGGTGGTGACTTATATCTGAGAGGAAGTGTAACAATCTATAGAACCTGAATCTTAGTTGAAATAGACTTGAACAAAAGACGATAGCCAAAGAAAATGCTTCTTTTGAGGGGCAAATACTATTTCGAGCATGACATAGCCCATATCATGAAGACACAAAACATCCCAAGTACTGATAAATACAGCTACAATTAGCTTTCCCTGCTAATTTCGAATAGTATCACTCGATATCTTTTGAGGCTTAAATATAATGTCTGATTTCAAGAAATCTTACCAAGAGAATTTTCACTTGTTCCAAGCCCTGAAAGGGCGCAGAGCCCTATTGTTTTCCTTCCGATTATTTTTTTTTTATTTTTTTTTTTTTTTATTTTTTTCTTTTTTTAGCGACTGATTCGGGCACTTTTGGGGCCCTTAACATGCTCGAAAACTCTTGAAACTTTGCACACGGGTCAGAACCCGCGGCCATCAGAGCCGGGCTGAAGCTGGTACCCGGGCGTGGCAGGGCGGCTCGTCAGCGCCCCCTGGAATGGGGTCCGAACACCTGGTCCATAACTCAAACACACTTGCATGTAATAATATGAAACTCGGTACACATGTCGATAGCAGAATTTCATCTATACCTCGCGTTCTTGCTTTTTACCCCAGCCCAACAGGAAGTCGGCTATTGAGGTTTTTTTGTAAAACACACGCAATGAACTTTTAAATACTCCTCCTGAGAGCTCTGATCCAAATTCGACGAAACTCGGTCAGCGTAGAAGTCAAGACATTGAGGATGAAAGTTTGTGTGGGGATTTTTGATATCTCGAACGGTTTGGCCGTGGCGAGGAAACGAAACTATGGCGAAGAAACGTGAAACAGGAAGTGTGTCATAACTTCAGCATACATTAACTGATCTGGATGAAACTTCAGCAGTGCGTTCGCTGTAAGAGGACGATCACATGGATGTGACTATTGTGAGTCAAAGTTATAGCGCCACCAACTGGCAGCAGGAAGTGTGTCACTTTCAAAATGCTTTGAAATCACCCTCTTGATTTTTACCCGATTTGCTTCAAACTTCATCTGTATAATGTACATACACGGCAGATGAAGACCTATGAATGGATTCTTGATATCTTTGAAACTGTTGCCGTGGCGACGCATCAAACTTTACCATTCTTTTAGGATGCATTCTTTTAGGGATTCGAACATTTGTCCATAAATCAACACACGTGCATGGATTAATATGAAACTCGGTACACTCATAGATCACATCAGGCCAAACAACTTTCGTGCTCTAAGTTTTACGACAGTTCAAACGGAAGTCGGGAATTATGTTTTTTTTTTTTAAAATAATTGTCCTAGAAAAACATCAAATTACAACCCATGCTGTTACCAATCACCACCAAACTCGGTGTGCATGAAGTCAAGACATTGAGGATGCTATATTCCGGACGGATTTTTGATATCTCGAACGGTTTGGCCGTGGCGGATTTTTTTGACTAAAAAAGGACACATAAAGTGTGTTATAACTTGGTTAGTTTTACTGACAGTTACAAAACTTGCCGTGTATATTGTTCTATTCAAGCCAAACAACTTTCTAATTAACAATAATAAGCTCAAACCCACAGAAAGTCAGATATTGTAGTTTGAATATGATCATGCTCTTTCTGAGCCTAGGCCTGTCACACAGTCTGTGTGTGTGTGTGATTGAGTCTTTTGACACACAGTCTCTGTGTGTGTGTGTGTAGGGGGAGGGGGCTTAATAATTTCACTGTGTGTCTGGCCTGCTAAAGTAAATACATTTCTTAAGCCTGGTATTTTTTAAATAAGTTTTTGTTTTTATTTTTTTATAAGTAAAGACATATAACCTGTTTAATTGTAGTGCATTGACAATAGTTTTATATAATTAGTGTATTAATTAAATTAACTTGGTCCATAAATCAAAAAGGAAGTGTGTTAAAACTTCTGCATACATTAACTGATCTTGATGAAACTTCAGCAGTGTGTTCGTTGTAAGAGGCCGATCACATGGATGTGACTATTGTGAGTCAAATATATAGCGCCACCAACTGGCAGCAGAAAGTGTTTCACTTGCAAAATGCTTTGAAATCACACTCTTACTTTTACCCGATTTGCTTCAAACTTCATCTGTATAATGTAAACACACGCCAGATGAAGAGCTGTGAAAGCATTATTCAATATCTAAGATAATGTTGCCATAGCAACGCATCAAACTTTAACATTCCTTTTTTTTGATGATTTTGAGTCTCTTAGCGGCTTTTGGGGCCCTTAATGGGTTTGAAAACTCTTGAAACTTTGCACACAGGTCAGATCCCACAGCCATCAGAGCCGGGAAGATGGTACCCGGGTGTGGCAAGGGGGCTAGACAGCGCCCCTGGAACGGGGTCCAAAAACTTGGTCCATAAATCAAACACGCTTGCATGTAATAATATGAAACTCAGTACACATGTTGATCTCATCGTTTCATATATTCATATATTCTCCTCAAGCCGGACAACTTTCTAATTTACACTCATGAGCTAGGACCCACAGAAAGTCAGATATTTTGGTTTGAAAATGTTGAGTGTCTCTCTGAGCCTACACTTCTGTATGGCAAGCCCTTTTAACATTTAAAAGCTAAGTTTGACTATTCGTAATTAACATTGTAGATATCAACAACGTCTTTCTAGTCGTAATTACATTTTGGATAGTTTGTATTATCATTTAAGATATCTGTAACGTAATTGTGACTAGTCGAAACGACAGATAGAGTATGGCAAGCCGTTTTAACATTTAATCATTTTAACCTACTAGTCTCTATTTTCATGCTACTAGTACTTATTTTTTAGATACTAGTATCTATTCCATTAAGTACTAGTACTTATTCATTAGCTACTAGTGCTTATTCTTTAGATACTAGTGCCTTTTCTTTAGATACTAGTGTTTATTCTTTAGGTACTAGTACCTTTTTAAAGATACTAGTACTTATTCATTAGACACTAGTCCTTATTTATTAGATACTAGTACTTATTCATTAGATGCTAGTCCTTATTTATTACATACCAATGCTTATTAATTAGTTACTAGTACTTATTCATTAGATGCTAGTACCTATTAAATAGATACTAGTACTTATTCATTAGACACTAGTACTTATTTCAATGGTGACTAGTAACTATTCTTTTGTTACTAGTCACATTTTTTCCAGTGACTTCTATGGTGATCTGTCATTCAGATATCAACTATTCAGTTCTGACTAGTATGTTAGTATGTATTTCAATTGTGGAATACATACTAGTAT
This sequence comes from Hybognathus amarus, assembly GCA_030378365.1. NCBI lineage: Eukaryota > Metazoa > Chordata > Actinopteri > Cypriniformes > Leuciscidae > Hybognathus > Hybognathus amarus. The sequence goes on from JAQIUQ010001328.1 coordinate 177,040, forward strand.
GTATTCCAAAGCAGGGGTTACGTTTTTGCACGTCGTGCAGAATAACCCTAAAGGCACCAAGGTGGCGGTGCCACCGGCTTTATATATATATATATATATATATATATATATATATATATATATATATATATATACACATACACACACACATAATATATAGCTGCGAGCAGCGATGGAGGGCCAAAGCCGGCGGTACCGCCATCCCGGTGCCTTTAGGCACCGGGGTTGCGGTGCCACCGGCTTGGGCCGCGGAATCGCTGCTCGCAGCTATATTTATTTTTATTTTTTTTTTTTTTCTAGCGACTATTCGGGCACTTTTTGGGGCCCTTAACATGCTCGAAAACTCTTGAAACTTTGCACACGGGGTCAGAACCCGCGGCCATCAGAGCCGGGCTGAAGCTGGTACCCGGGCGTGGCAGGGCGGCTCGTCAGCGCCCCCTGGAATGGGGTCCGAACACCTGGTCCATAACTCAAACACACTTGCATGTAATAATATGAAACTCGGTACACATGTCGATAGCAGAATTTCATCTATACCTCGCGCTCTTGCTTTTCACCCCAGCCCAACAGGAAGTCGGCTATTGAGGTTTTTTTGTAAAACACACGCAATGAACTTTTAAATACTCCTCCTAGAGCTCTGATCCAAATTCGACGAAACTCGGTCAGCGTGAAGTCAAGACATTGAGGATGAAAGTTTGCGTGGGGATTTTTGATATCTCGAACGGTTTGGCCGTGGCGAGGAAACGAAACTATGGCGAGAAACGTGAAACAGGAAGTGTGTCATAACTTCAGCATACATTAACTGATCTGGATGAAACTTCAGCAGTGCGTTCGCTGTAAGAGGACGATCACATGGATGTGACTATTGTGAGTCAAAGTTATAGCGCCACCAACTGGCAGCAGGAAGTGTGTCACTTTCAAAATGCTTTGAAATCACCCTCTTACTTTTTACCCGATTTGCTTCAAACTTCATCTGTATAATGTAAATACACGGCAGATGAAGACCTATGAATGGATTCTTGATATCTTTGAAACTGTTGCCGTGGCGACGCATTAAACTTTACCATTCTTTTAGGATGCATTCTTTTAGGGATTTGAACATTTGTCCATAAATCAAACACACGTGCATGGATTAATATGAAACTCGGTACACTCATAGATCACATCAGGCCAAACAACTTTCGTGCTCTAAGTTTTACGACAGTTCAAACGGAAGTCGGGAATTATGTTTTTTTTTTTAATAAATGTCCTAGAAAAACATCAAATTACAACCCATGCTGTTACCAATCACCACCAAACTCGGTGTGCATGAAGTCAAGACATTGAGGATGCTAAATTCCGGACGGATTTGTGATATCTCTAACGGTTTGGCCGTGGCGGATTTTTTTGACTAAAAAAGGACACATAAAGTGTGTTATAACTTGGTTAGTTTTACTGACAGTTACAAAACTTGCCGTGTATATTGTTCTATTCAAGCCAAACAACTTTCTAATTAACAATAATAAGCTCAAACCCACAGAAAGTCAGATATTGTAGTTTGAATATGATCATGCTCTCTCTAAGCCTAGGCCTGTCACATAGTCTGTGTGTGTTGAGTGTGTGTGTGTGTGTGTAGGGGGAGGGGGCTTAATCATTTCACTGTGTGTCTGGCCTGCTAAAGTAAATACATTTCTTAAGCCTGGTATTTTTTAAATAAGTTTTTGTTTTTATTTTTTTATAAAGTAAAGGCATATAACCTGTTCTATCTGGAAGTGCATTGACAATAAGTTTTATATAATTTAGTGTATCTAATTAAATGAACTTGGTCCATAAATCAAAAATAAGTATAATTCAAAGGAAAGTGTGTTAAAACTTCTGCATACATTAACTGATCTTGATGAAACTTCAGCAGTGTGTTCGATTGTAAGAGGCCGATCACATGGATGTGACTATTGTGAGTCAAAGGCTGCGTTTACACTTGGCATTAACATGCGATCACTAGTGGATCTGATCAGCAGTCGGAGTGATTAGCCAATCAGGACATGGTGAGTTTACATTTGGTTAATTAAATAGCCTCTATCTGCAGATAAGAATCAGATTTGTTTCCTGCATAATATTTAAATGAGATATGTTGCACGGTACTTAGATTAAGAGTAAAAATGATGCAAATAAAACAATGTCCCATAGTAGTTTCATCTTATCGCTTCTGCAATCTCCTAGTAATTAGATAAAAAACATGTTAACGAAGTTATACTTCCAATAGTTTATTATACAAAAATAACTGTACGCTATCATAAAACAAGTCATATCATCGATCATTGGTTTTAAGGCTATAGCTAATGACCATATTGAGATAAATGGGAATTTGGTTAAGAACATGTAAATACATTTAATAAACATTTAACATTTAAAAAATCATATCCTTATCCCTCTGCAAAGCAGCATGCAGCTCATTTAAGATCTATGCTCACCTGTGAATGTACAGCGATCGCCTCGTTCAGATAATGTTGCACAATTAACGAAAATGACACACATAGTATTATGTAAGCCTAAATTAACTGTTTTAAAGATAAACGTTTATTGTAAGATTCAAATAAGTTTTTATTTCTTGTCTCAACCTGCGTCTGGCCATTATTCTTCTCACAGCTCACGGGAGACTGGGTGGGATTTAAATTACCGTCCACCTGTGAATGCAGATATTTATGGCTTATTGCGTTTACATTACATATTAGAATCGATTACAAAGCCTTTTACTACCTTCGAACCTGCACTGCCAGATTCGCACAAATACATTCTTCATTATAAAGAACTGCTTACATTGTCTTTCCTAATGTGTATGTGGGGACACACTCCATACAGGTCATATTAATGCCAAGTGTAACCCAGCCAAATACAGATAGCGCCACCAACTGGCAGCAGAAAGTGTTTCACTTTCAAATGCTTTTTCAAAATCAATACTCTGACTTTTATCCTCATTCCCAAACTTCATCTGTATAACTAAACACGTAGATAATGAGTTAGCATTATTCAATATCTAAGATAATGTTGCCATAGCAACGCATCAAACTTTAACATTCCTTTTTTTGATGATTTTGAGTCTCTTAGCGGCTTTTGGGGCCCTTAATGGGTTTGAAAACTCTTGAAACTTTGCACACAGGTCAGATCCCACAGCCATCAGAGCCGGGCTGAGATGGTACCCGGGTGTGGCAAGGGGGCTAGACAGCGCCCCCTGGAACGGGGTCCAAAAACTTGGTCCATAAATCAAACACGCTTGCATGTAATAATATGAAACTCAGTACACATGTTGATCTCATCGTTTCATATATTCATATATTCTCCTTAAGCCGGACAACTTTCTAATTTACACTCATGAGCTAGGACCCACAGAAAGTCAGATATTTTGGTTTGAAAATGTTGAGTGTCTCTTGAGCCTACACTTCTGTATGGCAAGCCCTTTTAACATTTAAAAGCTAAGTTTGACTATTCGTAATTAACATTGTAGATATCAACAACGTCTTTCTAGTCGTAATTACATTTTGGATAGTTTGTATTATCATTTAAGATATCTGTAACGTAATTGTGACTAGTCGAAACGACAGATAGAGTATGGCAAGCCGTTTTAACATTTAATCATTTTAACCTACTAGTCTCTATTTTCATGCTACTAGTACTTATTTTTTAGATACTAGTATCTATTCCATTAAGTACTAGTACTTACTAGTACTTATTCATTAGATACTAGTACCTATTAAATAGATACTAGTACTTATTCATTAGACACTAGTACTTATTTCAATGGTGACTAGTAACTATTCTTTTGTTACTAGTCACATTTTTCCATTGACTTCTATGGTGATACTGTCATTCAGATATCAACTATTCAGTTCTGACTAGTATGTTAGTATGTATTCCAATTGTGGAATACATACTAGTATGTATTCCAAAGCAGGGGTTACGTCTTTGCACGTCGTGCAGAATAACCCTAAAGGCACCAAGGTGGCGGTGCCACCGGCTTTATATATATATATATATATATATATATAAATATAGCTGCGAGCAGCGACTGGAGGGCCAAAGCCGGCGTCCGCCATCCCGGTGCCTTTAGGCACCGGGGTTGCGGTGCCACCGGCTTGGGCCCGGATCGCTGCTCGCAGCTACTATTTAGGGCCCAAGCCCTGAAAGGGCGCAGAGCCCTATTGTTTTCCTTCCGATTATTTTTTTTTTTTTTTTTTTTTTTTTTTTTTCTAGCGACTATTCGGGCACTTTTGGGGCCCTTAACATGCTCGAAAACTCTTGAAACTTTGCACACGGGGTCAGAACCCGCGGCCATCAGAGCCGGGCTGAAGCTGGTACCCGGGCGTGGCAGGGCGGCTCGTCAGCGCCCCTGGAATGGGGTCCGAACACCTGGTCCATAACTCAAACACACTTGCATGTAATAATATGAAACTCGGTACACATGTCGATAGCAGAATTTCATCTATACCTCGCGTTCTTGCTTTTTACCCCAGCCCAACAGGAAGTCGGCTATTGAGGTTTTTTTGTAAAACACACGCAATGAACTTTTAAATACTCCTCCTAGAGCTTCTTATCCAAATTCGACGAAACTCGGTCAGCGTGAAGTCAAGACATTGAGGATGAAAGTTTGTGTGGGGATTTTTGATATCTCGAACGGTTTGGCCGTGGCGAGGAAACGAAATTATGGCGAGAAACGTGAAACAGGAAGTGTGTCATAACTTCAGCATACATTAACTGATCTGGATGAAACTTCAGCAGTGCGTTCGCTGTAAGAGGACGATCACATGGATGTGACTATTGTGAGTCAAAGTTATAGCGCCACCAACTGGCAGCAGGAAGTGTGTCACTTTCAAAATGCTTTGAAATCACCCTCTTATTTTTACCCGATTTGCTTCAAACTTCATCTGTATAATGTACATACACGGCAGATGAAGACCTATGAATGGATTCTTGATATCTTTGAAACTGTTGCCGTGGCGACGCATTAAACTTTACCATTCTTTTAGGATGCATTCTTTTAGGGATTCGAACATTTGTCCATAAATCAAACACACGTGCATGGATTAATATGAAACTCGGTACACTCATAGATCACATCAGGCCAAACAACTTTCGTGCTCTAAGTTTTACGACAGTTCAAACGGAAGTCGGGAATTATGTTTTTTTTTTTTAAATAATTGTCCTAGAAAAACATCAAATTACAACCCATGCTGTTACCAATCACCACCAAACTCGGTGTGCATGAAGTCAAGACATTGAGGATGCTATATTCCGTACGGATTTTTGATATCTCGAACGGTTTGGCCGTGGCGGATTTTTTTGACTAAAAAAGGACACATAAAGTGTGTTATAACTTGGTTAGTTTTACTGACAGTTACAAAACTTGCCGTGTATATTGTTCTATTCAAGCCAAACAACTTTCTAATTAACAATAATAAGCTCAAACCCACAGAAAGTCAGATATTGTAGTTTGAATATGATCATGCTCTTTCTAAACCTAGGCCTGTCACACAGTCTGTGTGTGTGTGTGTGTGTAGGGGGAGGGGGCTTAATCATTTCACTGTGTGTCTGGCCTGCTAAAGTAAATACATTTCTTAAGCCTGGTATTTTTTACATAAGTTTTATTTAGGGCCCAAGCCCTGAAAGGCGGCAGAGCCCTATTGTTTTCCTTCCGATTATTTTATTTTTTTTTTATTTAGGGCCCAAGCCCTGAAAAGGCGCAGAGCCCTATTGTTTTCCTTCCGATTATTTTTTTTTTTTTTTTTTTTTTTTTTTTTTCTTTTTCTAGCGACTTATTCGGGCACTTTTGGGGCCCTTAACATGCTCGAAAACTCTTGAAACTTTGCACACGGGTCAGAACCCGCGGCCATCAGAGCCGGGCTGAAGCTGGTACCCGGGCGTGGCAGGGCGGCTCGTCAGCGCCCCCTGGAATGGGGTCCGAACACCTGGTCCATAACTCAAACACACTTGCATGTAATAATATGAAACTCGGTACACATGTCGATAGCAGAATTTCATCTATACCTCGCGTTCTTGCTTTCTACCCCAGCCCAACAGGAAGTCGGCTATTGAGGTTTTTTTGTAAAACACACGCAATGAACTTTTAAATACTCCTCCTGAGAGCTCTGATCCAAATTCGACGAAACTCGGTCAGCTAGAAGTCAAGACATTGAGGATGAAAGTTTGTGTGGGGATTTTTGATATCTCGAACGGTTTGGCCGTGGCGAGGAAACGAAACTATGGCGAGAAACGTGAAACAGGAAGTGTGTCATAACTTCAGCATACATTAACTGATCTGGATGAAACTTCAGCAGTGCGTTCGCTGTAAGAGGACGATCACATGGATGTGACTATTGTGAGTCAAAGTTATAGCGCCACCAACTGGCAGCAGGAAGTGTGTCACTTTCAAAATGCTTTGAAATCACCCTCTTATTTTTACCCGATTTGCTTCAAACTTCATCTGTATAATGTACATACACGGCAGATGAAGACCTATGAATGGATTCTTGATATCTTTGAAACTGTTGCCGTGGCGACGCATCAAACTTTACCATTCTTTTAGGATGCATTCTTTTAGGGATTCGAACATTTGTCCATAAATCAAACACACGTGCATGGATTAATATGAAACTCGGTACACTCATAGATCACATCAGGCCAAACAACTTTCGTGCTCTAAGTTTTACGACAGTTCAAACGGAAGTTGGGAATTATGTTTTTTTTTTTAAATAATTGTCCTAGAAAAACATCAAATTACAACCCATGCTGTTACCAATCACCACCAAACTCGGTGTGCATGAAGTCAAGACATTGAGGATGCTATATTCCGGACGGATTTTTGATATCTCGAACGGTTTGGCCGTGGCGGATTTTTTTGACTAAAAAAGGACACATAAAGTGTGTTATAACTTGGTTAGTTTTACTGACAGTTACAAAACTTGCCGTGTATATTGTTCTATTCAAGCCAAACAACTTTCTAATTAACAATAATACGCTCAAACCCACAGAAAGTCAGATATTGTAGTTTGAATATGATCATGCTCCTTCTAAACCTAGGCCTGTCACACAGTCTGTGTGTGTGTGTGTGTGTGTGTAGGGGGAGGGGGCTTAATCATTTCACTGTGTGTCTGGCCTGCTAAAGTAAATACATTTCTTAAGCCTGGTATTTTTTACATAAGTTTTTATTTTTATTTTTTTTATAAGTAAAGGCATATAACCTGTTTAATTGTAGTGCATTGACAATAGTTTTATATAATTAGTGTATTAATTAAATTAACTTGGTCCATAAATCAAAAAAGTAAGTAAATAAACAGACAGATAGAGTATGGCAAACCGTTTTAACATTTAATCATTTTAACCTACTAGTCTCTATTTTCATGCTACTAGTACTTATTTTTAGATACTAGTATCTATTCCATTAAGTACTAGTACTTATTCATTAGCTACTAGTGCTTATTCTTTAGATACTAGTGCCTTTTCTTTAGATACTAGTGTTTATTCTTTAGGTAGTACTACCTTTTTAAAGATACTAGTACTTATTCATTAGACACTAGTCCTTATTTATTAGATACTAGTACTTATTCATTAGATGCTAGTCCTTATTCATTACATACCAATGCTTATTAATTAGTTACTAGTACTTATTCATTAGATACTAGTATCTATTAAATAGATACTAGTACTTATTCATTAGACACTAGTACTTATTTCAATGGTGACTAGTAACTATTCTTTTGTTACTACTAGTCACATTTTTTCCATTGACTTCTATGGTGATCTGTCATTCAGATATCAACTATTCAGTTCTGACTAGTATGTTAGTATGTATTCCAATTGTGGAATACATACTAGTATGTATTCCAAAGCAGGGGTTACGTTTCTGCACGTCGTGCAGAATAACCCAAAAGGCACCAAGGTGGCGGTGCCACCGGCTTTATATATATATATATATATATATATATATATATATATATATATATATATATATATATATATATATAGCTATCGAGCACGATTGCGGCCTCAAGCCGGCTCGGACACTCTTGCGAACTTTGCACACGGGCCAACTCGGCCATCAGAGCCGGGCTGAAGCTGGTACCCGGGCGTGGCAGGCGGCTCGTCAGCGCCCCCTGGAATGGGGTCCGAACACCTGGTCCATAACTCAAACACACTTGCATGTAATAATATGAAACTCGGTACACATGTCGATAGCAGAATTTCATCTATACCTCGCGTTCTTGCTTTTTACCCCAGCCCAACAGGAAGTCGGCTATTGAGGTTTTTTTGTAAAACACACGCAATGAACTTTTAACATCTCCTCCTAGAGCTCCTGATCCAAATTCGACGAAACTCGGTCAGCTCGAAGTCAAGACATTGAGGATGAAAGTTTGTGTGGGGATTTTCGATATCTCTGAAACGGTTTGGCCGTCGCGAGGAAACGAAACTATGGCGAGAAACGTGAAACAGGAAGTGTGTCATAACTTCAGCATACATTAACTGATCTGGATGAAACTTCAGCAGTGCGTTCGCTGTAAGAGGACGATCACATGGATGTGACTATTGTGAGTCAAAGTTATAGCGCCACCAACTGGCAGCAGGAAGTGTGTCACTTTCAAAATGCTTTGAAATCACCCTCTGATTTTTACCCGATTTGCTTCAAACTTCATCTGTATAATGTACATACACGGCAGATGAAGACCTATGAATGGATTCTTGATATCTTTGAAACTGTTGCCGTGGCGACGCATCAAACTTTACCATTCTTTTAGGATGCATTCTTTAGGGATTCGAACATTTGTCCATAAATCAAACACACGTGCACTGGATTAATATGAAACTCGGTACACTCATAGATCACATCAGGCCAAACAACTTTCGTGCTCTAAGTTTTACGACAGTTCAAACGGAAGTCGGGAATTATGTTTTTTTTTTTTTAAATAATTGTCCTAGAAAAACATCAAATTACAACCCATGCTGTTACCAATCACCACCAAACTCGGTGTGCATGAAGTCAAGACATTGAGGATGCTATATTCCGGACGGATTTTTGATATCTCGAACGGTTTGGCCGTGGCGGATTTTTTTGACTAAAAAAGGACACATAAAGTGTGTTATAACTTGGTTAGTTTTACTGACAGTTACAAAACTTGCCGTGTATATTGTTCTATTCAAGCCAAACAACTTTCTAATTAACAATAATAAGCTCAAACCCACAGAAAGTCAGATATTGTAGTTTGAATATGATCATGCTCTTTCTGAGCCTAGGCCTGTCACACAGTCTGTGTGTGTGTGTGTGATTGAGTCTTTTGACACACAGTCTCTGTGTGTGTGTGTAGGGGGAGGGGGCTTAATAATTTCACTGTGTGTCTGGCCTGCTAAAGTAAATACATTTCTTAAGCCTGGTATTTTTTAAATAAGTTTTTGTTTTTATTTTTTTATAAGTAAAGACATATAACCTGTTTAATTGTAGTGCATTGACAATAGTTTTATATAATTAGTGTATTAATTAAATTAACTTGGTCCATAAATCAAAAAGGAAGTGTGTTAAAACTTCTGCATACATTAACTGATCTTGATGAAACTTCAGCAGTGTGTTCGTTGTAAGAGGCCGATCACATGGATGTGACTATTGTGAGTCAAATATATAGCGCCACCAACTGGCAGCAGAAAGTGTTTCACTTGCAAAATGCTTTGAAATCACACTCTTACTTTTACCCCGATTTGCTTCAAACTTCATCTGTATAATGTAAACACACGCCAGATGAAGAGCTGTGAAAGCATTATTCAATATCTAAGATAATGTTGCCATAGCAACGCATCAAACTTTAACATTCCTTTTTTTTTGATGATTTTGAGTCTCTTAGCGGCTTTTGGGGCCCTTAATGGGTTTGAAAACTCTTGAAACTTTGCACACAGGTCAGATCCCACAGCCATCAGAGCCGGGAAGATGGTACCCGGGTGTGGCAAGGGGGCTAGACAGCGCCCCCTGGAACGGGGTCCAAAAACTTGGTCCATAAATCAAACACGCTTGCATGTAATAATATGAAACTCAGTACACATGTTGATCTCATCGTTTCATATATTCATATATTCTCCTCAAGCCGGACAACTTTCTAATTTACACTCATGAGCTAGGACCCACAGAAAGTCAGATATTTTGGTTTGAAAATGTTGAGTGTCTCTCTGAGCCTACACTTCTGTATGGCAAGCCCTTTTAACATTTAAAAGCTAAGTTTGACTATTCGTAATTAACATTGTAGATATCAACAACGTCTTTCTAGTCGTAATTACATTTTGGATAGTTTGTATTATCATTTAAGATATCTGTAACGTAATTGTGACTAGTCGAAACGACAGATAGAGTATGGCAAGCCGTTTTAACATTTAATCATTTTAACCTACTAGTCTCTATTTTCATGCTACTAGTACTTATTTTTTAGATACTAGTATCTATTCCATTAAGTACTAGTACTTATTCATTAGCTACTAGTGCTTATTCTTTAGATACTAGTGCCTTTTCTTTAGATACTAGTGTTTATTCTTTAGGTACTAGTACCTTTTTAAAGATACTAGTACTTATTCATTAGACACTAGTCCTTATTTATTAGATACTAGTACTTATTCATTAGATGCTAGTCCTTATTCATTACATACCAATGCTTATTAATTAGTTACTAGTACTTATTCATTAGATGCTAGTACCTATTAAATAGATACTAGTACTTATTCATTAGACACTAGTACTTATTTTCAATGGTGACTAGTAACTATTCTTTTGTTACTAGTCACATTTTTTCCAGTGACTTCTATGGTGATCTGTCATTCAGATATCAACTATTCAGTTCTGACTAGTATGTTAGTATGTATTCCAATTGTGGAATACATACTAGTATGTATTCCAAAGCAGGGGTTACGTTTTCGCACGTCGTGCAGAATAACCCTAAAGGCACCAAGGTGGCGGTGCCACCGGCTTTATATATATATATATATATATATATATATATATATATATATATATATACATATATATAAATATAGCCTGCGAGCAGCGATTGAGGGCTGAAGCCGGCGGTACCGCCATCCCGGTGCCTTTAGGCACCGGGGTTGCGGTGCCACCGGCTTGGGCCCGCGATCGCTGCTCGCAGCTATATTTTTTTTTATTTTTTTTTTTTTATTTTTTTTTTTCTTTTTTTCTAGGCGACTATTCGGGCACTTTTTGGGGCCCTTAACATGCTCGAAACTCTTGAAACTTTGCACACGGGGTCAGAACCCGCGGCCATCAGAGCCGGGCTGAAGCTGGTACCCGGGCGTGGCAGGGCGGCTCGTCAGCGCCCCCTGGAATGGGGTCCGAACACCTGGTCCATAACTCAAACACACTTGCATGTAATAATATGAAACTCGGTACACATGTCGATAGCAGAATTTCATCTATACCTCGCGTTCTTGCTTTTTACCCCAGCCCAACAGGAAGTCGGCTATTGAGGTTTTTTTGTAAAACACACGCAATGAACTTTTAAATACTCCTCCTAGAGCTCTGATCCAAATTCGACGAAACTCGGTCAGCGTGAAGTCAAGACATTGAGGATGAAAGTTTGTGTGGGGATTTTGATATCTCGAACGGTTTGGCCGTGGCGAGGAAACGAAACTATGGCGAGAAACGTGAAACAGGAAGTGTGTCATAACTTCAGCATACATTAACTGATCTGGATGAAACTTCAGCAGTGCGTTCGCTGTAAGAGGACGATCACATGGATGTGACTATTGTGAGTCAAGTTATAGCGCCACCAACTGGCAGCAGGAAGTGTGTCACTTTCAAAATGCTTTGAAATCACCCTCTTATTTTTACCCGATTTGCTTCAAACTTCATCTGTATAATGTACATACACGGCAGATGAAGACCTATGAATGGATTCTTGATATCTTTGAAACTGTTGCCGTGGCGACGCATCAAACTTTACCATTCTTTTAGGATGCATTCTTTTAGGGATTCGAACATTTGTCCATAAATCAAACACACGTGCATGGATTAATATGAAACTCGGTACACTCATAGATCACATCAGGCCAAACAACTTTCGTGCTCTAAGTTTTACGACAGTTCAAACGGAAGTCGGGAATTATGTTTTTTTTTTTTAAATAATTGTCCTAGAAAAACATCAAATTACAACCCATGCTGTTACCAATCACCACCAAACTCGGTGTGCATGAAGTCAAGACATTGAGGATGCTATATTCCGGACGGATTTTTGATATCTCGAACGGTTTGGCCGTGGCGGATTTTTTTGACTAAAAAAGGACACATAAAGTGTGTTATAACTTGGTTAGTTTTACTGACAGTTACAAAACTTGCCGTGTATATTGTTCTATTCAAGCCAAACAACTTTCTAATTAACAATAATAAGCTCAAACCCACAGAAAGTCAGATATTGTAGTTTGAATATGATCATGCTCTTTCTAAACCTAGGCCTGTCACACAGTCTGTGTGTGTGTGTGTGTGTGTAGGGGGAGGGGGCTTAATCATTTCACTGTGTGTCTGGCCTGCTAAAGTAAATACATTTCTTAAGCCTGGTATTTTTTACATAAGTTTTTATTTTTATTTTTTTTATAAGTAAAGGCATATAACCTGTTTAATTGTAGTGCATTGACAATAGTTTTATATAATTAGTGTATTAATTAAATTAACTTGGTCCATAAATCAAAAAAGTAAGTAAATAAATCAAAAGGAAGTGTGTTAAAACTTCTGCATACATTAACTGATCTTGATGAAACTTCAGCAGTGTGTTCGTTGTAAGAGGTCAGTCACATAGATGTGAGTCAAATATATAGCGCCACCAACTGGCAGCAGAAAGTGTTTCACTTTCAAAATGCTTTGAAATCGCACTCTTACTTTTACCCGATTTGCTTCAAATGTAAACACACGCCAGATGAAGAGCTGTGAAAGCATTATTCAATATCTAAGATAATGTTGCCATAGCAACGCATCAAACTTTAACATTCCTTTTTTTTGATGATTTTGAGTCTCTTAGCGGCTTTTGGGGCCCTTAATGGGTTTGAAAACTCTTGAAACTTTGCACACAGGTCAGATCCCACAGCCATCAGAGCCGGGCTGAAGATGGTACCCGGGTGTGGCAAGGGGGCTAGACAGCGCCCCCTGGAACGGGGTCCAAAAACTTGGTCCATAAATCAAACACGCTTGCATGTAATAATATGAAACTCAGTACACATGTTGATCTCATCGTTTCATATATTCATATATTCTCCTTAAGCCGGACAACTTTCTAATTTACACTCATGAGCTAGGACCCACAGAAAGTCAGATATTTTGGTTTGAAAATGTTGAGTGTCTCTCTGAGCCTACACTTCTGTATGGCAAGCCCTTTTAACATTTAAAAGCTAAGTTTGACTATTCGTAATTAACATTGTAGATATCAACAACGTCTTTCTAGTCGTAATTACATTTTGGATAGTTTGTATTATCATTTAAGATATCTGTAACGTAATTGTGACTAGTCGAAACGACAGATAGAGTATGGCAAACCGTTTTAACATTTAATCATTTTAACCTACTAGTCTCTATTTTCATGCTACTAGTACTTATTTTTTAGATACTAGTATCTATTCCATTAAGTACTAGTACTTATTCATTAGCTACTAGTGCTTATTCTTTAGATACTAGTGCCTTTTCTTTAGATACTAGTGTTTATTCTTTAGGTAGTAGTACCTTTTTAAAGATACTAGTACTTATTCATTAGACACTAGTCCTTATTTATTAGATACTAGTACTTATTCATTAGATGCTAGTCCTTATTCATTACATACCAATGCTTATTAATTAGTTATTAGTACTTATTCATTAGATACTAGTATCTATTAAATAGATACTAGTACTTATTCATTAGACACTAGTACTTATTTCAATGGTGACTAGTAACTATTCTTTTGTTACTACTAGTCACATTTTTTCCATTGACTTCTATGGTGATCTGTCATTCAGATATCAACTATTCAGTTCTGACTAGTATGTTAGTATGTATTCCAATTGTGGAATACATACTAGTATGTATTCCAAAAGCAGGGGTTACGTTTCTGCACGTCGTGCAGAATAACCCAAAAGGCACCAAGGTGGCGGTGCCACCGGCTTATATATATATATATATATATATATATATATATATATATATATATATATATATATATATATAGTACACATAAATATAGCTGCGAGCAGCGATGGAGGGCCAAAGCCGGCGGTACGCCATCCCGGTGCCTTTATGGATTGGGGTTGCGGTGCCACCCGGCTTGGGCCCGCGAATCGCTGCTCGCAGCTATATTTTTATTTTTTTATAAAGAAAGGCATATAACCGGTTTAATTAGTGCATTGACAATAGTTTTATATAATTAGTGTATTAATTAAATTAACTTGGTCCATAAATCAAAAAAGAAGTAAATAAATCAAAAGGAAAAGTGTGTATGGAAAGCTTCTGCAGCACACCAACCTGATCTCGATGAGACTTCAGGAGTGTGTCGTTGTAAGAGGCCGATCACATGGATGTGACTATTGCGAGTAAGGCTGCGTTACACCTGGCATTAACATTCACCGTGACATGATCAAGAGATCGGATCATTAGCCAATCAGGACATGGTGAGTTTATTTGGTCACATTAAGTAGCCTTGTATCTGGAAAGAGAGTATTTCGGTTTCCGGCATAAATATTTAATTATATGTCACGACACCAGATTAAGAGTAAAAATGATGAGAAAACAATGTCCAGAGTTTCATCATTCGCTTTGCAATTCCAGAATTAAAAAACATGTTAACCAAATCATACTTCAGTTGATCATAAAACAACTGGGTTGAGCATAAAACAAGTCATATCATCGAATTATCTGGCTTTAAGGTTATAGCGTGCAATGACTATATTGACAGAAATGGGAGAATCTGTTAACACCAAACACATTCAATAAAAACATTCAACATTTAAAAAATCAGATTCCGAATTATCCTCTGGCAAAGCAGCATGCAGCTCTTATTAAGATCTCATGACTGACTGTGAATGTACAGCGATTCGCGATAATGTTGCACAATTAACTAAAATGAATATAGTATCATGTAAGCCTAATTCTAACTGTTTAACAGAAACGTCTAGATCTAAGATTCATACAAGTTTTATTTCTTGTCTCAACTGCTGGGCTTACATTATTCTCTCACAGCCACCCTTGGGAGACTGGCTGGATTTGATGTCCCACTGAATGCATTATGGCTGATTTGCCCATTACACCATCACCACAACCCCTTTTATGTAATCTTAGAACCTGGCATTATATTCAATATTCTCATCATAATAACCTCTGACATTGTCTTTTTCAATGTGCAATGGTGGCACATCCATACAGGTCGGATTAATGCTAGTGAAACCCAGCCAACATAGAAGCCACTGCCAATGAGGATAAGTGTTTCACTTTCAAAATGCTTTCGAAATCACACTCTTACTTTTATCCTCGATTTGCTTCAAACTTCATCTGTATAATGTGAACACACGCCAGATTGAAGAGCTGTGAAAGCATTCATTCAATATCTAAGATAATGTTGCCATAGCAATCGCATTAAACTTTAACATTCCTTTTTTTGTGACTATTTTGAGTCTCTTAGCGGCTTTTGGGGCCCTTAATGGGTTTGAAAACTCTTGAAAACTTTGCACACAGGTCAGATCCCACAGCCATCAGAGCCGGGCTAGATGGTACCCGGGTGTGGCAAGGGGGCTAGACAGCGCCCCTGGAACGGGTGTCCAAAAACTTGGTCCATAAATCAAACACGCTTGCATGTAATAATATGAAACTCAGACACATGTTGATCTCATCGTTTCATATATTCATATATTCTCCTCTAGCTGGAGACAACTTTCTAATTTACACTCATGAGCTAGGACCCACAGAAAGTCAGATATTTTGGTTTGAAAATGTTGAGTGTCTCTCTGAGCCTACACTTCTGTATGGCAAGCCCTTTTAACATTTAAAAGCTGAAGTTTGACTATTCGGAATTAACATTGTAGATATCAACAATGTCTCTCTAGTCGTAATTACATTTTGGATAGTTTGTATTATCATTTAATATCTGTAACGTAATTGTGCACTAGTCCGAAACGACAGATAGAGTAATGGCAAGCCGTTTTAACATTTAATCATTTTAACCTACTAGTCTCTATTTTCATGCTACTAGCACTTATTTTTTAGATACTAGTATTGATTCCATTAAAGTACTTAGCACCACTAATACCGATTTATTAGATATTATACCTATTAAAATATACTATACCATCCATTAACACTAATACCTTATCTTTAATGGTGATGAGTACATTTCTTTGTCACTAGTCACATTTTATTCAGACTTTTATGGTGATTGTTGTATTCATATCAACTATTCAGTTCTGACTATGCTAAAAGCAATCATTCATTGTGTAGCATACTAGCACCATCCAAAGTAGGGTTAATTGCTTTTGGCATTGCAACAAAGTAACCTAGCAGGTGGTTGGTGCTGCCATTTGTACTTTATATATATATATATATATATATATAATAAGCCCGTTTAGCAGTGATGAGGGCTAGTTCTGCCGGGTTGTGCCATTCCCGCCCTGTGCCTCCCAGGCACCGGGGTCGGGCCCGGGTGCCACCTGGCTGGCCTCAAATCGCCTGCTCCCGCAGTCACCCAGGGCTGAGCTGAAAGGCGCAGAGCCTGATTTGTTTTTCCTTCTGATTATTTTTTTTCTTCTCTCAATCACCATTTGGGCACTTTGGGGGCCTGACACTGTCGAAACTCTTGAAAATCTTTGCACATGGTAACCAGAGCGTGGCCATCAGAGTTGGGCTTAAGCTGGTAGAGACTTGTTGGGCAGGTCGGTGCTTCAGCTGCAATGGTTGAAACACTGGTCCACAACTCAAACACACTTGCATGTAATAATATGAAACTCGGTACACATGTCGATAGCAGAATTTCATCTATACCTCGCGTTCTTGCTTTCTACCCCAGCCCAACAGGAAGTCGGCTATTGAGGTTTTTTTGTAAAACACACGCAATGAACTTTTAAATACTCCTCCTAGAGCTCTGATCCAAATTCGACGAAACTCGGTCAGCTAGAAGTCAAGACATTGAGGATGAAAGTTTGTGTGGGATTTTCGATATCTCGAACGGTTTGGCCGTGGCGAGGAAACGAAACTATGGCGAGAAACGTGAAACAGGAAGTGTGTCATAACTTCAGCATACATTAACTGATCTGGATGAAACTTCAGCAGTGCGTTCGCTGTAAGAGGACGATCACATGGATGTGACTATTGTGAGTCAAAGTTATAGCGCCACCAACTGGCAGCAGGAAGTGTGTCACTTTCAAAATGCTTTGAAATCACCCTCTTATTTTTACCTCGATTTGCTTCAAACTTCATCTGTATAATGTACATACACGGCAGATGAAGACCTATGAATGGATTCTTGATATCTTTGAAACTGTTGCCGTGGCGACGCATTAAACTTTACCATTCTTTTAGGATGCATTCTTTTAGGGATTCGAACATTTGTCCATAAATCAAACACACGTGCATGGATTAATATGAAACTCGGTACACTCATAGATCACATCAGGCCAAACAACTTTCGTGCTCTAAGTTTTACGACAGTTCAAACGGAAGTCGGGAATTATGTTTTTTTTTTTAAATAATTGTCCTAGAAAAACATCAAATTACAACCCATGCTGTTACCAATCACCACCAAACTCGGTGTGCATGAAGTCAAGACATTGAGGATGCTATATTCCGGACGGATTTTTGATATCTCGAACGGTTTGGCCGTGGCGGATTTTTTTGACTAAAAAAGGACACATAAAGTGTGTTATAACTTGGTTAGTTTTACTGACAGTTACAAAACTTGCCGTGTATATTGTTCTATTCAAGCCAAACAACTTTCTAATTAACAATAATAAGCTCAAACCCACAGAAAGTCAGATATTGTAGTTTGAATATGATCATGCTCTTTCTAAGCCTAGGCCTGTCACACAGTCTGTGTTGTGTGTGTGTGTGTGTGTGTAGGGGGAGGGGGCTTAATCATTTCACTGTGTGTCTGGCCTGCTAAGTAAATACATTTCTTAAGCCTGGTATTTTTTACAAACTTTATTAGGGCCCAAGCCTGAAAGGGCGCAGAGCCCTATTGTTTTCCTTCCGATTATTTTTTTTATTTTTTTTTTTTTTTTTTTTTTTTTTTCTAGCGACTATTCGGGCACTTTTGGGGCCTCTTAACATGCTCGAAACTCTTGAAACTTTGCACACGGGGTCAGAGCCCGCGGCCATCAGAGCCGGGGCTGAAGCTGGTACCCGGGCGTGGCAGGGCGGCTCTGCCAGCGCCCCTGGAATGGGGTCCGAACACCTGGTCCATAACTCAAACACACTTGCATGTAATAATATGAAACTCGGTACACATGTCCAGAGCAGAATTTCACTCATACCTCGCGTTCTTGCTCTCTACCCCAGCCCAACAGGAAGTCGGCTATTGAGGTTTTTTTGTAAAACACACGCAATGAACTTTTAAATACTCCTCCTGAGAGCTCTGATCCAAATTCGACGAAACTCGGTCAGCGTGAAGTCAAGACATTGAGGATGAAACTTTGTGCTGGGATTTTGATCTCCTAACAATATGTAACTGAATGAAGTAACTTGA
>JAQIUQ010001329.1:0-148232 GCA_030378365.1 Hybognathus amarus
GAGTTATGTATTGCTCATAAGTATTGAAAACAATCAGGATAGCATCATGAGAACCCGAACTCGAAAGATGGACTAATCATTTCTCTTCCGGTGCTGACAGCATAGACTATATGGGACTGACAGGAAGAACGAAAGACTCGAGATCCGGCCGAACTTGAGAGATGAGACTAATCTTTATTCTTTCCGGTACTGCTGTGCTATCTGGCACGGCCGCTTCCTTTCGGCGCCCATGTTATGGTGTCGTTCACACCAGACGCGGAGCGTCGCGGCGAGGCGCAGCCGGCCCGCGCCGTGAAGCGCCAGTTTCGGCGTCTAGTCTATTTTTTCCGGGAGCCGCGAATGATCCGCGTCAATTACGGAAGGAAGTTACACCAAGACACACTCGACCATCCGGTAAATGTAATCAAGATTTTCGTAAGTAGCCTACTAGATGTTTTGGAATATTTAACATGACATTTTAATTATATAATGATGAAATGAATGAAATGATTCGATAAAAGATTAGTTCATTTTGCTGAACGAGACTCAAAGATCCGAGTCAGTAAAATGATCCGAACTTCCCACCACTACAGCTGTCAATTAATCCATCACTGCGGGTCTCATGTGCACGCTCCCTGCTCAGCCCCGCCCTTGGCTCGTCCCCTCTGTCTCCGCTGGGGTCTGCCCACTTTTTTAGCATTTTTCAAATTTTGCCAGTGGGTGGAGTCAGGCTTTGACCAGGGGTTTAGTTACACTTTAATAAACAATAATTAATTACATCTACAAAATGTTGCAGAATAATGTAATGACTGAATAATAGCCTATAAAGAACCTCTGTGCCAAAAGGGTTCTTTCAGTTCATTATCTTTTTTTTTTTTTTTGCATAAAAAGGTCCTTTGCAGTTGAGTAAAGAACCCTATATGCTACATATATAGAACCCTTTTTTCTAAGAGTGTAGATATTCAAGTGTAAATTAAGTAAAGCTATTTATGCACTTAAAGATATCTGAGAGGGTTTCTTCACTGTCCTGTGCATTGGGGAAAAATGGGCATTACAAAGTGTTGTACTTTCTTCCCTTTTGATGTAAAGTTAGAAAAAGACTTACTGCACATGCTTCAGCCAACAAAAGTGTTAGTGTATTGAAGTGATATAATGAAGTACACTGGGGGAAGTGTGATCAATAACTCATAGCAACATATTTTTTTCTTAACTATGTAGTTTCACAGTCACACATGTAGAAGTCAAAGCAGTTCATTACTTCTCAAGGTTTAACAGCTGATATGACTGGACAGCTATTTGGATTATAGGCCTATTAATTTAATGCAGCAACAAATTATTTTATAGTGTACTATAGGTTCATTTACCAGCAGTGAAGGTGCTGTGTGTGTGAGGAAGAGCTGAACACAAGGATGCCCTCCACAAGGTTCACATTTAACCCAAGGGCCAGCTCTTCTGCCTGGGTAATGTGGGGTGCAGGACCACCACCTGTTTGTTTTTCTTTTTTTTCTTCAACCTTTTTCTTGCTTTTATAAGCAGGCAAACGTTTATTAACAGTGCCTTTTTAAAAGAGATTAGTTAGTACAAATTACTATTATCTAGAATATTATAGTACTTCACTTTTACTTGTTCCTATGTTCTAGCAGTGGGTGGTGACTCTGACATTACAATGAACAACGTTATTAATTATTTAGAAATTATTAAAATATAAAAATATAACTACAAACTTAATTTGTCTGCTACTTTTTGCCGGCTCTCTCTCTCTCTCCCTAAGGTGTTTCCTGCATTTTAATTAAGTATTCCAATTCAGCTTATCCTTCATGTAATAACTCTTGCTCTTCTGTGGAGAAAAAACCGGAGCACACTCTTTGGCCATGGTGAACAGCCAATAGCAACGTTGCTGATCAATGTTTCAACTATCGATACATATCCCCTTTTAACCCAGCGCATGAATGCGCAATTATCTCAAATAACTCAATCCAGGTATACTAATCCTAACCGGCAGGTGTGTTCGAAGAACCCAATTAGCCGGATCATGATGAGCACGATGATATTATCTTAAATGTCTTGTTTGATCTCAGATGTCTCGTTTGATCCTAACCTCCAGTAGAGAAAAGAACAGCAGATCTTCAATGGAGAATAATTCATGGTGCAGTAGCCACAGACAAACATGTGGCACACCTGAACCCAGCAGTAGGGGTGGGATGCAGGTTTTGTGGAGAAGAAAATTTCGAACATTTGTTTTTAAAATGTAAAAGACTGTAAGGTCTTTCTGAAGATTGTTCTAATAGATTGTTTCAAGTTTTTGTTGAAGATTTCTCAGAGGAAGAAGGAAGATGAGTCTGTTAAAGTATTTAACAGGAACTGTGAAATTGGCAATATGGAAAACCAGGAAAAATCAAGGATTGCAGCTTAATAGTATTAATGTTGAAGTGATGTTTATGAAATTAGTGGCTGGTAGACTATAAATAGAATTTGCATACTATAGTCTTGTAAATAATGAGAAGGGTTTCAGTGATCTGTGGTGTGTTAATGATGCTTGTTTGTTGTTTATGATGGAAATCTGGTTTTTGAATTTTAATGTGTTTTTTTATTTTTTATTTTTTTCCATATATACAAATAATGTTAATTGTTGAATATTAAGTGTTTTAAATAAAGTTTTGTAAACATCTCTCTCTCTCTGGTGCGCAATCTAAACTTCGAGCGTGTTGTGTAACCATAGTAACCATAGTAACTTTGATCTGCTTGAATATTTTAATCGTCTTTAATACATGATTCCGAAGAATAGATTAAAATACCCGGTATTTAAAAAAAAAACTAAATTATTAAAATTTAGGAGAACAAGTTGACTTGTAGTTGCTAAGTTACTTACAGTCAGTTCAATGTCTGTTGGGGACCAGCTTAATAAACAAGATATTAAGCTGACAGTCTACTAATACTCTAATGATAGTTAGTTGACATGTAGCGGCAAAGTTACTTGTAAGTTTGATGTCTAAAGTGGAAATAAAGTGAAATAAAAGAAATAAATCAAAATAAAGTGTTACCGATTTATTTTTGTTTGTGTATGTGGTTTCAGTGTGTTTGTAATGTTGAATTGATTTTTTTGTTGTTTATTTACTATTATTTTTATTAGGGTTTTGTTTGTTAATCAATTTATTTAGTTTGTTTATTTTGGGTTGGTTGTATTTTGTTTTGCCTTACATCACTACTACTCAATAACAGAACTGATTAATTGTGGTTTGTGGGGTTTTTTTTCTACTTTGGTTTATTTGGGTGGTGTTGAGTGGGTTGAAATAATTACTGTATTGCTTGGTTGGTTTGAAGTGTTTGATTTGTATTTATTTTGCTCTATTATTGGAGCAGTGAAATGTTTTATGCAATGACTTGATGGTAAAATCAAGTATATTGGTTGGTTTGTGTCTGGCCTGGGTATGGCTGGGTATAAATTGTGTTTTTTTTATGATTGAAATTGAGCTCAATGTGTTTTAATAACTAATTGTTAAATACTTTTGTGTGGGGTTTTGTCTCTGCTCTTCCTTTTCATTTAGTTGAAAGCCTGATTGGGAAGGGTACAGGGCCTTGAGTACGGGCCTTAAGTAAACTAATTGAGTCATTCGGTCACATATGCTTCTAACCACAGCTTCGAGAGCTGTCGTTCCAACCACACAACTTTGCCATGCTGTTTGCAAATGTTCGTTGGAACTATTGTTTCGATTGAACTATGCTGATAACGACGTAATCTTGCGAACCATAGTTGGCTGCAACGATGCTTTTGGGAAACGCACCCCTGGATCATCACTGTTTTCTCCAGTGTAGCTGTATAGATAAGCTGAACTAAACTTGTATTCAACAAAAATTAACCATCATTGAACTTACTAAGCTGGACTATGACGCTATTTTCTTCTAGATGTGCTGTACAGCCGAAACAAACTTTCGTGCATTATCACTGTAAAGCTGCTTTAAAATAATTTGTAATGTTAAAAAGAGCTATATAGATAAAGGTGACTTGACTTGATTGTAGGTGCATGGAAAAAAGTCTTCTAAATCTCTCCCTTTGTGCTCCATGGAAAAAAAGAGAGGTATGAATTTGGAACAACATGAGGTTAGATTAAAATTGATTAAACTGTTTCCTTGAGTTTTTGAAGTCATGATCAAGTGATCAAAAAAGGTCACACACAGTTCAGGAGTGATTATCCCATTATGCCTGTTCATTCAAACGACTACATGTTTTTCCAAGCAGCTCTAACACAGCAAACATACTGTAAGCCCTGACAAGCACAGCCCAATATTTTTCAGGCTGTACTATGATGTTCAATGAACTGCTGACTGCAACTAAATGAAAGCAAAAACATAGCAGTGTGAAACAATTACTCTTTGAGAGTATAAACACTAAAGCTGTTTTAGTTGGGCTATTTTCACGTTTTCTCTGATTCTGTTTCAACACTACTCTACATGGCCACTTAACCTTGCTTCTGTTGGCCATGAATTTAAGATGAGTAAAAAAACATGCACACATTATCCAAAATAGGCAGCAGTGCTTTCAGTGTCAAATGTGATCCACTAAGGCCAAATTTTGTGAACTCGCTTAACTGCACAGGGGTAAATGTTATTAGCCACTGAAGCATGTAATTTAATTGACCTATGGCTACGCCACGCCCTCAAACGCGATGAGCCAATCACAGTGTGCAGCTAACCCAATACACTCGGACATTCTCTGCTTCCACGTCCATTGAAATCCATTGCAGTTAGTCAGTTTTCATTAGTTTTTACTTGTCATTTTAAGTTTAAGATGGTCAAACGGTGTGCATGGGGTACATGCAACTCCGACACTAGGTTCCCAAGAGGCTTGGCGACGGTGTGTATGTTTGACCCTTTCCCAAACAACATCTCAACCTATGCTATCTCACGACCAATTTGTACGAATTCAACGAATGATTAAAAAGTGTCTAATTCATAAGACCACACTTTAACGAAAGTCGTATCGATTTTGTATAAACCTGACGTGTATGGGTATGGTTTAGGGGCCGGGTAAAGGAGTAGGTCATTCAATTCAATTGGCCAATTTCGTAAAATATGTATCGATTTAGCAAAATCGATACTAATTTGTACGAGTGAGGTCGTATGAATTGTTACGAATTACCCGCTTTTTAATCATTCGTCGAATTCATACGATTTGGTCGTGAGAATCGGGTTGTCTCAACTGAGATAAGTGTCTGCTTTGGATAAAGTTATGCGATTAACTTATGCGGTAGACCACAACACCAACTAAACGTGGATAAATTAAACAAGGATGTCTACATATGTTCTAAGTTAAGTCAACAACGTATTTGAACGTTATCTTTGAAATCTCTAACATAACTTTAGGCTAATGTTAGCCTAACTTTAGAAAACGTTAACATTAGCTTCTAGCTGCGTTGTAGCCTACATCATGTCACTTAGCTTCATTAACGTATCTGTAAATAACCGAGATAACAAATGTTAACAATGTTGTGCAGAATGATTCAGATAAATACTGTAGCACCAAAGGGTGATGGCAATGCTATGCGGTTTATCACGTTTACACTGTGACCTGTACATTTTTGCCTGGAGCTGAAGCTTTTCATCGACCTTCTCAACAGTAAAATGATTAAAATAACCCTCCAATGCATAGTTAAGGCCCTTTAGGTGACTTGGGGATGATCTATAATCTTTCTGTCTCCCAAATCACCAATTGCCTCCTGTGAAATGTCTCCTGCTGTGACCTGCTGCCATAGCGCCTGTCCCCGAATGTTGACTGTGTCTGAGTGAGTGGAGGGGGTGTGGCTTAGCCATAGGTCAATTGTGAGTCACCAAATGCAAAATATTGAGCAGTTTGCTTACTATAATAGAGAATGTTGAACAAATTATGGCATGAGAGGTGCTCATGTGACTGCTTGTCTTCAAAATGTGGTTTAAGCCATTAGAGAAAAAGCATTTCACTGCAAAGACAGGCAGAAGCTTGCTGCAGTGCCCCTTTTTTCTGGTAGTATCAGATCAGCCTCACCTGTGTCTCCACATCTGTCAGTTTGCGTGTGTTCTCTGCCGATTGGCTTAGAAGATTGGTCCCGAATCTCCAGCATGGTGGCTGTCTGGGTGTGAATGACATTCCGTTCCATCTCTGATCTCACATTCTCCTGAATATAGTTCTCCAGCTGTAAACAAGACATTAGACGCATCAACAAAAATACACCAACATCTCCATCTAATATTCTAGTACATAACTCAAACAACTTTATGCACGGAGAGGCATAAAAACATTTGAATTATTCTAAACTTTCGAACCGGTAATGTGTGTGTACTAGTAAGTGTGGAATAAATCAGGTGTTTATTTTTAATTCAATGTTTTCAATTTCAAAGTCTCTTATGCTCACCAAGTTTGCATTTATTTGAGCAAAAATGCCAATGTCAACGCCAACAGGGGATATAGTCATCGGACTAAAATTTGGCAAAACCGACAAAAAGAACATGTCTGTCTATGTTTGTTGCTGTCTGTTGGTGCAATGAGCCTTTGGTGAAAATGATATATAATATTGAAAAGGGCCTGAAACAGGCCAAAACAGCACAAAAACAATCAATATGAAATGCATGGTCTGAAATCTGCTGTACATTCAATCTTACTGACGGTGCTTTGACTCCCTTCGGACAAATGGACTTGAGTGCACACTGTACAATTATAATGAGGCAATACAAAAATGTCCTCATCCATCTCCAGTGCCATTGTCTCCAACCAAATGACATCTGCACACAAAGACCGTGACACAGTACACTTCATACCATAAGACACAATGCAAGGCATCGCTTCAGCCATGGCTACTGTACCACCCTGCTGAGACACTGTTGTGAACACGCTTGGGTAAACTTACTTTGTTCGCTCAGTTTAAATCATCATTGGCTGTGATACTAAGTGAGGTAAAAATAAAGATCATGACCATTTATGCAAGCTATAAATTTGAGCCACCAAGCATTTGAGAGTAATAAACCATTCTCTGATTGATGTGGCCTTTTAGAAAATGACAAAAAGTGAGAGAAATCCTGTCAAATCTTCACTGTACCATGTAATTTTTTTAACGTTTTTCCAAGGATCTTTTTTTTTTTTTGGCCAGTCCCTAAATGAGCTTTGCAGAAAACTAAAGTGGCATTGATTAAACTACCTTTAATCTTGCTGTTCCGCCACTTTCAGTAATGAACATTCAAAGAGTTTTAATTGAGTTAAATAATGAGGCATAAAAAAACGGAAGTGAATTAAAAACCGGCCAAGTCCATTTGTATTTTTTCCATTTCATGGAAAATGAGATTTATTATTAAAAGGGGCCAAATATGAACACTCTGGCTGTGAAGCTTTACTGAAAACAATAGGCCTACTCAAGGATAGTTGAGCAAGAATAATTTTATTGAGCAATCTTTCATTTCTTTAGAGGAATCGTTCATCTGAAGAAAAGAAAAAATCTACTCGCCCTCATGACGTTCAAAATCTGTTATTTGTATTTATTTATTTTTTCCTATGGAACACAAAAAAGGTTTTGTAGATAACATTCAACATGCATGTTTTCTGCATAATTACATTTTGTGGTGACCACATGCTGTTAAGATCCTGAAATAAACTATAAAAGCAGATTTTTAACCTAATTTATTATTGTTACACTTTTGAACCAATGACATTTGATGTTACTGACATCTAACATTCGTTATAGGTGCCATATTCAGCATTTATGCTACTATTTTGACATTTTTGGAGATTGGCAGCCCATGGTTATCATTTTATGAAGAAAAAAAATAACCATTCAGGTTTGAAATTACATGAGGGTTGGTAAGTAATGACAGATCTTTCATTTCGGTTTGAAGTGTTCCTTTAATCCACTTCTGTCTGTCTGTCTTTCAGTAGTTTTCTTTTCCAATCCTTTTAGCAGGACGTGTCAGTGCATCTTGGCTGCTTACTGAGAGACAGAGGCTGCATACGCAAGCAGAAGATCTGTCGTAGAAGATTATTTTGGATTAGAATGCAGTGTTAAGAAAGGATGTTGGGAAGCCAAGAAACTGTTACAGCAACTGCATGTGCATATTTCACGTAGGAACGTGTTCTTGCCTGAAAGAGAGGTAATATTTTTATTTATTTAAATTTTTTTCACCTCTAAAACAAAAAATACAAAGGTATTTTGGTTGGTTGTTTCAGTACAATGACACAATAAGCTTGTGATTTTTCATGTTTGCTTTTCTTTTTCTGAACAGAGCCTGGATAAATGTTTCAGGGCAAGAGGATTTGTGTAAAAGGTAGGGAATGAAATTTCATAGTGTCTGGCAATACCAAAGCCATGCTTCTTTCAAAACACATGAACACACTGCAGATTCTGCTAAGCATCGCGATGTGAGAATCTGTGTAAGTTAACCTCATGTCTCCAAGCACATAACATTACAATCAACGTAAACAATTTACAAATCTCTAGTTGTGCTATTTGACTTCTGCAGATTCATTTCGGCATTGATAGTGTTGATAAATCTGAGTCTGAGGACATGACCAGCTCCAAGTAGAAAGTCACAGGTTGCAATCTCATTTATACAGTTACGATATGGCGTGAATGCAGCATAAGCTTGTTTTTTTTTTTTGTCAGGAGGAACCGTAAAAGGCCACTGCTGTTTGTTTGCAGCACTCGGCGACTGTCTGTACACAACCTTACCGGAACCCAATGGCGTGTGATGTCTGCAGGAGCAGGGTGCACAGAGGTATGGCAATACATTTGTTATCAGGCAGGCATCAGGTATTCAGCCTACCCTACTTAAAGGGACACTCCACCCATTTACATTAAGATTTCCGTTGTTAGAAATCCAGTCATACTATTGAATGGGTGTGCAATACTGTCTCATTTTCCCCTGAGACGAGAGAAATCCGCCTTTTACCTTTTTCACTTCCTCCTACAATGACGCAAAAATCGTCATTTTAAGTCATTGTAGGAGGAAGTGTAAGGGGGGATTTCTGTAAAGACTACAAGCACTAGTTCCCACCCTTTCAAACCCGCCCATAGGGGTTGAACCTAATGCGCTAACAGACCTATCACAGATCAGTGCCAGTCCGTTTGATTTCACCAGCAGAAACTTTGAAAATATGAATGATACTATATACGCAGACGGATGCATTATGGATAAGGTTGGGTACCGGAAAGTGGTAGGGAACCGGTTCCACAGTAAACAGTAATAACCAGACCTGAGTCTCCGTGTCATGAGGAGCACACATGCAAAGTCTCTCGCTCTCTCCCTC
Organism: Hybognathus amarus; assembly: GCA_030378365.1. NCBI lineage: Eukaryota > Metazoa > Chordata > Actinopteri > Cypriniformes > Leuciscidae > Hybognathus > Hybognathus amarus. Next base: position 9,245 of record JAQIUQ010001329.1, read on the forward strand.
GTGCGTGCACTATACGGTTTGAGCACAGTCTGATCTGTCTCACATGCGCGCTCTTGCTCGCTCGCTCTAGATTCCAGTAGATTTTAACTAATTCGCGGGCATCAGGGAGCCGTTATCAATATGCGGGAGACTCCCGGACCGTCTGATGGCGAGGGCATTAATGAAGATGCCGAAGACAAAACGCTCCAAGGTTTGGATGCATTTCACGTGTAAAATTACGCATCAGAGTAAGTGTGCCCATTGTCTGAAGCCCATATAGAATCACGCCAATCCATTGACTGATGGCGCGGGCGCCGCCTTGGCGCTCTTCCTTAGTCATATTATATTAGCGCGTTATCTGATTTCATTGTGCAAAATGATTTCCAGGCGGTAGCATAGAGTGGAGCTCAACTCTAGTCTACAGTGATGGGCGGAGTAGTGGGAGTGGCCTGCGGAGCTGAGCATTGCAATGCACTATGGGGATTGTTGTCTACAATCCACAAGCACTAAAAAGTCACTTTCTGCCTTTTATTGGCCAAGAAGGACCCAAATTAGAAATTTATGATGCTATTCTACTACATATATGACCCACTTTCAAAACATATTCATGTCTCCACCAGTGGAATTACCCTTTAATTGATATGTTCATAACAAACTTGTTTAGTTTTACTCCCAGGTATGAATCACATTCATATTTATATCATGTAAAAGTAATGACACTACCAACTCACTATATATTTCTATTGAAATTTGTTTCCGCACGGAATATATTTTTTTAAAGATAAGTGTGACTTATAAAGTTGCAATTATTAATTGCGGATGTAAACTGGCAGTTGCGAGAAACTGCGAGTTCATAAAATAAGTCTCCTAATCTCTTTGTTCCCACATTAAATATTAAGCAGCACAACTTTTTTCATACATTTAATAAATGTAAATAAAATTTGTCGTGAGCACTAAATCAGCATATTAGAATGCTTTATGAAGGGTCATGTGACACTGAAGACTGGAATTATGGTTCTGACATCACAGAAATAAATAAAATTTATATAAAAAGAACTTTTTTTAATTATAGTAATATTTCACAATATTACTGTTTGGCCAAACAAAGGCAGCATTGGTGAGCATAACAGAGTTCTTTAAAAAAAAAAAAAAATCTTAGGAACATAAAGTCTAATGCAGCTAACAAGTGGAATATGAAAACTACTAACAATGACCACCCACAGGATTAATGCGATTCAAGTCATGAGGCTGAATAAAAATAATCATATTAAAATAAAATAGTCCCTGACATGTAATTCAGCATGCATGTTAACTCTTTGGAATTTCATTGAAGAACATACAGGATTAGCTCGTGTTTTCTTTAGGGGGTTCTCGAAGACCCTGGGGGTCAGATAGTCATGTGGGAGTTTGATGTGTGTGATACAAATACACTGTCTCATGTGTGGCCTCTGGCCAGAATGTCTAGTAATGCATATGCAAAGCAGAACATCAGTGGTGTTGAAAACCCAGAACAATCCACTCAGCAGCGGGCCAGAGATCAATGCTCTCCAATGCTCAGGAAGCTGCTGCTTCTACCACGCACTGCACTCAATGACCGGAGAGGGAGTGAAATAATAATTTATACAACATTTGGCCTGCTGGTGAAAGCGTGCATATAGGCATGTCAGAGAGGGTCTGTCTGGACCGGTATTTCTTAGATATACTGTAGTAGTCGCTTTTCCTTTTTTTCTTATACCTCCTACCGTCAGACAAATGCATCTTGTGCCAGATGTAAGGGCTGTAAAATATGAAAGTGAGCTGACTCATGAGTGATTTTGACCCTTTTTATAATCTTTTGGCATGCAGGAGCATTTCAATGGGAGGCCTGAATAGGAGACAGGCTTTCTAGACGGCCAATAGTCTGGGTGACAAACAAAGCATGCCAAAGCCTGGCTGGGACATTTATTTTATTTTTTTAAGCAAAGGACAAGGCATATATTAGAGGTGTTCTTGCTGTTCAGAGGACCTAAATAATAATCTGCGGTGATGTGACAAGTAATGACCTTCTGATTGAAACATAGTGCGAATGGCACAGAGATAAACTGTCTCAAAACACACAGTTTATTTGAATTACTGTGGGAAATGACAGTGCAATAATGTTATCAGACTTTAAATGACCTTCACTCCAAAAACAACATTATCTCAACCATCCACACAATAATCTGCAGGTTTTAACTGTTGGTATCTGTGAAAAGAGCAATATCCATTTTAAACAGAATGTTTTGGAGATAAGCCTGAATTATGTTAGTCAGAAACACACCGTTATAATGTTTGGCACAGAACATGACATCGAAGTTAAATGGATCGTATCAAAGACGGAATATTACTTAATGTGACAAGATTATTTTTTTATCCATGCTTTATATAAAAGAGACAACTCTGGTTGATACTGTCCTGCATTTACATTTATCAACTGTCTACAATCAATTACATCAACAAAAGTTATTAGGGATTAAACAGATACACTTCTACTTTTTGCAGTGCAGACTCAATGCTGATTATGTTGACTTAAAGGACCTACATATCCAGGAAATCTTGCTTAAACATGTTCAGGATTTACCTCTCTCTTGGTCTCCTTCCCAAATTCAATAACCTTGTGAGGATAATGTGTAATGCAGATTTGGGACACAAACATAAATAATATGCATAAACTTGGCCAATGTAAATTCTGGATTTTTAAGCAAAACCACTTGAAGCCGCGACCCAACAAAGTATGAAAATTATTTATCGTACAAACGTAAGCAAAGTTCACTTACAATCAAACTCTGAAATATTTAAATATTTCCATGAACTCCAAAATGATCCATGATGTAGTCTGAAGTAACAGGAAATATTTACAATAAGGTTTCTAAATGACTAAATTCAGATGTCTCGGCCGCCTAATGTATAATTCACCAAGCCAATGTTGGTCTGGGTTGTATTTCCCATCACGCCTCTGTTCATGGTTTTCCAGTTTGTGTCACAACCTGTTCGCATCTAATAATTTGGCTACAGCTTCTACCGAGATTTATTTATTTGTAATTATTTTTTATTTTTAATTAAAATATATAAAATTCTGCACTCTAAAAATGCTGGGTTGTTTTAATACAATTTTGGGTCAAATATGGACAAACTCAAACATTGGGTTAAAAATGTAATTTAAAAAATTTAACACAATTTGACCCAAAATTGGGTTAAAACAACCCAGCATCTTTTAGAGCGTGCATTTTAATTTATAGATCCCTTGGCAAAAGAAAATTTTGCTGCAACATATCATAGAGTTTGATTGTCATCAACTATAAAAATAGTGTTTTCTTCTCTCTTTTAAAACACAAGTCTATTTCAATCATGACAAAGAAAAAAAAATAACAGCATTTGTTGATAAGGATCGAATGTACATAGGCTTAGTTTTGGTGGACTTGCTATTTGCTACATGAGTACAGTCTATAGCTGAAAGATGTACATAAATACAGTGAAAAGAATATGAGGAGCTGCAAGGACAGTTGGGATAACCCCCTAACAATCTAGGCAGGTGGTGCTGGGGAAGGTGGGGCTAGGAAAATTCCCATGCACTGAGCTGAGCCAGTTCAGGACGGAAATAAATAGGTTATAGATAATAGGAGTGTCCCAATTCTCCAAATTCGATTACATTTTTGATTCTAAGGTCACGGTTCAATACAATTCTCGATTTTTATCAATTGGCCAATCAGGATGCTCCCTGTCTTACATGCTCTTCCTAAGGCACACACTCAAAGTCTCTCGCTCTCTGTCGTGCACACAATACGGTTTTGAGCACAGTTTTTTCTGTCTCGCCATGCACGCTCGCTCTTGCTCGTTCACTCTAGATTCCAGGAGATTTGAACTAACTTGCGTAACACAGTCTCATCCCAAGACGTCTTGGGACGTCTTTTGACCATACGTCAATATTCGCCTTTCTAGGGTCCCCTTAAACGTCGGTTATACTGTATCACGATCCTGGACGTCATACAACTGACGCTTTACCTTTAACGTCAGTTAGGTAACGGGGTAGGTTTAGGTCTGGGGTAGAGTTCAGGATCCGATGACGTCATCTAACCGACTTTTAAGGGGACCCTAAAAGGCGGATATTGACGTATGGTCAAAAGACGTCCCAAGTCGTCAGTTATATGACGTCTTGGGATGAGACTGCGCTGACTTGCGCGCATCAGGGAGCCACTATCAATATGCGGGAGACTCCCGGAGCTTCCTCAAAACTTGGGATGTCTGCAAACTGTGGCTTTTTTGAAGCGCAAATGTTGTTAACATTACTCACTGGAAATCCAAAAAACTTCCACACCTGCGACTTCAATGAAAGAGGAGGGGGTTCAAGTTCTGTCGATGGGTCTCCTGCAGTTGCCATGCAGTCTTTTGTATGGCTGTAGCTAACACAGTGTCCTAACTACACGCAACGTGACGCCGCGACATGCGATAAAAGGCATCTTGTCCATGTTAATCAGAGTTTTTGTCCTAACGCGACAGCCAACACGCGAAGTTTCTAATTTAGAAACGGTTCCTATTTCTGCGACGTCGCAGCTGACAGAATGAAGAAATTACACTGGTTATGAGTACACATTGTTCATTTTTAGTTAAAAATAGGTCACTGTGCCACAAGCGATAATGGATAAATTAAGTTAACTCAGAAAGCCTTACCTTTTGAAAGCACATAATATATAGCATTAAAAATAAATTCTATGCAAACATACAAATGTACTTCATAACAAAATTAGTCAATGAGTATATTTTGTTAATGTTTTGATTTTTAATAATGTTATTTCTTGATTTGATTGTGTCCTTACCCATTTCCAATGCGAGTGCGGGCCAGTAGTGCACTTTCACAGAGAGACTCCGCCCACACGCTGTTCTGAATGTGTGGCGTCTCACAGTCGCGTCTAGTGTGGACAGACACGCTTGCTGTCGCTGGAATTTTGTCGCGTGTAGTTAGGACACGGTGAAAGTTAGAGGTGGTCGACCATAGACTCGCAGCATACGCTTGTTTTTTTCCGCTTGGCAAGCCGAACGGACATGACATGGGGCATGAAAGCATCGACGATTTCGTTTTTTATTCGACATTTGAGATTGTGAAATAATTTCGATCAATTTCAATTTCGACATTTTACCATTTAGCAAATATTCACTGACTTCCCTGGATCAGGACGAACCCACAACCCAATTTGAGAACCACTGGTGCTATAAAAGATGAATAAGAAGCGGACAGAATGAGGTTTAGGTGGATTAAGCTAATTCACTACCTTCTGCAGCCACTGTGTATTGTTCTCTGTTGCACTCTCTAGGGTCTCCAGCTTCCTTTCCTGCCAGGTGGGTTCAGCTTGGGGCGACTCCGGGGCCGAAGGCGAGTCCCGCTGGAGGGAGTTAGTCACCTGGAAGTCCCCCGCAGGCCGGCACTGCTCTACCTCTGGAAGGATAAAAGTGTAGCGGCAGGGGCCATCCTGCACCTGGTGCTGCCGTCTTTCCGAGCCAACTCGCCACAACCACTGCCGCTGTCAGGTAACACAGACACGGCAGCCAGCCCATCCCAGGAAAACGCTGACCGTAGGAAACATATAATCCAAGGGACGGATGAAACGTGGCCACTCTTCTGGAAGCAGGTTGGATGAGAGAGCTTTGCCAGGATTATCACTTGTCCAAACTTTTCTGAAGTTCGGAGTTATCTGCTTCTTTCTTGTTTCCTTTTTCTTTGCTTGATGGGTCGATGTAGAGATCTCTTTCTACAACAGCACACTTGTAGAAATGCAGTAATTTTAAAAAAGCAACACTATCCAGATGAAAGCCTGGAGAGGAGGGATCGTTTCCTATTCCTCTCTCACTTTACGCTCAGGACAGCTCAGAACAAGAAACATCCTCTGTTTATTTACCCTTGGAATAGTTTTTTTTTTTTTTTTTTTTTTTAGTTTCCTGCTCTCTCTCTCTCTCTCTCTCTCTCTCTACAATCTCGTTGCGACTGTCCGGGGTTGGAAGCTTAGAGTTTGGGAACTTCTGAACTCAGTGCCAGAGCTTTTTAAGGACTAAGTCTAACATCCCTTTTTTTTTGACACATAATCACTCACCCCCTCCTTCACTCTCCCTCTCTCGCCGTCTCTTGCATACTCCCCCCTTCTCTGTCTCAACATTGAGAAGCTGCAAAAATGCCCACAGCAACCACCACAAAAAAACTAAACAAATAGAGAACATCCACTTTTCATTAACCCCCTCCTTCTTTCATGTTCTACCCCCTGCCATCTCTCCCTCATAGCAATGGTTTATGAAGCCACACCTGCACTGCCACACAAAAAAGGATGAACATGGTGATGAAACATCATCAAGAGTTAAACTGGGATTTTTTTGGAGGTTTGGAGGATATAATCTAATGATAATTCTGGAGCTGCTTTATGGGGCACTGCTTTGATTTTGAAAATACAGATACTGTATGCAGTGAGGTCAAAGTTTGAGATCAAAGTCTGAGAACATCTGGGATTATTATTAATATACTCTATTATAGAAATCGTATAAATATATTTTAGAAAAAATGCATTTAAAAAGGCAATTTAAATAAATATAAATATGTTATGACTTGATATTTTTAAAAAATTGATTTAATTATTTTTGTTTTAAAATTGACAATTAAAATGCTGCAGTTTATTTCACTAAATCTGAAATTTAACTTAAAACTCATTCATATTGTTATGATGAATATAATTTAAATTAAATAAAACTACTGTCAAATTTATAGTAAAAGAACAGCAGCTGTGGATTCCAGAAATTCACAGTTAAAAATAGGATGATAATGTTTTAGCAATTTCGAATTGCAATTTTAGTGTCTGAATAAATGACACCTTATAACCACATTCAAATTAAGGGTAACACTTTATTTCGATAGTCCACTTTAGACATTCTACTAAGTAGCTTTTCAACTACATGTCAACTAACTGTCATTAGAGTATTAGTAGACTGTCAGCTTAATATCTGCTAACACTTTATTTTGTTGGTCCCCCAACAGACATTCAACTGACTATAAGTAACTTGGCGACTATAAGTAAACTCATTCTCCTAACCCAAAGCCTAACACCTAACCATAATCTAACAATCTACTGACAGTCTACTATAATATACTTATACTTTAACTTATACTTTAATATAATTCAGTAGAACGTCTAAAGTGACTATCTAAATAAAGTGTAACCAAATTAAGTTATAAAACGTTAATATGCTAACGTTAACATGACATATAAACAGGGTGAGTAGTACCTGACGATCACATGAGGCCAAGGAGTTGCATGACAAAATGGAACCATGGCTGTAAAAATTAAACAAAATAAAAGACATGAAAACACAATCTTGAAACCAAACCAACAAACAGACGTGACAATGCTAATCTATTTGAAGTACCAAAATCAGATTTTTAGAGGAAATGTAACACAAATATTTACTTTACTGACAACATACAAAAAAGAGAAGAAACTAAAGTATTTATTTAAAATATAAATCATATCATAGGCATTTCTGGGAATGTCCTTTTACTGTTTTTTACCATCAGTTATACAATAAATCATAGTTTTTACTTGACATATAAAAAACATAATTCACAGCATTTTAAAATTCAATTATCATGTGATGTTAAATCAATGTCCACCATACTGTATATGGTAAGGAGATTTACTGTTAACCGTTTCATTTGTTGGGGTTTTCCAGTAAAACTTAAAATTGTTGCCATGTAGGGATCTCAAACTGGGCCTGCTTCCAATTTAATGTAATTACGTAAAGCTTGAAGACTCCTAAAATTAAAGGTTCTGGATTGGCATTGATAGTACTTTGACAGTAAATGGGTCTTTGCTCTGGAAAAAGGTTATTTAGATTATAAAATGTTCTTCAAACTAAGAAAATAAAAATGCTTCTTTTTATTTTTTACTGAAAGGTTACAATTTGTTTGTTGAGAAACAAAAATGGTTCTTCTATGGCATCACTTAAACCAAATCCTTTTCAAACCTTTATTTTTAAGAGTGAATAAGCGTATAGTGAAACAGACCATATATCCACCGCATATGAAAAGGAACTGATTGACAAAGAATTTGCAAGTTATTTTTTCTTATCAAATCTGGAACCGCCAGACTGAATTTAACCCCCATTATTCCCATAGTGTAGAGTGCAGACTTTGTGTGTTCTATTAAAGTCATCCTTTACATCCATTTCTAGTTCCCACTGACTACAGCTTTGCATTTTAGACTGCGTACCATCAACTGGTGTGAATAACACCAGCTCTCAGAAACCTCTGACAGCTTAAATCTTCCTCTCTCCTTTCATTTGCTTTTCCCAGACATAAGGCAAAATTTAACAGAGTCAATCCCATTCGCTTAAACAGTTTCCTTTTACACGTTTCCATCGTCATAATTCATAAATGGTTTACACTTAATGGAAAGTTAGTAGCTATAAAAATCCTGTGGGTATATAAAAGGATTAAGTTGCCAACACAAACAGAAATTAATTGTCTATACATGTCTCTTCTTCGACAAGAGCTCTCCCTCCCTCTCCTTATCTTCTTTTACGTCTTACCAAAACAGCCAGGTTCATTTGTCTTGCTAAATTCTTGCTAAATAAGAACAGTATGCTGGTAATGATGTGATGCCGCATATCAGGGTGTTCTAAAGAGTGTGTGGGCGATGTTTTGCAACTTTCTGAATGCCTTGATTGTCGCAGTGTCCATCATAAAGTGATTAAAAGTATGCATAGCGGAGTGAGGGGTAGGCAAGGTCACGGCAAAAGCTAAAAGCTATGATCAATAGTGCAGATGCGTGCAGAGAAACTTCAGAATATGATATGGTTTGTTTAGGTTCAATAGTTCATTCAACAGAGCATACCACTCATTTTCCAACTCCGACTGGTGAAAATAGTCTTGTTTCATCATTTCCAAACTCACTTTCACACTGCGAACCATGTGCTGATGTTTTGCTTGAGTAGAAATGAAGCGATTATCACAACATGAACACAGTAGTGATTGATATTAAAAAATATAAAAGAACAAAGACTACATTTTCACAAGATACCCCCCCCAAAAAAAAAAAAGAATCAAAGTAATCATGAGCATTGTTTTTAATATAAGGAAAAAAAACACTGAAATTAAAGGTTAAGAGTCAAAGACGTTACATTATTGTGGCAAACAACATTGAATTCACATAAAGCCTAAAAATTACATTACATCAAGCAAACATTCTTTAATTCCTTATAACAGAACTGACAGATCAGAGATGTGATTTATTTTCATTATTGATTTTTTTTAATGAATCAGCCTAAATTGATGTGTTAAATCTAAAGGCCTAGTGATAATAATAAATGTAATATTATATATACTGCTCAAAGTGAAAAAAGAAATAAATTATAATACATAAGCATTTGTTAAAATAATAATCAATATATTAATTATTTATTTTTTATTAGACCAACATGCATTTTGTTGAAATGATGTTGTTATTGGCAAAAATGCACGGGCATGTTATTTTACTTCCTGAACAAGCGTGCACATGAGTTGCTTTTATATTCACGTGAACTGCGTCACAGTTTCAGTGCAACTGAACTCAGACCACCTCATTTAGGTAGTTCTCAATTCAATTCAATTCACATTTATTTGTATAGCATTTTTTTGTTTGTTTCACCATTACAATTAAGAGTAATCTGTAATCAGGTGTGACTTGTGTCCATGTAATGTCCATATGTCAGAAATTTACAGTTCTGTAACACAATTCATGTAGTTAGCTAACATCATGTATATTATTTACATATTATTACAAGTTGTGGTCATAATGATTACAAAATGTATAAATGTTTTTGCTCCCGGGTCTGCATAATAGCTTTCACATCACCGTTTTTTCCAACACATTCTCATCCTTTGGCATCATATAGGTGACGCCATATGACATTTCTTCGAAAATACTACGCACAAGGCACCCTGTAGCGTCAATATAATACACACTGTTATGGGTAGGTTTAGGTCTGGGGTAGTGTCTGAGTCTCATATTGATGCTAAAGGATGCCAGTCGTCTTTATGACGCCTTCGGTTTTGCGTGTTATATTAACGCTAAAGGGTGCCATGTGTGTAGTATTTCGGCGAAATGTCATATGTCGTCATATAAAGGATGAGAACGGGCTCGTTTTTCATACAAATCATGATCTGTTCGAACTAATTTGTTATAGGGCTTTTTCAAACTAAAAAGTCCCATAACAGTATTTGCTCAAAAGTAAAAGGGCAGAATGTGAGACAGAAGAGAATTGAAAGTACTTAAAGAACCAGCCATGTTAGAACATTGACGTTGGTCTGTGCAAAGGGCTGATATTTTAATAACCTCCCCAATCGATTTTAAATCAGTCAAACTAGTTCTTTTGTGAAGTAAAACAAGTTGGCCTCTCTATTAGGGCAGAAAGGGCTTGCCTTCTTTCTTGAACCTGTCAAAATGCATGTGAGTGAGGACAGCTTTGTTATTTCAGTATGGAGAAAGAAACAAGCCTTCAGGGCAATATCAATCGCCATATAATGTCTCTTTCAGTGGACTTGTCGCTCTACACGAACAGCAAACCAAACCAGCTCTCACAACATGGAAAGATGACAGAAAAAGTCCCTTTAACAAGAACAAATCATTATTGGCCACTGTCCCTATTGTTGTATAAAATCTTTTCAGCATTCCAAACCCTGCATGACTTACTTTCTTCAGTTCGAATAAAAAAGGATTTTGAAATAAATAACCCAAAAGTGGATGGTGACCAGGGATCGTCAAAATACAAAAAAGCACAAAAGCACCATAAAGTCATTTTTATAGTTTATGAACTATAATACATGTTGATATTTTCTGAGATTCTTGCTTGACATCAATGGCCACCGTTCATTTTCAATGGAAAAGAGCAGCTTGGACATTCTTCTGGTGTACACATATTTGTATTGACATTTTTGGCACAGGTCTTTCAGTTTGTTACGTATTTGTACAAAAAAAATAGTGTTGTTTTAATCAATGCACAAGCGGAATTTCTCTGTGCATGGAACATAATGAGTTTCCCTGGATGTGAAAATATTTGTTATATTGATACTGTATTGGCCCTGTCCCAAATGGCGTACTTCATGTGCACTTACAGTCTTGTGGACTTACAATGGCCACCATGTGTGTGTCTGTTAAGTCCACAAGACCATTGGGTGTCTCATTTGTTATTTTAAGCCCGGAACACACCAAGCCGAAGCAGATGAACTGAGTACTGATGAAAGCCGACTGTGTTGTCGCCTCTCGTCCGCTCTCGCCGAGGTAAAAAGATGCAATTGAACCAAGCGGCAACCTCCCCGTCTCTCTCTTGAAACCAACACAGAAGTGAATTTAACTGCAATTTATAGATTCAAAGTCACACATTGACTAATAGAAACCTATTGACTCCACCGCCGCTCCTGAGCATATCCGCGTTCTGCAGTTGGTGGGAATTTGGGTGAGTCGGCCGACCGTTGGCTTGTTGTGTTCCAGGCATTAGGTTTTAGGGCCCTTTTGCGGCTGATATGTGCCCTTGATTCCCACTTTTGAGCCTGAAAGCTCTGCCGCAGACATCTACCCGACAGTCAAAGACCCATAATGTCACAAAAAGTGTGGATTTGGAGGAAGACCGCGAGTGTTTAGGAAGCCATTTTGGACAGGGCCATACTTTGTTGCCAACACGTCTAAAAAATAACAAAGGACACTGGAGTGCATGATTCAAGTTGTCCAAAACACGAGACATGCTTTATATGAAGCGCTTCAAACTAAATCATAAACCTATGGCTTGCTCTGCTGTCAATTGCGTGTGTTGTTTAATGCATTTGAGACGTATTTGAGACATCTTACAGTTTTATACTTGTATGTAAATGTTACAAATTCAACTTCAATGAACAAGTGCCAACAAATGCTTGAAAATCAAATAATGAGAGCACTCAAAAGTGTAAGCACTTCAAATCTCTTTCACCAATTACAACAGCACCAAACTGAAGTGTTACAGATATATTGACAGACTTTTATTTAAAGGCAGATATAGTTTGTTCAGTTAAAAAAAAAAAAAAAAGCGAACTGTGACTTCAAAACTGAGGTATGTTCCGAACCACACCATTTCTGTAAAATCATTGTTTTCGAAAAGATATGATGGTTTTCTAATGATGACAGAATATATTTTTGAGGGTGAATTATTCCTTTGAAGGCCAGTCGTGTGATTGTAAAGGAGAACTCCGGTCAATTTTAACATTGAGCTAATTTTTTGTACATTTAGAGTGCTGTCAGTATAGACAAAAACGTCAAAAATCAGTGTTACCTACACCCAGGGATGTAGTGGAGGCTAAACGCAATGTACTGTAAACGCCGTTTATGCACCTCCCAACATTCGGAAATAGCACTTATCCACCTCCAAAGTATGTTTATTCACCTCTTAATTGTGTTTATCCACCTCTAAATATCCTGTAGTTCCTAAGACATTTTAAATTAAGTTTGTCATTTTAGTTTCATATTGTTCATAATTAGTTTCATAGGTTGTTAAACCTAAGACGAACTCTTTCATATTGAGCTGCATGACTGTCAGTGTCGTTGACTATTACTGATGGTAAGGTTGCACTATTGATGCTAATTCACTATTCACGTTAAATGTTAAATGTAAACAGTTAAATGTTTAAAAATAGTATCAAAACCCTTCTATGGAAAGCCTGTTCACTCCCTATTAAGTCCTATTGTACCGAATTTTTTGTTGTAGTTCCACCAGAGTTCCACTGGGGCTGCTGGGAGTCTATGGGGGCTAAACGGCTAAATTTGTCTCTTTCATCCTCGATTCTCATTGAAAAATCTCCAATTTGAATGTAGGTTTTGCAAGTCAAACATGGGTTATAGGTCGAAAGTTGAATGAATGAGTACTTATGTCCTTTCAATTTCTTACAGGTTGAGTTGTTGTTGCCCATAACACGATTGCATTCTGCTAATGGACGCTGATTGGTCCGTGAAGAACTGATTGTGCCCAGAGACACCGCTTGTTGGCATCTAAAGAGGGACCAATGTTAAAGGTGGACTGAACTCTCACACGTGTCAGCTGTGTAGTCAATGCCTCAAGAGAAAAGAAAGTCCAGAGCACAAAAGCATAGACTAATACGCCCTATTGGCCGCTTTGGAACGTTGCTGCGATAGTGTTCTTATTGTGGGAAAACCCGATTTTAGCAATTACAAAGATAACTGATGGATCCTTTATCTATGGTAATATGATATGGTACAACTGCAGTGCAAATAGTAAATATAAGATGAAGTGAGAAGTAATAGTAAATAGTTTAGTCAATAACATAAACAGAGCAATAGTAATGAAAAGGCTATTTTTCAGTTTTATTGATCAGTTAGAGACATTATAACAGTATAAGTTATACATCACTGATTTTTCGTTTTTTGTCTGCACTGACAGCACTACGAATGTACAAAAAAATTAACTCAATGTTAAAATTGACCGAGTTCTCCTTTAACTCAAATGGTTCTGACCTGATGAAACAACCTTTAAAAATAAATCACACTATCCCATGATATCATGAGAGAAGTGCATGTTCAGCATCAGTTCTAAATTTACAGGGAAAAAAAATGCATGAAAACATATTCATAAACTATAGCAATGGTGATGTCATGCAATGCCTCTAACCTGTGACCCCAACAACACAAACAGGCCCTTATTTCCATGGTGACAGGACAACACATACATGAAGGCTATGATTTCCAGAGCCAGGGTAATTTCACATCTGACGGGTCTCAGTGGGAAAATTATCTGGTATCCTTTGTCTTGTCTATGGATTTTAATTTTTTTTTTTTTTTTTGAAAATGACAGTTTTATTACAGGATCTAAAAATCTCGCCACACAGGGTCCTGCAAAGAACTTTGATTATTCTCCAAAAAATGCATTTTCTTAAATTATAGCAAGATAACATGACCTTGCATGAACCCCAGAACGGCATTTAAAAGCGATAAATGCACCTTTATCTGGAACTTTAGATCATCTAAGAGCAAAAAGAGAGGTTTAATAGTGTCAATAAAACAGGACATTAATGAAAGGGGATCCAGATTTTCCAGACATTTATAGGGATCTCCTCTCTCGCCGCTGAAGGTTTCTGTTTTTTTGTTGAAACTATATATGAGAGGTTTAACTGAGGTCAGTGCCTGATATTAGACATACATCATGCACTCCTTTATTCAATAATCCTGTCAAGATGCTGTACGCGTATCTGTTTTTCATTTTTTATGTTACGACCAACAACTGCTCTGATTGCTACGTTGTAAAAATATCACTGTTCGCTCCATTTTAAACCCCTAAAAGTCCTCATTATTCACAGCAAGCCGCTTGTAAAAAAAAAAAATAAATAAAAAACATTTGCCCCCACACACCATTTTCAAATGATTTCTAAGCAATTAAAGCAATAAGTGAAATGTAGTCAATGTTCTAGTGTTTACATGTTAATCTGTCTGGGATAGATGATCTCTATGCTAACAATTTAGTCTAAATGATCTGCTATTCTTAATTCAGGTGGTTAGAGTCAAAAGGAGTCGTCGTCAATGCTAATCTTGCTAATCTCTTTTTAAATAGTTATTAGATTAGATTATGCTGTCGTAACTGGAGGAGGTAGGCAGTTAAACATAATCACACTTCATGTCATGCTAAGCCATGTAGCATGTTAATCTAGCATGGATATTTCTCCTGCTGAGGACCTGCAGTGGCCCTGAACATATGTGTCATGTTTAAGGCATAATGAACTTTAATGTGGTTCACGTGTTGTACGAATGGTTGGTTCAGTGGTGGTTGGGTAATACGCAGCAATTTATGGATAGAGAGCTTATTAGAGCCAGCTGTCTTTCTCTTTCTGCTGTGTGTGTGAATCAGGAAGTTGTTGCCCCCACTCCCCCACCCCCCACATTTGTAGCCTTTGCCCTCCCTACACAATGTCCTGGAGTGTGTTCAAAAGATCCATCTTATTTTGATGTGTGTGCCTGGAGGGGACAGCATACATGTGCAACCAGGGGTTGATGCTTGAAGAGGTTTATATCTCTACATTCACACATTTGCTGGTTGTAAAACAGGTAACATTTAAATGACAGACTTTAATATACAGTTGGGTGTGTTTAAGGCTATTAAACAAATCAACCAAACATCTATTATGTTATAAATCAAAGTAATACTCCAAGGCACTCAAATTGTGTATACAAAAGTTAAAAAGCCTTTATTAGAGATCATGGCTTTTATCCATGAAATTGTTGACAGATACACCTATGTGTTATGGCTTATGCCTTCGTCAGGGTGTGTGTGGGGGTCTGTCCCGTCGTCTGGGCTGAAAGTCTGGTCGACAGAAGCCGTGACAGTCACCGCAAAACATGTCTGTGTATAGCTGACCCATGCTCTCAGTGGGACTTTAGCCTTCATGGCATGCATTAGTTAGTTTTGTTTTTACCTGGACAGATCGCGTTAAACTGGGGCGGCAGTGGTTCATATAGATTGTCTACAAACCGGAAGGTTGGTGGTTCAATCCTCGGTTCCACCTGACCAAGTGTCGAGGTGTCCATGAGCAAGACACCTAATCCCAGCTGCTCCCGACGAGCTGGATGGTGCCTTGTATGGCTGACACCGCCGTCAGTGTATGAGTGGGTGAATGTGAGGCAAAATGTAAAGCGCTTTGGTGGCCATTAGGGAAAGCGCTATATAAATGCAGTCCATTTACCATTAAACTGTATAAGGCTGAATAAGGCAGTGGCGGGCCGTGCATTTCACACCTAGGCCTTCTGTCCTACCTGAATGAATAACTTTTAATAGTGTATCAGTGCAAAGCCTCTCTTTAATTGTTGTTTTATTTTGCAACCGCAGTTATTGGATTAATGCAGTGATTTCGGGAAAGGCCGGTAGATTAACGAGCGCACGAAGTTCGGCTGGTGCGTTTGACAGTGGTTCTTGCGTTCCGAATCCGATTATAAGTTCAGAAACGGAGCCTCCCTTATCTTGTCATTCAAGGGTTACAATAGTCCCTTTTCAGATGTTACAATAGTATGAATGTTTAAAAAAAATAAAGTTTCGATCATAAATTTATACAAAAAATTAAGAAGAAAATCATATTCACCACAGGGAAAAAGCATTAACTCACCAAAACTACAGATTATTTTTTACACAAAATCCATCCTTATTTCTTTCCTCAAGAAGACTTCAATTACTGTTGTACAGGTTCTAAGTGCGTTTCAGTTCCAACAATGTCGTGTCTGTCTCGTCATATTTCTAGCATAAGTTTTTATTCGCTTTATGGCTGAGAGTGCCTGTCGACAGAAGCACACAGTCACCGCAAAACATGATGATGTGTACAGCTGCCCCATGCTCTCACACAGAGTTTTGAATGAAATCAACGAGATCAGCGGGACTTTTGCCTTCAAAATCATTAGTTTCATAACTTACATTACGAGGGCTTGGAGCCAGAGGGGCGTAAGTGGCATTTTGGGCGAATATGAGTTCTTTATATCAAAATAAAGGTCTCGGTGAGCTCTATCCAATGGTGTCAAAAATACCTATCTGAGATAAACTGTATTGAATAAAGCAACAAAAAGGTGCATCTGACATATTTGACTTTTTTTTTATTTGAATTTTTTTTAGAACATTGTCATTGTGTTAATATATGCCAGACATTTTTTACCTAAATACTCATTCATGTAGGTATGCCTGTGGTTGCAATGTTTGTGGTTTAAGGTTATTAATACAGGTGATTGAAATGTGGTCAAAATTTTGTTTTGTCTCTCCTGTAAAGTTTGTTAAAAGCCACTTACGCCCCTCTAGCTCCAAGCCCTCGAATTTAGTCAGTTCTGTTTTTACCCTGGAGAGATTGAATAGAGTTCCGTTATTCTGCGTTTAGCTCAGGCTGAATAAGGGATTTATTTCTGCTGGAGGTCGAGCAGGGAAAGAAACATTAATTTTTGGGCTGAAAAATGATTACATCTACAGGAATATAAATTTAGTTTACGCAGTTTGCTACAGATGCGGATACTACCAGTAATAGTATGCGGTCTGTACACGCATCCAATCAAAGAACGGTGGGGCTAATAGGAAGTGCCAAGGCTCTGCGTTAGTACGGGCTCTGATGACGCCCTAGGATCGTCATCTAACTGACGTTAAAGGGTACCCTAAAACGTCGGATGTTGACGTATGGTCAAAAGCGTCAGTTAGATGGCGTCTTGGGATGAGAATGTGTTAAATTTGCTGATCAAATTAGTTTATTTTACTCTCAAATGACTTATGGATTGGTCAAATCTTTAAGGATGATTTTCTTGGCCTCTTATGACCATATCATCTCGCCAACATTGTCTGGAGTACTCTGGGGGAATTGTGGCTTCATATTATAATACATTCCCATCTTTCACCTTGTCTAACAGACTTTGTCCTTTCCCTCCCACTTTAATATAATGAGTTGTGCTAGCTAAGCGATTGTAAGAAAAAAAAACAATACATCAAGTAAAACACCTTCAATTGCCCTATGTATAACTGTAGATCTTTCACAAGTAACTCCTCTATAAATTGTAATCAGTTGCATCACCTAGATTTACATTTTTACTACACTCAATTAACTGAAAAGCTCTTAGGCACTAAAGTGTTTTTGTAGGGGTGTTTAGAGACAAAATGGAAGTAGTAAACCAACTTTTTTTACATTAAACTAACATCTTCAAACAGAGATTCCTGAAATAGTCCAGTACAAATGTTCACAGTAACATCTAGCGGTATCAGGGTTCTCCAATGACTAAATACACATAACACCCTTGTGCAATACGCATGTGTTTTCAACTCATAAATAAACATTAACACACTCTTTTCCTTTACCATGCAACACGCAACATCAAGCACCATAGAGTTCACAGCCAAGGAACTCTACAGGTCCGAGGGAAAAGACTGCTAAGCTCCCAGTCAGCTTTTTTACTCTGAAGTTAACAAGTGTTTTTAGTTTCCTCTAATGGTGTCACCTGTATCTTCTTGAGTGAGTATAGTCTTGCCTCCTGCTGGGGTTTGTTTCATGGTGCCTCTGTTCCTACATAGCTGTTTTCAATTTTCCAGCCTGTAGAGGCTGCCGGGAAACAGCAAAACTGTCTTCACTGTAAAAATGACACAGAAGCTGCATCTGAAGCAACATACAATATATGCCATAACAAAGACTTAATGCCACATAGGCAGATACTGAATACAATAATCTCAAATCACTAAAAATAACTCTGCCGTTTGTCGTTTCCAGTGCACAACTGACAGAAAGCAAGATGCACACTGAATGTGATGAAAACAAATAAAGTTTTATGTTTGTGCAACACTTAATTTACATAAAATCCAGTAGTATCCGTGTTGTGATCAAAAATAGTGCTCCATCTGCTTTGTGATTAAAAGTATTTCTTTACTGTAAGGATGTTTTATATATACTGCACAAAGCATCAGAAGATATTTTGAATTTCCTACTTTTACAAGGTACTGTGGCTGCCAACCTGACAATTTAGAATGAATTATATTTGATTCTAGACACTATTTGAAGACACTTAATTCTTATTTAATAATATGATGAAAAAATTCTCTATTGCATTTTGGCGAAAGCTTATAATAAAATGCATACCATCACATACATAACAGTTCAGTCATAAATGGTTTAAAATGAAACCTATCAATTTGAACTCACAACTCCTCGAATCGAAAGCAAGACTACAGAATCTCATACCCTATAATAATACCTGCAATTAGCTTATAATACTGAAACACATTTTTCACTTTAAAGTTCACAGCCATTCAACATAAGGCCAGATTTACTAAACAGGTCAAATTATCTCACAATCCCATAAAAGTGCAAATGGGAGTGGAAATTTCTGTGGGTGATCTATTGACAATGTGCACATTAAAGAACACAAGCTGTCACTCATTTTGAAGACTTTGTCCTCCGAGGTTGCATTTCAGAAAAGTAGTGATGTATGCTCTAGAGACTGAGTCTTGGTCTCGGGACTCGGCCTTGAGACCACTTTTGCGTGGTCTCGGTCTGTCACGGTCTTGACAGTCTTTGGTCTTGGTCTTGTCTTGGTCTCGGACTTCTCGGTCTTGTCGAGTTCTTGCTGTCTCAGACCGACATAGTGTTCGGGGGATTTAGCAATACAATTCTACAATATCCACGGTGATATCCGCAACATATCAGGCGCGCGTCCGGGTTGAAGACACGGTGTGCGCGAACAACACGAGAAAACACTGATCGCCGCGGCAACGAGCACTTTGATCACTTAATTTAAAAAAACACATATCATGTACCGTTATTGATGCATTCATATTTAGTCAAACACATATCAGTCACATGATGGGTTTTAACTTCATTCAGGAGATTTTGGGTAACTGCACAACTGACAGATGACTTAGAGCACACAGCCAACGGTCTGTGTGTGTTTGTGTGTAACCATAGCGACAAAACAACCAACTTTCGGTTCCTGCACTTAAGCTTATAAGTCCGTTTTTAAAAATATTCATGTATTTAAAAGTTGCAGAATGGATTCGTGTGGAGACTTGGAAATGGCAGAGATAGAAAAAAAATCTTACAAGTTATTGCTTAGCTTCAACAACACTAGTCTATTTTTTGGTCTTGGTCTTTCTGGTCTCGACTTGGTCTGTCTTGGTCTTGTCTTGGTCTCGATACCCTTTGGTCTTGGTAGTGTCTTGGTCTCGGTTTAGGCGGTCTTGACTACAAGTCTACAGAAAAGTAACCATTAATCCAAGATAAAAAAGAAATTAAAATAATAAAACGTTTTGTTATTATTAAAATTCAATAATAAAAAAGAAAAAAAAAAAAGAAATTAAAATAATTAAAGGTGCTATATGTATTTTTTTAGTGGCCTCTATCGGTGATGTTTCAGATTGCAACCAATTTTTACAAGAGCGCTCATGCTCTTGCGAGTGCTCAAACACAAGAGCGAGCATTCAAGCCCGTTCTCATCCTTTATCGTCATATAGAATGCTATATGAAAAAACGGTGCTATACTATGCACATGGCACCCTTTATTGTTAATATAACACGCGAACCCTAAGGCGTAATAAATCCAATAAATCCTTTAGCGAAATATGAGACTACCCTACCCCACACCTAAACCTAACCATCACTGCGCGTGTTATATTAACGATAACGGATGCCATGTGTGTAGTATAGCGCCGTTTTTTCATATAGCGTTCTATATGACAAAAAAAGGATGAGAATGCGTTGAGCATTCATGGTACACGTCGGCCACACTGAGACTTTCAACACACCGAAGAAAGCATCACACAACATGCTGGAAACTCATGTAAACTCCACTGCAATGTTACAATAATAGGCTACTTTTATTAGCTTGATGCTAATGCTAATACTAATGCTCCATGCTCAAACCATGATAACGTTACATTTGTGGTGTTATCTAACATAAGGCATTTCACTAACTATTTGTGTATCTTTCACAATCAGAAATGTCAACACAGGTGAATGTAAATGATATTAACTACTGAGCAATTTCAGTGTAACAGTAAGATCATAGGAAGTAACATTACAGTAGATCAAGCACATAAAATAAAAGTTACGTCCTAAAGCACCTACTTTTTGTTATCCTGGAACAGTCTTTTGTACTCAATTCATGTCTCATATATGTTGTAGTTTACCTTTACCTTTCATTACAGTTTACCATTATTTCAGCATATTTGAAAACTTGTAATTTATCGCAGTAAAAATAGCGGTGCCTCATTGCCATGTCATTAGCTGCAGTGCCGTCGCATAGACTGTATATAAAAAACGAGAGAGGCTCCGGGAGCGCGCATGCACGTCACATCCAATGTATTTTGCAGAAAATCCAACCCAGAGACTTCACTTAGAAATAGGAATACTGGCCTTCAGACAAAATAACTAAACCCGACAAGTGGATAATTGTAATGTGCGATTACAACCCCTCCACACACAGGCAATAAAAAGAAGTTACATATAGCACCTTTAATAGCACGAGGAATAACAGTCAATTTGAAAATGGTTACTTTTCTTAAAAGTGACATTGACGTACAGTATGTGGCCGACAAATGTGACCTCCAGAGGGCGCAGCCTTCGAAATGAGACACAGCCAAAGATGCGGCCTAGCTCATTTTCATAATGACCAACCCAATTTATCAAGAGCAGAGCAAATTAGCATAGGGTCACCAACAATCAGAGTCGATCATTATCAGGTGCGGGTAATCTACTAACAACAGGCATGGCAAATTAAAAATAACATAGCCTTGCAAACGATGGGTTCCAATAACGTGTTCCTCAAATAAATGAACATAAGTGTAGAAAACTTAATTTCTTGGAAATTTAAGTGTATATCTGTGATCAAGACCTCCATACATTTTTTTTCGAACTTTGGTGAAACTTTGGTGAAAGTCATTGTGATTAATTAGGAAGGAAGTTTTAGGGACCAAAATGTTCCAAGGTGTTGCTATCATGGATTAAGATATTAAAAGTATATATTTCTATAATAATCACAAAGCTCTGACAGAGAAAATTTTCTGCAAGACTGGTGTGGATTCTGGGGAACATCATGTTCCCAGTGAATTATCGTTTTAATGTTCCATTCGGAGCAAAGAGCCCATTCTTCAAATAGGTTGTGGAACCTCACTAGATGATTTCATCAGGCAGAGAGAGAGAGAGTCAGAGAGAAAATGAGCAAGAAATCATTTAGACAGATTGATGATGATGAAGGAGCAGCCGATCTCTCTAATTGTAACACGTGGGTTTATCACTTCCCAAGAAACATGTCCTGCTGTTTAAGTGGTTTGGACCAGAGTTCAGGAAACAAAAGAAATCTTTGGGTTAGGCTTCCATACAATGGTTGCCAATAAGAAGAAACTCATTCAAGGGCTGTTCATTATCATCAGCTTGTGCAACACCATAAATCATACACCGTAAAGGCAGATAATTTGGGTATTTCTGCCAGATATGAGTGCATCAGGCTGGTCTGCAGATTTTTGCAGAAGCACAAAGCCGTGATTTTAATGTGCACAAAAGGAGTTTGTATAATCCAACAGCTGCTTTAATCAATGTGCAGTTGATATCTGTGAAATTATTTGTTGGTTTTCATCAAGTGAATCATGTAGCCTTCAAAATTAAAAAATGTTATTGATTTACTATGGTTTGAAAATGAACGGACAAATAAATATCACACTCTTCTGGTTTAGAATAACACTGAAATGAAAATACGCAGACATTTTTTTAACCCTTTTACATGAAACAGGTTAGTTCATGATAATTATCTTTTTAAAATGCTTAGCTTCAAGGTATATATATATATATATATATATATATATATATATATATATATATATATATATATATATATATATTTATTTATTTATTTTTTCTTGTCTGCGTGGTTTTGAAAGTCTGTTTCAAAGATGCTTGTGTTACTTTACCGGACAAGGCTAATGACCAAGCTCAGAATGACTTAACCTATAGTTTCCCCTACCTTCATCTTTCAGACTGGTCCCTGTGGTATTCATTATAGGGTATATGCGGTTGCATAAACATATTTAGAGATCAGGGGTCACCACACACTCAACATTTTTCTTCTTAATACACGCTACTCACTCATGAACGTGACAGGACTTACTACAGGGAACATTTGTCTTACTGCATCAAATGGTTACAAAGGTAAAACTGATATGTCGCCTTCAACAATTTCAACCAATTAAATGTTTGGATTAACTTAACTATATATGTATATTTATTTATTTATATATATATATATATATATATATATATATATATATATATATATATATATATATATATATATATATTATATATATATATGCCTATATATATATATATATGCCCATTTGAATGAATGCAGATGTTGTTTGTGAATGCACTTTAGTTCTGAGTGTGTTTTGCCCAGAAAACATCCCACTCAGCAGATGTGAAAACACGTGAAAAGTCCCTCATTTGCATTCAAGCTGTATGTGAAAGTCAATTTGTGTGCATGAGTGCGTTCACATTCACGTCGTCCGAGCAGTGCATGGAAAGTGAATGTAAATTCTGCGCTTTACATTGATAAACTGTCAGACAGAACTATTCATTTTGAAGCGCAGTTTTCATTACATTGTATAGGCAAAGCAAAGTCTTAGATTAGTTTAATGTGCACATTCAGCTTCCTCTAAATTGTTGGAAAAACAAAAAGGTATTTACAAGATCGATTTCTATTTGCACAAGTTGTTTAAATCCATCCATTTCCTGAGGGTTGCATCAAACACATGACAAGCACTTGTAGAGAAGGTGTAGGTGTGTGATGTATCTAATAGCTCTATCAAGTCAAAGGGGATAATCATGTTTTGGAGACATGCGAGGAATTGAGGCAGGCTGATAATATATTTAGCAGTGGGGTGCTGTCACAGATAGTGATACACACTGAGCAGTATCATAAAGTGTTCAACAGTCTGCAAACATCTCAGTGTCTTAACAAATTATGCACCCTCATTGTGTCTTATTTGCTAACTGTGCATTGGTTAAGCTGAGTTTGAACATTTTCATGCGGAAAGCCCTTATATGGAGGTTTGAGCAGAACAAATGTATTTACTGTCTGTTGTTGTGAATCCAGCAGAAATTCCTTTTCTGTGCAAGAGTAAAAACACTATACAATTATTAGAGAATGAGACTGAGATTTATTACTGCAGAAGGCATCTAAACCAAGTTAGTTAGCTAGTCAGCCTATATAGCTTATGAAATATATATCATAAACTGTTTTTAAGGACATTTGGTTCTGGAACACCCACGGTTCAGAGACCACGTGGCTGCGGTCACAGCGCTGTATCGCTTATCCAGTTGTCCAAACAAGGCCAAACCCTCTCTTCAAGCATCCCACTGGAATATATTGTGTTTATTCTCTGATTTTCAGTTGGTCAGCTTTGGGCACTGGTCCGAAAAGAACTTTGTTACAGAGTTAAAGCATCGCAATGCCCTGCCATTTAACATACGATTATTTAGATCAAAGCTCTGAAGCAATCGGTTTTGAATCTTGTATACTTTGATTTACCTCTGTGCAAGTTTGTATAACTTAAGTGTCCACTTCACATATTATTTATATTACAGCAGGCACTGGACTGAGTTTGACCCTTTATAAGTGACCTTGGGATTTTTTGTCTTTATTTTTGTTTTCACATCCCTGAATTAAATATCACATGAAACATATGACTAATATATTTCTGCATTCATTACCCTTCAAAAGCCTTTTATTGTAAGTTTTATTAAAAAAAAGAATACTTTTATTCAGCAAGAATGCCTTCACTCGAAAGTGACTGTAAAGACATTTACATTTTTACTAAGGTTGTATGTTTCATTTCAGTGCTGTTCTTTATAACTTGTAAAAAAATGTGTGTGTTTGTGTGTGTGTGTGTGTGTGTGTGTGTATATATATATATATATATATCACACACACACACACACACACACACACACTACCGGCTCAAAAAGTTTAAGATCGGTAAGATTTTTTATGTTTTTAAAAAAAGTCTCTTCTGCTCACCAAGGCTGTAATTTTTTGATAAAAAATACACAAAAAACACAGTAATTTGTGAAATATTATGACAATTTACAATTACTTTTTTATGTTAATATATATTAAAATGTAATTTATTCCTCGTAATTTATTAAATGTAATATTTGCTCCAAAAACATGTATGATTATTATCCATGTTGAAAACAGTTTTTTACATTTTTATTTCAGGATTCTTTGATGAATAGAAAGTTCAAAGAACAGCATTTATTTAATTAGAATCTTTTCTAACATTATAAATGTATTTACTGTAACTTTTGATCAATGTAACTCATCCTTGATGAATAGAAGTATTTATTTCTAATTTATTTACCCTAAAAATAAAA
Organism: Hybognathus amarus; assembly: GCA_030378365.1. Taxonomy (NCBI): domain Eukaryota; kingdom Metazoa; phylum Chordata; class Actinopteri; order Cypriniformes; family Leuciscidae; genus Hybognathus; species Hybognathus amarus. Next base: position 34,152 of record JAQIUQ010001329.1, read on the forward strand.
TACAAATTCTTACTGACCCCAAACTTTTTAAAGGGCAGTGTTTAATGTAACAAAAGCTTTCCATTTCAGATAAAAGCTGTTCTTTTGAACTTTCTATTCATCAAAGAATCCTGAAATAAAAATGTAAAAAACTGTTTTCAACATGGATAATAATCATACATGTTTTTGGAGCATAAAATCATCATATTAGAGTGATTTGTGAAGGATCATGTGACACTGAAGACTGGAGTAATGATGTTGAAAATTCAGTTTTTTTTTTCAGAGGAATAAATTACATTTGAATATATATTAACATAAAAAAGTAATTTTAAATTGTTATAATATTTCACAATATTACTGTTTTTTTTTGTGTATTTTTTATCAAAAAATTGCAGCCTTGGTGAGCAGAAGAGACTTCTTTAAAAACATAAAAATACTTATCCGAATCTTAAACTTTTAACCGTAGTGTATATGCACACACACACACACACACACACACACAAACATCAAGATTTCCACAAAGAAATGTCTCTTGAGCACCAAATCAGCATATTAGAGTAATTTCTGAAGGATGTGACACCAAATACTAGAGCAATACTGGAGCAATGTTGAAAAATTACAGAAAATTTAGCTTTGCCATCATAAATACATTTCAAAATATTCGTAAATTTAATTTCAAAATATAGTCAAATGATAATTGTATTAAAATAACATCTGACGACTATTATTTTGACAGTTTTGAACGTTTAGCAACCTTCTTTGGGAAAACATCCTTTTTGAAAAATGGCTTATAATGTAATTGGCCTACTACTTCAAGATTGACTATGAGTAGAAGAGTACTCTAACAGTCATCGTTTTATCATTTCCTTGTCTTTTATATAACTTCATGTGGTCTTTCCTTTCTATGCCTTTAAAAAATATATCTACAAACTGCCTGTGAGAAAGGTTTACTTGCTCAGGCAGTGCCAGTAAAGCTTTCCGTAGCTCGCCAGTCGCAAGCCTGACTAAGGTCTGCATGGTGTTCAGTCCTCCTACTCAAAACACTGGTTGCCATGGAACCTCATCTGTTATCTACCCCATCCTCTGCTTTCTTTTACTCTCTCCATCCTTCTTTTGCTTTCTAATTTCCTCATGGCACCCCTCCCCTGCTGGAGGCTGCAATTTTGTAGTGTGATATTCCCTTTTCAGCACTCTCTCTGTTACTCTAAAATCAGCCAGCGTAATACAGACATCACAGTCCTCGTCCAAACAGATGGTCTCATTTTTAGGAAAAGCACTGTTCCTGGACCAAAGATTAAAGATGCTGCACTGTGATTAGAGCTGTGCGAGCCCTTTGAAACTCTAGACCCTTTACTATATGTAGTTTAAAGGGATAGTTCACTGAAAAACTAAAATTGTCTTTCCAAATCTGTAGAACACAAAAAAATTGATGTTTTGAAACACATCTTGGTGGGGTTTTTTTTTTTTTTTTTTTTTGTCCATATAATGACAGTCAGAATGAGGTTTCAATGTTTTAATTCCCATGAATTTTACTGTATAGGCAAAAACAGTTGAATCATTCTTCAGAAAACATTATTTTGTGTTTTGCAGAAGAAAGTAAAGGTCACACAGGGTTGAACCATCATGAAGGTGAGTAAATTATATTTTATTTTTTGAGTGAACTTTTCCTTTAAAAATTATGTCTAAGTTTGGTAACTCTTTAATTTGATATAGTGTAAAGTAACTAAAAAAGTACTTCAAAGTAAAGTAATTTGCAACTACATGTGAACGACCAGTCAGAGAATTAGTAACTGTCTGCTTAAAGGAGTAGTTCGCTTTTTAAAAAAAAAAAACTTTTGCTGATAATTTACTTACCTCATGTTATCCAAGATGTCCATGTCTTTCTTCTTCAGTCGAAAAGAAATTACGGTTTTTGATGAAAACATTCCAGGATTTTCTCATGGACTTCATTGGGAACCAAACGATTCAAGGCTCCAGACGATGAACAAGGGTCTTATCTAGCGAAACGATCGCTCATTTAAAAAATAAATTAAAAAGTTTCAGTTTTATAAGCACAAATGTTAGCCTTGCTCTGTTCTGTGATGCGTGTTCATGACTCATGTTCAAGCTCGTTCATCAAAATGAACAAATCTTTTTTCGAGTCATGACTCCAAGGGTCTCTAGATAAGACCCTTAGTCATCGTCTGGTGTCGTTTAAAGCCCTTTGAAGCTGCACTGAAACTCTCATTTGGACGTTGAACCGTTTGGTTACCAATGAAGTCCATTATATGGAGAAAATCCTGGAATGTTTTAATCAAAAACCTTAATTTCTTTTAATTTCGAAGAAAGACGTGGACATCTTGGATGACATAGGGTTGAGTAAATTATCAGCAAGTGTTTTTTTTTTGTTTGTTTTTTTAAGTGAACTACTCCTTTAATATCTGTTTAATACCAAAAAAGCCAATCTGGGTGTGTTTCAATGTACCTATTTTGAAGAGTGCGCATGTGTGAACGTGCTCTACTATGTAAGAACGAGACAAATACTGAGTCATAATAAAGCAAAATAACTGAGAACAATTAGAAATAGTCCTCAGATGACATGTCTGTAATTTATATATTTAAAAAAATCTAGCGTTAATTGGATCTCAAACAGTTTCATTAAAGGAGTAAGTTATTACTCCATCACTGTGCTAAAACCAACGACAACTGGGTTTTGGGAAACAGTCTTGACTAGCAAATTGATTTCTCCAACAATGCATCGTACTTTGGTAGTGAAGCAGTGAACTACATAGTTGTATGGGAAACACACTCCAGATTGATTCCCCCTAAAAGTGTAAACACTGCAACATTGTTCAGATTGTTTGAGCATCTCAATCAGTTTTACACAGGAACACTGGCTCAAGCAGTGGCATGGGTTTGGCCAATGGCAGCTATTTTTGGGAACACTTATTTAATGCTGTGATGAATCGGAAGCAGAGGCAGATATTTTCATCTAATTTGTGAGGTACATCTGAGTGAAAATAAAATAAATGAAGGTGGGACTTGGTTCTATCCATCTGTTGTTGATTGGATGGAGGATCTGAATGCCAGCTTGATGTTGATTGTCCAGAAGGGGCAGGGTTTGAGCCGACCAAATAAGGGAGAATTTCAATTTCCTGTCGACAGGAGGTGATGCAAGTGGCATCAACTTTTTTTTTTTTTTAAGCTTGAATAAATAAAGTAAATTATAGTGCGCTTTTATATTGTTTTGGATTAAAAAGTGAAGTTTTGTAAGCATTACTAGATGCATTCATGCCAAAAATCATAAATTCAATCTGAATTTTACACCTACCTACAGTATACTTTTGCATAGGCTACTAAAGATTCAATCTGACAAGGCAAAAGCCTCCTGCATAGAGTGTTAACCTGTTAGGTTTTCTGCTGAGGTTTGCGGTTGCTAGATTTATTACATTTCCAGAAAGATGCCAAATGATGACACATGTGAGAGAGTTTTGATCCTGGCTCACCCTCCATGTAGCTAATGTAATAGGTGAGGACAGAGCAACTAACATTATTGAGTGTCCTATGAGCTAAAACGTACATTAAGGCCTTCTGATGCTGATTTTGTGTTTTTCAGTTGGTCCAGCAGTGTGAAGAAGAAAAAAAAATGTGCAATGCAGGGTTCATTCTTCAATCTTTGTGAAAAGCCCAAAGATGTCTCAAAGATATTTTGCATTCACAGTACAATGTCTGTGGCAAAACCCTTTCCTTACAATGCCTAAAATTATTATTATTATTATTATTATTTTTCTTCTGTAAACTAAGTGAAATAATAGGCTACATTTTAAAACATAGCATTGGAGCTTGGGGTGCTTTTCTACATTTTGCAATTATTATCACGTGTTATAAAACTTAAAACAAAACCTGACAGGCACTTCATTGATTTTCAGACTGCCACTGGCTGCCCCCAAACCTATTCCAGATCAAATTTTAGCCTGTAGCAACTGTTTTCCTTCAAAGTTGCAGTTTTAGAGATTGCTGTGAGAATATATCCTGTGAAATAAGGGTAATACCCTTCCCCACGGCTTTTGTGCAGAGTTTTGGGACAGATTGTACTGTTTCTGTGTTGCTTCTTTGCTAAGCAACATTCCAAAAAGTTCAGCCAGAGATCACTGCATATAGGTGCAAGCAAGCTGTGATGGGTGGACCATGCAACATTACGGTAGGATGACTGAATCACTACTCTGAGAAATGTTCTTAAAAGCCTTTAGATATCAAAAAAAAAAAAAAGTACACAGACTAACAACTTTAGATTTGACTTTGTATATCATGATGTTGTCACTTAAACCAATTTAAGAGACTTAAACAATGTGTGTAACTGAAAACAAAAAAGAACTTTTCCTAACCAGCACAGAAATTCCCTTAGTATTTTGGTAATTACATGGCAAATCGCTTAGATAAATAGAAAAAATAAAAATAAAAACATCAGAATATTTATATTGTGATATGAAGTCTGCAACTTATGATCACATGGTGTTGCTGGGTTTGTTGGTATTTACTCTGAGGTTTCGCTGGTATTTGCTCCGAGCACATGAAGTTATTCCGAGTCTGTTCTGAGGAGCTTATCCATCATTTCCAGTCTGAACAGCGTGAGAAAGAAAACATTGGGAGAGAAAATGAGACAGCTGCTATTGAACAGGCAGAAACAGAATTTTTCTCTCTCAAGCGAGATCAACTGACTCAGCGCAGCGTGACATTAAGTGCTGTTGTCCAAATCTCAGTTTTTAGAGCTCTGCAAATAATCGTTTTAAGGAAATATAACACATCTCTTCCCGTAGGATATGAATAATGCCATGCAAAATTCTAATGTGCTCCAAGATAATATCTCTAAGATGGTGAAAATCTACAATGGCTGCTGTCTGTAATATTAATTGGCAAATGTTGCATTTATAACATCCAAAAGGGCAAAACAAATATTAGATTATTGTATAGACAAAATACACTCACCGGCCACTTTATTAGGTACACCTGTCCAACTGCTCGTTAACACTTAATTTCTAAGCAGCCAATCACATGGCGGCAACTCAGTGCATTTAGGCATGTAGACATGGTCAAGACAATCTCCTGCAGTTCAAACCGAGCATCAGTATGGGGAAGAAAGGTGATTTGAGTGACTTTGAACGTGGCATGATTGTTGGTGCCAGAAGGGCTGGTCTGAGTATTTCAGAAACTGCTAATCTACTGGGATTTTCATGCACAACCATCTCTAGGGTTTACAGAGAATGGTCCTGAAAAAGAAAAAACATCCAGTGAGCGGCAGTTCTGTGGGCGGAAATGCCTTGTTGATGCCAGAGGTCAGAGGAGAATGGCCAGACTGGTTCGAGCTGATAGAAGGGCAACAGTGACTCAAATAACCACCCGTTTACAACCAAGGTGGGCAGAAGAGCATCTCTGAACGCACAGTACGTCGAACTTTGAGGCAGATGGGCTACAGCAGCAGAAGACCACACCGGGTGCCACTCCTTTCAGCTAAGAACAGGAAACTGAGGCTACAATTTGCACAAGCTCATCGAAATTGGACAATAGAAGATTGGAAAAACGTTGCCTGGTCTGATGAGTTAGAGTTCTCAACGGGTCGGGTCGGCCCGACAAACCACGACGGGACCAGCGGGTTCGGCCGGTTCGTCGAAAATATAAGCAAATGACTCGGGTCGGGTCGCACCTCGGGCTTAATCTTTTCCACCCAGTAAAAAAACAAACAAATTATTATAATCATCGCTGCTGTTCACCGTAAAGAAAGTCTGGCTGCTGCGTGCAAAGTCCATCGCGGGTGGCTGGCAGAGAGGAGAACACGCCTCAGTCTATCCACTGTGGACGCGCTGATCTTCCTCCACGATGCCTATTATAAGCATATGATTATGTTTGTAGGCTAGGTCTATTTTGTTTCAAAACTCGTAGCCCGCCTGCTGGTTTCAAAACGCGGTCGGAAGACTAGGAAAAGGAAAAGAGAATCTGACTGCGTGAGAAAACCTGACAGTAGTCCCGCTCTCGGTCGAGCTTTATACTCATTGGCGAGCTCAAAAGCAGCACTGGATGCAACGGTGATGCTGACCTGGCGATCTTGTTGATGGACTAGTAAGTCAACCTTTCTAAGTTTGTGCTCATTTTATTTTGTGATTTCACCGGAATGAATAGACGCTGCAACGGCAATAGACTGTACTAGAACGCGTGCGCGTCCGAGTCGGGCCGCGGGCCGGGTTCGGGCGGATAATTCATGTTGATGTGTCGGGTTACATCGGGTCGGGCTTCAAAAGCCACGGGCCAGGTCGGGTCGGGTAATAATTTTCAGGCCCCGTTGAGAACTCTATGATGAGTCTCGATTTCTGCTGCGACATTCGGATGGTAGGGTCAGAATTTGGCGTCTACAACATGAAAGCATGGATCCATCCTGCCTTGTATCAACGGTTCAGGCTGGTGGTGGTGGTGTCATGGTGTGGGGAATATTTCTTGGCACTCTTTGGGCCCCTTGGTACCAATTGAAGCATCGTTGCAACGCCACAGCCTACCTGAGTATTGTTGCTGACCATGTCCATCCCTTTATGACCACAATGTACCCAACTTCTGATGGCTACTTTCAGCAGGATAATGCGCCATGTCATAAAGCTGGAATCATCTCAGACTGGTTTCTTGAACATGACAATGAGTTCGCTGTACTCAAATGGCCTCCACAGTCACCAGATCTCCATCCAATAGAGCATCTTTGGGATGTGGTGGAACGGGAGATTCGCATCATGGATGTGCAGCCGACAAATCTGCGGCAACTGTGTGATGCCATCATGTCAATATGGACCAAACTCCCTGAGGAATGCTTCCAGCACCTTGTTGAATCTATGCCACAAAGAATTGAGGCAGTTCTGAAGGCAAAAGGGGGTTCAACCCGTTACTAGCATGGGGTACCTAATAAAGTGGCCGGGTGAGTGTATATTTGCACTTCTGAGTATTTCAGTGGTAACAACATTGCCTGCCTTAAAAATACTATATCACACACAGAGATTACATCTTTGGACAAAATTGAACCCTGAAAATGTTTTAAAAGAGAAAGTGGTCATGTAAGGACCATGTAATGTTTTTAGTAAAGGCAAATGAGGTCTTTATGGTGACCGATTGCAAACTGGTATGGCAAACTGATATGAACATATTAAAGTCTGCAGCATTTTGATGCTGTAAATGTATCCTGAAATTATGAGAACACCACTTTCAGCAAATTGAAAGTTTTAGGCTACCTCACCTGCATTGTAAACGTACATGTTGTTGCACAGCCATCTAGTGGAAGAAGAAAGAAATGCTGCAGTTTCGCATCTGTGAGTACAAATACGGCTGTTTAAATAGTTTTAAAAACCAAGAAGAGAATACTGTCATCTGTTCGCTTGAGAATTACTGGTTGGTTTTTAAGAATTGCTGTTAAGGGGTTAACCTCGATCTTGTTATGGTGATAAGGTTACACATTTGAAGAAAAAAATATTAGGCCTATTTGTGAGCTGGTTGTTATCAGTATATCCTTCACAGTGTGAGAGGACTCTCTATTATGATAATGACCTGATCTCTGTATTTGGCTATTCAACAGCTAGTCTGCTACCATATGATGTAACTTACTAAATAAATATGCACATAGACATGAAATAAGGATTTGAACATATTTTATTGAATAGACTGTAACGCCTCAGCGAAGAAAAAATGTCAATAGCAATGTGCACTACAACTTCAGCCAGCTCCTTGTGTCCTGTCTGCCATTATTGGGCAAACATGATTCATTCAGGTGTGTCTGATTATTGTTGCCAAGACTACTGAGGTCAGGCACACCTGAATTAATCAGTTTGTCCAATAATGGCAGACAGGAAACAAGGAGCTGGCTGAAGTTCAGGAAGTAGTGCAGCTGTGCATAAAGCCAATTCAAATATAACGTTTCTGGTTTCCTCCACCTATCCACCTTATTGTGCTATTCTCTGAATGTGCTAGACTTCTGTTTCATCAGCCGTTAGCTAATAACATAATAGCAAAATGGTAAAACTACTGTTTGTTTTCCAAGCCAGTGTGTTGGGAATCAGCTTGAAATAATGAGACTAACTTACCTCCTCTAATGGTAGAGAAGAATGTAGATGCTAGATATGTCCTACAAAGTCAAGTGGCACAATTAGAAACCAAAGAGTCTCTTGAACTACAGAGCAAAATATTTAATACAATCTATTTACAATTAGCCTACAACATCAACAAATAGCCTAACATAAAAGAGAGATATTGCAATGCAGACAGAGAATGATTAGGCTATTGTTTTGCATTGTTTATGAATGTTTTTAAGCCTCTAAATTTCAGTTGCCGAATTAAGCTAGCCTATGTCCATGGGGAGTACAGAAAGCTCTCAGATTCCATCAAACGGATCTTGATTTGGGTTCCGAAAATAAACGAAAGTCTTGCGGGTGTGGATTGGAACGACATGAGGGTGAGTAATGACATAATTTTCATTTTTGTGTGAAGCAACCCTTTAACTGTCCAGAACTACAGTTTGACTACAGTACCCACAATCCAAAGCGAAGCAACCTTTCCGGCTTGCCACCGCTGATTCAGGAAGTAGATCCAACACAGTGACAGGAACAACATCACGGGACTGTCTTAGCATTGAGCAGATAAATAAAATATTACCTGTAAGCGATCTGTGTACACACCTGTAATATAAGACATCATGTCTCAGGCAGTCGAACAGACCCACCGACAGCAAGAAAATGGTGAGTGTGGTTTGTGTTTCCGTAGATATCAGGCAAACGCAGGGCAGCCAGCTAGCATGCTATTATTATCATTTTCGGATAAATAACATGTTTATTGCAATAGTGCTTGTTTATTTGTATAAAAAATAAATATAGTTTAGTGTACTTTTTACTTAGACGTGCGTTAGTTTATATCCCTCTAGAAATGAGGTTAGTCTTTCCATTGCTAATTTAGTCATGGCTGGCTTTTGAATAAAAAAAAATATTGAGAATTGCAGATAAGTTTTCCAATAACCCTTTGGGGAACATATTGATTGATGGATTCGTTAGAATGATTTACTTTAATTGCATAATACATTATGTGCCATTCATTTTGTTTATGCACAGATGTTATTGCACAATTGGCATTGTAACGTTAGCTGTAGGCTAACGTTACTCAGACTAAACAATACAGTGAAAGCAGATAAACACACATAGATTTGTCCAGCTGTGTCATGTAAGGGTTTTTAGAATTTTTTATGTGTGGTTTACGTTTTGAAATGTACTTGTGTTTTTAACAACTTCATATTTTGCCTTGAGAGGGCGTTCAAGACCACTGTGCTCTCATTCGTTGAGAACTTGATTACTACACATGATGATGATGATGATGATGATGATGATTCACTGGAGGACTGAGTTTTTGTTTTACAACCTATACAGTGGGGTTCATAAGACTAAAAGCAAAATTGTGCCCATGTGAACTCCTTTGTACTCCTAATGTAGTGCAATATGATGAATATGTGGATCTTCTCGAATTATGCAGCAGAACACAATCAGCTTTTACACAAACTCGTGGAGTTGATTAAACCTTCTGTCATTAAAGCAAAAGGAGGCTATAACAAAAATGATGTTCTGCTTTGACTCAAATTGTTATAGAATTTTTGATTAAAAAACATTGGAGCCATATGACCACATGATGTGGATACCATTCTATTTATTTATTTATTTATTTATTTATTTAAATCATTTTATTCTTTCTAAATTGTTTGATTTAAATCAGTTTAGTTATTTATATTTGCATTTGATTGATTGCAGCTAATGTAAACATGGTAAACGTGCAAAATTAACACTCAACAGATATAAAGTAAATAAAAACGATTGAAACGTATTATGCAGGGAATGTGCATGATTGGAAATGCACATTCTCTGCATAATAAGTACAATCTTATGCATGGTTCGAAATTCTGAATAATGTATTCGTTCTTTTTTTTTCCTACAATAAATTGAACATTACTCCTGAAATGTTGCTGTTAGCAAAAAAGGCTCCATGATAATCTAATGTGAAGCTTGGACCTGTTTTATAATTTTTGATCCGTTTTTATTATTATTACTTTGTATTAGCATTCAGTGTCTTTTTTTTTTTTCAGGTAACACACTAAATTCTGAGTAAATATGGTGGTGGGTAATTTTGTGTTGATCTTTCTCTTGAACAGAATTCAGAATTATTCACTCTCACGTATGGAGCCCTGGTCACTCAGCTGTGTAAAGACTATGAAAATGATGAGGAGGTCAACAAACAACTGGATAAAATGTGAGTCTGCCTTTTCTCTTCCCTGCCTAGTCATCTAGTCTGCTCACATTATATGAACTGTTTACAAATTACAGTACATCCATATTTGGTAACACTTTATTTCAATAGTCCACTTTAGACATTCTACTAACTATCAGTAACTTTTCAACTACATGTCAACTAACTGTCATTAGAGTATTAGTAGACTATCAGCTTCATTTCTGCTAACACTTTATTTTGTTGGTCCCCCAACAGACATTCAACTGACTATAAGTAACTTAGCGACTATAAGAAAACTTATTCTCCTAACCCAAAGCCTAACACCTAACCATATCCTAACAGTCTACTGACAGTCTACTATAATACTAATACTCTAATGAGAGTTAGTTGACACGTTGTTGAAAAGTTACTTAAAGTTAGTAGAACGTCTAAAGTGACTATCAAAATAAAGTGTAACCCAATATTTTCACTATATTTTTTGAGTTTGACAAATCTTGAAAAATTGTAATGAATATGGTTAGATTTTCATATGCTAGTCGCCATTTCATGTACATTTGTCCAGTCAGTTTTCCATTAGTCAACAAAGTAGGAATGGAGCAGAGTTCTGATGGGCTTATAGTCGATGCTGTATCGTCAGTGTGTGTGCTGGGTGTAGACTGTTAGTGTATTAGGTGTGGTGATTTCCCTGTCCTACCGTGCCATCCAGTCTGCTTAAGATAGGTTGGGTGGTGTTGAGAATTTAAAATGTGCCACTCTAGGTTTTCGAGAGCGGTCTCCTCACCCTGCTAAATGAATCGTGCAGCTGTAGGTTACACCCCTGGTTTTTCAAATGTATGATTCTGCTCCCCTCTAATTCTATTCCCCCATTAGAGAGTTAAAAGACTGGATGAGAGTCTTGATTGTATGTGTGTGTTTGTGGCCTGGTAAACCCAGCATTTCATTGTCCCCACAAAGATGGCAATATCCAAAATCCTTAGCCTTGTGGGGACATATTTGATCCCCATGAGGAAAACAACAAAAAACAAAAAAATCACATCAAGTGATTATTTATATATATATATATATATTTATATATATATATATATAAATGCAGAATGTTTTCTGTAATGGGTAGGGTGCTAATTAATCGGGCTGTTTTCTTAGGCCCTGTTTAAACCAGGTGTTAAGATGCATTTTGGTCGATCGGAAAGTAATCCAGTCGAATGTGTTTTCGACTACCTTTGGAAGTTTACACCTGTTGTCCACTTGTGATCTGATCGACCAAAACGCATCTTACCAGGTGTAAAGTTTAGTGAAGTTTATACAACAATATATATAATATAATATAATAATATGCAAAAATGTACATTCATGTACATTAATTACAGCTCAAATGTATCATTCTCACTCTATCATACATTCACCCTGTCTCTATTACATATCTTTGTCACACAAGTGTTTGATCACCACATTTAAGTGATCATTGCAAAACATTTTATTTATTCTTGATTATACTGTGTATTCATATATACAGTACCTATCAAAAGTTTGTACACACAAATAGGAAAGTGTGTCCAAACTTTTGACTATATTTCTACTGTATTAATAATATTATACACATAAATAATATCGCCGATATATCGGTATTTTTTTATCGGTATCGGCTTCGGCCCCCAAAAATCCATATTGGTCGGCTCTAATTCACATGCACTTATTGAGGCATGCTTATTAATATATATATATATATATATATATATATATATATATATATATATATATATATATATATATATATATATATATATATATATATATATATTAAATGCACAAATGTTTACAGTATGCATTTCTCATATTCAGCAGCCTAATACAATATTAGGCTAAGTTTTTTATGTAAAAAAAGATAGTGCCTTTTTCATACTGTTAGGCATGTGTAGTTAATTGTAATAATATTTTTTATGTTTAAGTCCATTTTTGTGTTGTGAACAATTTTGGTACAATGTTGGGTCACTACTTGATGTCCAATGTACAATCTGAGCCCTGAATCAAACCCGAAACAGTATGAAGCACTGTTTTAAAGATTGTGGGAAAAGCCATGAGGATGTGTGGAGTCCAACCGTTGTGATTTAGAGAATCAGTGGGCAGCGTGTATTCTTTGGCTGAGTTGTCTTTTCATTTAAACCGTGCCTTGAACTAATCCAGTAGTCCCACTGATATTGGGTTTGGCAACACGTCTGTAATACCGACCCTTTTCCCTCCTGCTTCTTTAAAGCATCCAATATGATATAAGCAAGAGCAAAATTTGACTTTCTCTCTGGCCAAACAAGTTTGTATCTTTCTTTTCGAATCCTTGAAGCTGAAGGGCTTTACTAAAACCTTCAAAGTAAAAAGAGACCATAGCTCCTATGATTGGGTTGATGGGTGAAATGAGGGCGAATGATACAGTTTCACAGCTTCCCTTCTCTTCCATCCTTTCAAGGGGATACAATATCGGAGTGCGTCTGATTGAGGACTTCTTGGCTCGGTCCAGCGTGGGGAGGTGTCACGATTTCCGAGAAACGGCCGATGTCATTGCAAAGGTAACGTGAGTACTTTGAACCAATCAGAGCGCATGCTGAGCCCTCCCTTAGGCCAGGCGAGAGAGAGAGAGAGAGAGAGAGAGAGAGAGAGAGAGAGAGAGAGAGAGAGAATCAAAAAGCAAGCAAGCATGTGTAATGCGCAAGCAAGTGACTGGAATTTGAACTTCAACCTGCAGTAGCCCACATACTTTCTTAGCTTTCATCACATCTTTCTACCGGTTTTAATTTTTCAGAGTCACACAGCTTGAGAAACATCCGTGCTATGCTACCGCAAAGCCAACTGGCGAGCCGTTTGTGCGGTGTTAGAGTGAACCGAGACACTCATGTTCCTCCCGGCTTGTTTTCTTTGGTCTGTGAGACTGTGCTTTTTACGAAACACTGCACCTCACCCTCAGTGTATAGGGTTCACACTGACAGGATTGACAGAGCGTTCTTCCCACTGTCCGTCACCTGTCCATGCTTGCTTGGTCTGTCTGTTCTCCTTTCTTCTTTTTTCTCTGTCTTTCTCTCCTCACTTTCCTCTGCGTGTGCCACGTTGTCAAATTTTAATCCAGAACCCATCGGTTTGCTGGGACACTGATCCCTTTAAACACTTTTTAATACAACTTTAATGAGGGTTATAATGTGAAGCGTTTAGTCTAATTGTTTACAGTTTTCAAGCAACGCTGCAACTGGGAGCATTAATATAGAATTCAAATGATGTGTGTATTTTAGCTATGTTTTGCCTTCAAATGTGGCTCATCCAAACAGAATTTAAAATCAGAGCTATTTTTTGCTAGAGTGTTGCTTAGAGCCAGACCAATATATCGGCCGATATTAGGCATTTTCTAAAATATCGGTATTGGCAGTTATAATGGCCGATAAATGAATATTTCAGAAATAAAAACTGATGGATGATGGCCGCTAATTGTTATCATTGTACGGCCTACCTGTAAAGTTCTATCTATATTACTGTGTATTAATTAATTTCAAAATATAAATGAAAAGGAATTGTTTTAAATGCATATTTGGCATTAGCTTTTTTTATATTTTCTAGAAAGTTTGCAATGTGGATTTGTCATTTTATTAGCTTTTTATTTACAGTATAGCTTTAATTAAAATTTATTTTAATTTGAGTTATTTTACTATTTCAAGTTAACCTTATTTATTTACGAATTTATTTTTATTTATTTTTTTTCAGCTAAAGTTTAATTACAGAATATGGTTTTTAATAGTTAACAAAAAAAGCTCTGGCTCCAAGTGATTTTAGGCATTTCAACATTATAATGTATTCAGTATGAAGTAAATATTTATTTTGAGATTTGAAGACAAAAGTGTAAATGTAAAAAAAATAAAAAATGGGGGAAATGAGCTTGCATTTTTAAATGTTCAATATTAAAAGATACCAATAAATAGATAAACGGTAGTATTGGCCAATAACCTACAGTAGTAAATGCATCCCTAGTATATCTTGTATCTTGTGGTTTTTGTCTAGGTTCCAAGTGAAAAGAGAACATTTTAAAATAGTAACATTTATTGGAAGTACTGATTATCTAAAATAAGCATTACTGTAAGTTTTTAATATATGTAATAAACTATGTGACATATAAAATATGTAACATATTAACCATTTGTATTTAATGTTCTACAAAAAATAACTAGAGTGTGATACTGTTACAGTGATGTAAAATTAGCAATATTCTGATTTTCTTATGGCCCACTCTGATCATTTCTTCCATTTAATTACATTCAAAGAGTTACAAATATCTAGGGCTGTCAACTTTAGTCGTTTAGTCGACTAATTGGTTCAACGCCGTCCTTGGTCGACTTACATTCTTATTGGTCGAACCAGTTGCATTTTTTAAATTTTTTTTTACCAATAGAAAGACATTTTCAATGATTTACTCCTTGATATTTATTCCGTTATAAGCAGTTATATATCACTGTATTCTAAATATAATTAGCCTATGTTTTATCCCCAACTTTAAATGCTTTAATTTAGGCTATATTTTAACAGCGCCACAGTTTAGCGCACACATAACACTCGGTCCGCACCTGTGGCTGGCTGTGCTGCTGCTGTGCGCTCAGTAAGGGATATAGCTGTATTCATTCAATTAGAACGCTACTTGTTTTGGTTTTTATGTTTTTATCCACTATATGTTTCTATCTCGATGTGGCATGGACGCATTTGGAAAAAGAGTGCGTCGCACCGCGACACTCGTTTCCATTATGCGCGCGCCTACATTTGAAAACGAACTTGAGCGCGCAAAAGACGTGAGCAGTCCCTTTTAACGGCTTTATCATGCTGACTCAATAGATTGTGTTTTCTTGATATGTTTTTGTTTTTATTTGTACACTTTACTCATTTGAAAATATCCTAAATAATGTAACGGAACAAAAATAAACCTAAATGCGGTCCTACAATGCAGCCTGTTATTATTAGAATAGTTTTTTAGGCTATTTGGTTTTTTTGTGTGTTTGTTTTAAAACGCCTAGATCGGCTGAACGAAAGTTAACCCATAGCTTTGAAAGTAAAGAAGAATATACGGCCTCTGTATAAACGAGAGCTTTTGTTTGGACTTTTCATTATGTGGCAGAGCAGTTATATTTTTTTTGTAGCGTGTGGTGTGATCAGGTGCGCGATTGTGACTGTCAGGACAGTGCTCCTCACTTTGCAGTTAAAAAAAATCACTTAATTTGCAAAGAATTGTATTATTATTATAGTTTTATATATTTTTGATGTTTTTTCGTTGTTGTTTTATAAATGCTCTATGAAAATTGCTCAAAAATGTTCAATCAAAACATCGTCTTTTTTTTTCTTTTTGGTCGACTAATCGTTGCGCAGGACAAGACTTTGGTCGACCAAGGATTTCTTTGGTTGACTACAGCCCTACAAATATCTCCTTAAGCCGTTCTGTGCAGTCGTGCAAAAGCCTCAAGTCATTTCAGAGTGTGAATACAGCACCTAAAAAGAATGTGGCAGCTCTGCAAAATCACTTAAATGTGGCCTTGACATCATAGATGTAGGCAAGCGAGTTAACATGAAGACTGAAGGGCCTTTTTGTCTTCACATTAACAGGTAGCCTTCAAGATGTACTTGGGTATCACTCCCAGCGTGACCAACTGGAGTCCTGCTGGAGACGAGTTCTCTCTTATCCTCGAAAGCAACCCCCTGGTGGACTTTGTAGAGCTTCCTGACAACCACAATAGTCTGGTCTACTCCAACCTGCTCTGTGGGGTGCTGAGAGGAGCTCTTGAAATGGTGAGGAGCATTTTTGCGTTATATGAATTGATGTATCTTCTGATAACCCTCAATTGCCACTCACGCGCGGCCATTTTTTCGACTCCCGCAGGTTCAAATGGCGGTGGATGTGCGGTTTGCTCAGGACACACTAAGAGGTGACAATGTGACAGAAATTCGCATGAAATTCATTAAAAGGATCGAGGAGAACATGCCAGCTGGGGATGAATGAGGCTGAGAGACCCGAGAGACTTTTTTGTGTTGGGTTGGGAACCAAAAACTTCTATTTTGGTCAAGGGAAGACCAAGTAATCCTCCTTATGATACAATAAAACACTGTAAGTATTGCTAAGAGAGACACATTCTCTCAATGTGTCAACAACGATGACATGTTCTTTCCACCTGGTCCATGTTGTCTATTTCAGGAAAATACTTTCTCATGTCTCTTTTTGTATTTGTCTCTAGTGTATCTTTGTTTTTTCTTATTGCGTTTAACTCGGACATAAGGCACAGAAGGTTTAATTTATTTAGCTGTGTTTCGTGATTGAGTAAATCATCAATATAAACAACCTTCTACTCAATAGGTCTTTGACACAAACTAATATTTACTCGAAGTTGTAATAAAGCGCTCAATTGTGCAAACCATATCACAGTGCTGGTGTTCATGTCTTTAACGCTTGTGTCGAAAACAACTTTAGATGGCTAATCTAAAACCAACATTTGAAGAAAGGGCCCCATGTTCGACAAGAACAGAGCCGTAGTCTTGGGAGACGTATGTTTTGTAGAAAGGTCCAATGGTGTTAAGGGGAGTCTGGTAGGGGTTTAGGTATGTAGATAATGGGACCTGTGTATGCTGAGCCTGTGGCAGGTCCATCCACACGTTTGTAATGAAGTGTCACGGTGGCCCCATCGCCATTCCTCGGCTTGTCGTGTACTGGCCCTTGCATTGTGGGACTGTTATTCCTGCAGCGCAGCAGCGCGATGTGGTTAGAGTTAAACAACAATAACAAGGGCCTAATTCGATCTCAGATGTTTACTCAAGCAACGTGGAAGCAATCAGGGCCTGGAGGTTCACTGAGTGCGTGTGCAGGACAGGGCTGTTTTGGGAGCCAGTGCGTTTTAATGGTGTAGCCGAGGGGTTCACGGTCATGCGGACTGGTGGGAAGGGGAAGGTTGTGCGCTGAAAGGCAATCATTACTCCAGCGCAGCTCAAGGTCCATTCCTGACACCTGTTAATCACCTTACGTCATGATGCCGGGCTGCTTTTTCCAGAATTCCACACCTCGTCGATCACAAATGGAAAGAAGGTTACTACTACTTCTACTACTTCCCATCGGCTAGCATACGGACTTGGATTTATAAACTTTAGCCCTTTTCAGTTTCCATGTGACTTGATTCACATTGATGTGTCGAATAATGCGTTCATTGTGTAAGTGTATTGTTTTATTACATCAAGCCACTAGAGGTAGCTGTGAGCGTTGTGGTCTGTGACCTTTTTTTCTCTTTCCATTCTCATGGATTTTTCTCAGTGTTTCTCCTCAGTTTGGTATTTGATTGCTCACGGGGTCCACCAACTGCTTGTTTTTGAATCTCTGGGGCTGGGAAATTATTTTGTTAATAAATTCTTTATCCACTCGCTCTTGATTCAGGGACATTTAGAAGAAAAACAGTGGAAAACTTATGCAGAGCCCTGTCAGGCTGAATCCCTCATCCCCTCTCGCTAGATTATGCATACAATGTATGTATTTTGTATAATGTGTATATTGGAAAGCGAGGGAAGAGGAAATGGTTTCGCTCAGACATTCGATTTAAATCATTTGGCAGAATTAGACCCCTGTATCATGGGGATATACAGCTGGGATTGTGTACTGCGTGTAAACTTGTATCACTCTTCCATATGCTCCAGGAATTTCTCTAGCCCCTTCTTTCTCCCTTTTTAACAATGCAGGATGTATCCTTGGCCAAGCATCCGAAACAAAGTGATGCGTCAGTATTCATTAACCATCACGGTCATCTTTAACCAATATGAATCTCAGCATGAGAAGAATGGTCTCGAGACAACGAGATGACCTCCTCATCATCTTCTGTGTTCATCCTCATCTGTGTGAGCCGCTCATGTCGGCATGGCCACCACACCAGGCAAACACTGGAGAAGGCACAAATGAATTCCAAGAAGCTTTTTTCCACCATAAGGGATTGATTTTTTTCAAGCTATTTTTACTTCTTCTCTTCCCCCATGTCTAAAGGCAGGTCAGAGGCAACAAATGAAAGAAAGAAAGCCTGTTCTTTCATCCATTCATATGCAATTTGTTTAAGGTCTCCTTCCGGCCCACTTCATTCTTTTCCTATGTTTTTTAGTAGACGATAGACAAAACAGAAATATTGGCGGATCTTTTCTTCCATATTGTGGACGTACATCTAAGAATAACATTTTATCGAAAAAAGAAAATGTAGAGTGGAAACTTGGTTCTATGCATCGATTGGATTTTGAGTAGGGGTGTCACTATTCTCCAAATCCTCGATTCGATTACATTTTCGATTTTAAGGTCACGGTTCGATTCGATTCTCGATTTTTATCAATCGGCCAATCAGGATGCTCTCTGTCTTACATGCGCTTCATGAGGCACACACTCGAAGTCGCACGCTCTCTGTCGTGGGCGCAATACGGATTTGGAGCACAGGAGCACATTCCGGGAGATTTAACTAATTTGCGCGCTGCAGGGAGCCGCTATCAATATGCGGGAGACTCCCGGAACTTCCGCGACACTTGGAATGTCTACAAACTGGCTTTTTTGAAGCACAAACGTTGTCAACATAACTCACTGGAAATCCAAAAACACCTGCGACTTCAATGAAAGAGGAGGGTGTTCAAGTTCTGTCGATGAGGAACGTCATCTAATTTCGTTGTACCTTGTACAATGACAGTAAAGAATTCAATTCAATTTAATTCTGTCAATGGGTCTCCTGCATCTGCAGTTGCCATGCTATCTTTTGAATGGCTGTAGCTAAGTTAGAGGAGGTTGACCATAATTGCAGCACTTCAACACGCATTATTTTTTTAAAAAATGTTTTGGTTGGCAAGCCCAACAGACATGGTTGTGACGGCATCGACAATTTCATTTAATTCGATATTCAAGATTGTGAATTCATTTCGATTTAAAATCAAAATCGTGACACCTTTAATTTTGAGATGTGGACATTGCACTTTGAAAGTTGAGGCAGATAGTTGATATTACGTTCACATTGCGCGTTTCAAAGTGAAATGTCCAGTGAGTGGTGCTAAAAGCGTTATCGGTTTTGTCCGAAACAGAAGCCCTAAAAGGATTATTGTTATTGTCTACTGATCTCAACAAAAGTTCTTCTTCTTACAATGATTGTTTGATTCTGAAACACACTGCACCCAGAGTCTATTGTTGCCATTGCGACGACCGCAACTTTCACACACATAGATCGACAGATAACCTGTGCACCCTTATGTGTTGTGGATATTTCATACATTTTATATGTATGTGTTGGTACGTGTTTAGCTGAAATGTTACCACAGGTACGTTTTTCCATTGAGAGAGTGTTATATTTTGGAACGGCATGAGTGTGAGCAGTAAATCATGACAGACGTTTTTATTTTGGGGTGAACTGTCGCTTTAAGAATTTTATTAGGACACTTCTTGCATACAAGTAGCAAAAGTTACGTATGCTGGAAACGAGACGGTACACACCAATCTCATTTAAACCCTCTAAATGCAACCATGTGCCCTATATCAGAAACAAATGCTGAATGGCACGCTGAAACAATAAAATCCTGCGGATGGCCTGCTGCTGGCTCACCATTATTGAATCCCCTCATCCAATCTTCCGTCTTTTTTCTTCTCACTTTCTTCCACTGTATCCCCCACTTTCAAGCCTTGCCAGGGTGAAAGGATTGGCAGCAAGACGATGAAGGTCAAAGGAGGGAAACGGAGCAGGGCAAGACCGAGAGCGTTTCAAAAACACACCTTGTGGGAATATCAACATGCCCTGGAGCACGGAGAACCGACCCGATATTGGAGAGCCATCACAGCCCGTTGCATGGTGTCCAAGTCTCCCACAGCTCTTCTGGAGCACAAAGGAGATGACACACGAATGGATGATCTTCCCTGGCTCGCAGGAACGGCAGCATGCATTCGGTTTCCAGTAAAGGTCACAAGACAGTAAATCAAAGGATCTGAGATGGAAATGCAACAAACCCTCTTGTCTGAGGTAATTCCCATGCAGATGTCAAGAAAATATGTAATTAGATCCTTGAGGAACGCCACATGTCAAAGACTTTTCCTATTAGTTCTCAAGCATTGTTTTTTTTTTTTTTTTTTCATTTGTAAAATCTTCTTTTTTTCTTTTTTTACACATCACTTTTTAGAGGATTACCTTGAATAGGTCACCATATTTATAACATGTAAAATGTGCTACTTCCACTTTCCCATGACTGCTACTATGCTGATCTGAATCAAACACATCTGGGACAAATAGAGAGCATAACTCCTCAGTCTCACTCAACAACCTCGACCTGTTGCCAATGGCTTAAATGGTACTTTAAAGGTCCTTTTTTCCATTGTATCCTAGATTTATAGATTATATCACGTTGTTGTTGTTTTGTTTTTAAGAGGATTGATGGGGATTATTAAAATAATTAATTTAATTGCTTAATTTCAGAAATATGCCATTATTTACTTAAAGTAGTTGTTCATTTTTTAAAACTTTTGCTGATAAGTTACTCACCCTCATGTCGGTCTTATCAGGCAAAACGATCACTCATTTAATAAAAAAAATAAAGTTTAAAAAACAAAGTTTCAGTTTTATAAGCTCAAATGCTCACCTTGCTCTGTTCTGTGAAGCACGATTCTCCGTTTATCAAAATGAACAAATCTTTTTCCGTGTCCATTTGGTTAATTCAATGAACGAAATCTATTTTTATTCATCCTTTATTTTACCAGGATAGTCCCATTGAGGTAAAAATCTTCTTCCAGTGAGTCCTGGCCAAAATGGCAGCACAAAGTTTCACAGCACAAAGTTTCACATATATAACAATACAGACATAAAACTCAATCTACATACAATTTTACCCAGTGCTCATAAAATAAAAGTTACTTTACAAAACATGTACACGTTTCCTTTAAATTGGTCAGTAAAAGATTTTTAAAAACTATAAAGGGGGAAATGAGTTTTTATCTTTATTATACTCTCCAGCTCATTCCATAACCGAGGGGCATAAATTAATGAATTGACTCAGAAAAGATGTGTTTATTTTGATTAACGAGTTTGAACCAGGAGAGTCACTACGCATGCATCACAGAACAGAGCAAGGCGAGCATTTGAGCTCATAAATCTGAAACTTTGTTGTTGTTTTTTTAAATGAGTGATTGTTTCGCTTGATAAGACCCTTATTCATCGTCTGGTGTCATTTAAAGCCCTTTGAACCATTTGCAGTTTGCACTGAAAATGTCTTTTGGACCTTGAACCATTTGGTTTTCAATGAAGTCCATTATATGGAGGAAAATGCTGGAATGTTTTCATCAAAAACCTTAATTTCTTTTCGACTGAAGAAAGAAAGAAATGGACATCTTAGATGACATGAGGGTAAGTAAATATCAGCAAAAGTTTTTTGAAAAGTGAACTACTCCTTTAAAGGGACACCAGGCAGGAATGTTGTTTTTGTCAAACAGCGACCCCTAGAGTAACTGTGGAATACTTGTTTTTGAAGCGTTACTGTCGTAAATACCACTCACGGAGGGCGTGACGTGCTACATAGTATACAATAGTACATTGTTTTTAATTTGTCGTTTAATGAGATCTAATATAAGTTGTTAGTGGTGAGAATTTTCACGTGATTAAATACATATTCTCATGAACTATAATGGTCCAGAGGAAGAACTTTTGCCATGTGTATCACATGTTCTGGGTTCTAATCCCTACTAATAGTATAGTTTATTTTCCTCATCAACACCGATTGTGACAAAATCTCTTGACCTTGTTCCTGGATATGTGCCGTATTGCCGTAAAGGAATATGTTACATTGCGAGAGCTGATATCACGCGATACATCCTGATGCTGAGGTCAGCGGCTCGCCGCACCGAAGGTGCAAGTGAGATTTTCCGCTCACAGGCACCGGGAGGATCGAGACGCCGCCCATTCAACCCGAAAGAAGTCATATAACCATTTCATTAACTCTGAAACTGTTAAATTAAGCTAAAATAACTGCATAGTGTCCCTTTAAGGTCATGCGAGATTGTGTACTTTTACAGTGGTCCAAAACATGTATTTAGACTTAAAAATTAATGAATGGCATTGCATTATATTACAAAATATCAAACCAGTATTTATTGTAACACACTTTTTTAGTGTTCGAAAATAAAACAGATTTGGAAACTTTCTAGTTGGCAAAAAAAAAAATAATAATTATATATGAATTTGAACTGTAAAATGCTGCAGTAAAAATCGGTTCATTTGTTCACAGTAAGTTCCCTTACTATACAGGGAAACACTAATAGATCTAATGGGACATTTTAAAACACTTTTACTGAACAATTTTTAAAAGTAAAAAAGAACCAATCTTATTATTTACATTGAAAAAAGCTGTAAACTGACATTCCCTGAATTCACTGTTATCAGTTATGTACATTAGGTTCTTATGTTGTTAAAAGTTTGAAACTACAATTACCAGTTTTTTGTAAAGTTGTTTACACTTTTACTATATTTTTATTGACATCGACAGCTGCCGGATTTTACTGCAATGTATATTTTTAGTGTAGTTAATGTGTTCTACGCCTGGGATTACTCTGCTAGTATAATTTTTATATGCGACTTAAAGTGTCCAAAAACGTTTGAAGTTGCATATCGCGGCTTGATGTTCAATTTGAACTATTTCAAGCCTATAGATGATAAATAATACAAATTTAAAAAAATGTCTTTGGTAAAAATATTTGGTAACCATGATGCGTGTGCTTAGTGTAGTTGTACTTATTTTTGCCGTTAGAGTGACAGGACGCACTTGCTTCACTCACAAAGCTGCATTAATGAATAAAAACGCATGCTGTTCATTTGTATGTTGACATTGCGGACTGGACAGTTCTATAAAATCAAACCGAGCATGTACCAAACTAATTACTCACTGAGTTTTCCAACGAATGACATTTCGTGAATACATAATTGTCCTCCTGACATGTTTTTCTCAAAGTCTCTGTTTTAATTAATATGGCTTCTGTTGGAAAACCAAACAAAGCATGACACAGCACTCCATCACCTGAACGTGGCCCACTTATGATGTCATAACTAGTCTGCTCGACATGAATACTCCCCCACGTCAGAGCTATTTGTTCCAATCGAGCAGTCAAGTATGTATTGAGTTCTTTATTGTGTAATAAACCAGGTCCAGGACCAGACCCACCCTTCGACCTGTTTTGAAAGCCAGTGAGGTTATGCCTCTTAACAGCCCAGTTTTTCACTGCAATAAATGCACATACTCTCAGCAGTGGAAGTCTGGGTGGAGGCCTAGTCATATTTCGATATGCTCACTTGAAGAATCACAATAAAAGCTTTTTCGTATGTTTATACTTTTCCAAACAGACGGAGCCATTTCGGTTACACAATTTTTCAGCGTAAAAAACAATTACAAACCACCCGGCAGAGTCAAATTGCCCAAATCTCGAAATTGCAGGAAGTTCCATTTAGCTGCCTGTTTTCCCTCTCCCGCTCGACTCTAATTTGCTTGTGATTTTGTGTGTCCCGAGTCGATCTGAAAGGGAGAATGTTCTGGAACAGAGGATGGGCTGTGGAGACCAGAGTGGTTTCTGTCATGAGGAGATGGAATGCTCTAGCAGACCCACATGAATGAGTCACTATGGAAACAGTCGAAAAGTTCCAGAGTAACTTGTGTACACATTGCGCCATGTGTGCCCAGCGAACTGAGAGAGAAGAACAACTCTTCGAGAAGCTGTGTTTAACATGGGCATGCTCTTTACACAAATATAGGCACCCTTTGAATGTTTCGCTTGGAAGGGGAAAGTTCGGATGTGTGTGTATAGACATTTTGCCATAGAATGAGATGTTTGGATTCATGGTGGTTTCTTTCTTTTTGTGCTAAAAAACACAGTCGATAGATGTGTTTATTGAAATATTTTTTTTGCCCCATTAAGTTTAGTGGTTCGGAACTCGAGCGGGTGAACCCTTTGTGTAAGCGCAAGCGTCGCTAATTCTTTTGGCATGTACGCGATAAACTTCCCCTCTCGTAAGGATGTAGAGGAGCGCTGCATCGTCTGAAAGATGTATTTTTTGGGCCATACGGAAAGCCCTCCAGGAGCGAATGCTTGGGCCACCAAGAAGCATTGATTAGCGTCTGATTATATAAACCAGCCATGAACAAAGCGATTCCTCAGCTGTGCTTAAAAGCAAGAAGAGTTCTCAAGAGTTCAGATCCATCAAGTATTACTGTTGTTTAATAGAACCATATGAGTGTGCTGTTGGTGCATAATTACAAGGAGACGTATTTGTGTGGGCTATGGACAGCTTGAAGAACAGACGCTTTGACCTTTGATACAGAGTGCCGGCGATGTTCCAAGATTACGACAATAGGCACATATTCAGCAGAATCTCTGATGTAAATCTGAAAGCCGGGTGTTATGTCTGGGGCAGATTTTAATCTCATGACTCCTGGACCAATCTTACTTCTAATTGAAAAAAGGTACCTGTGCTATAAAGTACCACAGGGTTCCTTTCACCACCTTGCTGAGATGCAACACTCGCTCATGCACACACATGCTTGTGCAGACATCAATACAACCACATAAATGGCTAAGAAATGGTGCTTTCTGCTTGTCTCTGTAGAACCAAGCCAACTGCACTGATCATTGTGAGCAGAAACAGAAATATGGAGACCGCAACTTACAACCCCATCTGTTAAGTAACCTTATAATATACAACTTGTCACGTCGACTAATTAATGTTCATTAAGTGATGTAAAACAGCGGATTTCAAGCTGAGGGCTTCGAGTAGACAAAAATGGGCACGCAAATAAGAATGATTACTAGAAAGGTCCACCCCTAAACATGAAGGCTGCAAGTGTGAGTTCCACTTCGATATATCTTTATCAGTATTATTTTTATTTAAAGATTGCTCCTCCTATATATCCCCCTATATATATATACTTTCAATCTACTTTTTATGTACTTCTTAGAAATATACTTAAAATTACACTTAAAGGAGTAGTTCACTTTAAAAAAAACTTTTGCTGATAATTTACTCACCCCATGTAATCCAAGATATCCATGTCATTCTTCTTCATTTGAAAAGAAATTAAGGTTTTTGATGAAAACATTCCAGGATTTTTCTCCATATTATGGACTTCATTGGGAACCAAACGGTCCTTGCTCTGTTCTGTGATGCGTGTTTCGTGACTCCTATTTGAACTCGTTTATCAAAATGAACGAATCTTTTCCCGAGTCAAATCGTTAATTTCCGTTTCGTTGAATGAACCAAATGACACGAAAAAAGATTTGTTCATTTTGATAAACGAGTTCGAACAGGAGAGTCACGAACGCGCATCACAGAACAGAGCAAGGACCTTGAACAGTTTGGTTCCCTTTGAAGTCCATTATATTGAGAAAATCCTGGAATGTTTTCATCAAAAACCTTAATTTCTTTTCGAATGAAGAAAGAATGACATGGACATCTTGGATGACATGGGGGTAAATTATCAGCAAAAGTTTTTTTTTAAAAGTGAACTACTTTAAAGGGATACTCCACTTTTTCTGGAAATAGGCTCATTTTACTCCCCCAGAGTTAAACAGTTGAGTTTTACCATTTTCGAATCCATTCAGCCCGATTTTCTGATATTTAGAAGAATATCAGTAACAAGACAGTTTCTGGTCTCATTGACTTCCATAGTATATTTTTTTTCCTACTATGGAAGTCAATGAGACCAGAAACTGTCTGGCTACTGATATTCTTCTAAATATCAGAAAATCGGCTGAATGCATTTGAAAACAGTGAAACTCAACTGTATTAACTCTGTGGGGAGTTGTAAAATGATCCTATTTCCAAAAAAAGTGGAGTATCCCTTTAAGTATAGGCTACTTACACTGATATAAAAGCAAGTTTTGGCCTATTTGTATTCAATATTTTGATTGAGATATAGCCTACTTAATCAAAAGTAAAAGTATAATTAAGTATTGTGTATTTGGCTTGTAGTTGTGTTTACTTTTTATATTAAGTATCTTATTATATACTTTATTCACTTAGCTTTACAGACTCTTATATGGAAGCTTGTTTCTGCCACAGAATAAAAAATAAAAAAGGTCATTGCAATTTTTCTTTTTTTACAGTTGTGAGTTTATATCTGCTATTCTGACTTGATAAGTTATAACTCGCAATTGTGTGTAATAAAGTCAGAATTGTATGATATTAAGTTGCAATGTTATACAGTCAGAATTGAATTGACAATTCTAACACAATTTTTTTATCGTTTTCGATCATTTTTAACTTTTTCTCAAAATTGCATGTAAACTTACAATTGTGAGTCTATAAAGTCCGAACTGCGAGAATATAAACCGTGAAGACAATTCTGACTATTTCTTGCTTTGTGAGTTTATATCATTATTATATAGAAAAAAAACCCTGTAAAATTGCAATAAAAACTTGCAATTATCTTTTAAAGTCTTACATTACGTGGCAGAAACAAGCGTCCAGTCATTTCATTGTTTGAAAATATTGATTTATAAAGAAAACATTTTTGTGTGTGTAGTATTTTTGTGTGTAGTATTTTTGTGTAGTCCATAGTGTACATAAGGATTTACTTCAAATCTACTTAACCCTTTCCCTTGATGGAATTTTCCGTCTTTTATGGCAATGCTTCCCCGCCATTGACAGAATTCTCGTTTTCACTGTATTACATTCAGGGGCGCTATTAAGCATCTTCTAAAAGAGTACAGAATCTCCAGTGTAAAACCCAAGGGGTAGTAATCCATCGTCCAGAAGTGGAAGCCTCGCGGGAGCTGCCACATTTTAGCAGAACTTCACTTGCGTTAGCATTTCCATTGACTCCCATTCATTTTGGCGTCACTCTAATATCGCGTGCGAATCATTCGTCAGCGTACACTCAATGCATTAAATGGCGGCGTTAAGCGTCAGCGAATGTTGTGGCTGAAATTCATCCCGCTGTGACAGCGCAGTCTCATCCCAATTCGTCATATAACTAGACATTTTGGGACGTCTTTTGACCATTCGTCAATATACGACTGATTTAGGGCCCCCTTAAGCGTCGGTAAATGACGTTATGGGATCCTAACTCTACCCCATACCCAACCCTAAACCCAACTCGTCACCTAACTGACGTTAAAGGTAAAGCGTCAGTTGTATGACGACCCGGGATCGTCATCTACCGACGTTTAAGGGGGCCCTAAATAGTCGTATATTGACGAATGGTCAAAAGACGTCCCAAAACGTCAGTTATATGACGAATTGGGATGAGACTGTGTTGGCTGTGAACAGGCCTTTACACTACCTAAAACTTTTAGGTAGTGTAAAGGCCTGTCAAGCCAAGGCTGAAACTATACGTTTATAGCCAATTTAGGCCAAAGTTGTATTAAAATAGTACACTTACAACTACTTGTACATGGATATTAGTATACTAACTACATAAATTATACAAAAAAATAAACCTTTACTTGTGTATACTTAAAATGAACCTTAAAATGAGCTTACAATAAGGGTTGCATGTTTGTTCGATCAATCGATGCTGCCAGTTGAAAGATCCTTCTGTTTGTTTTAAAGCTGTCATTAAAAAAGCCAGCTACAATTTTTTATTCTAATGGAAATGCAAAACAAAGAATTATTGGCCAGAGAAGTGCACCTGCATGCACAATCTGGAAACATCTGGACTCACGAGCCTGTCCAGTCAAAGATGGAGTGTACAAAGATGGTTATGTGCAAAGAGGGGGAAGCTGGAAAAATGAAAACTTCCATCTTGTGGGTGGAGCTCGACACATGTTAGGCCTGGCATGGTGAGTACCCCAGGCTCTTTCACATTGGTGGTTGAAACTTCTTATTTTGACCCTGGTGATAATGAAGTGTTGACAGCTTGTATTGTTTTTATAACACTTTATACCTAATACTGTGATTCTGGAAATGTTTTCTTGGGCTTCATTAGTCTTCTCACACCTTAGACAGAAACAGCTATACAAACTGCAGTTCAGCAAGGCATGTCAACAGCAAAGTGTGCTGGTTCTGTATTTACGGACACTTGTACAGTATACAAAAAACGCATACATGTAGATTGTATAATAATCTAATAATAATTATAATTTAAAATGTATTAATGACACTTGTACTTGCTCCCAAATTTATAGTTACTTACTGCCTAGATAGCTTTCAGACAGTGAATGTCCAAATTATGTTTGTTTTTTTCAGCTGTATAATGCCACTAGATATTTAGTTCCAGATCTTTGACACATTCCTCATTACTCTATGTAATATTTTACGTACATATAAACAGCATTTATTTAATGCTGCAGACAAATAATAAGGAACTCTCCAGACTCCATTCTGTGCATTTGTGGGTCATTAAATCTGTCTGTTTCAGATTTTAACACAGATTTAAAACTTAGAACTTAACTATTGACTTCTTCGGCTGTGATTTGTAACATATGTTTAATTTAACCCAACAGCAACTCTTGATGAAGTGTTAAGCAAGGCTATTTAACGTCCCCTGTGGTGAAAAACACGTTTTTAATGTTGTTTATATGTCTATGTGGTGTTTTAAATGTGATTTAAGACAAACCATGCATAGATTCACAAGTCCACACCATTCCGGAGTAAAACTGTGATGAATCAAAGACAGCTTCAAAACGCGGATTGAAATCGCTGGTGTTTCTGACGTCACAAACTAGTACCTTGTTGTAACCAATCACGTGCAACTGTGCCTGAGGGCTTTAGCATATCATTAACACCTATAACTATCAGGGGAGTCTCAGAGAGATGCAAGGTTATCCAGGTATATTTTTGTGTTGATATGAAAAACTGGGTAGATTTAGCAATATAGCCGATGTACGATGTATGTTTCAATGTTAAGATTGAGTTGTAAAGGATGCTGATTTTCAGAAAGCCGCTGCCTCTGAGATGGTGAACGGTAACATGTTTTGTATAAAATTAGCAACACATTATTAGCTGTTTGATACAGTAGTCAGACAAAAGGCTAATTTAATTACCGTTATGTGTCCGATACGTTGTTGTAAAGAGCACCATTGTGCAGCGTTTACCTCAGTAAGTTGGCCAAGTGAATCTCTGAGCTGGTGTGAGTGGAGGCAGGGCTCATTAACATATTCATGGATCTCGCATATAGACCTTATGCACCAGAGAAACATGGGTGCCGTCATCTTTAGAATATTGTCTTTGAACTAACGGTTTCGCGGTCGCTCTGTATATTTCTATGGCATCGCTGTTGAGGAGTAATTAGCTGGTGAAGTGGATTTATTTATTGTAGAGTTAACAAAAGTTATCATGAGCATTGTAATGTTTATCATATTGTAAAGCAGATGTCTTAACAAATGTCGACCAGGAATTTTTTTACGAGCAGTTCATTCATACCTATGCAAGATTGCTGTCAAAATACAGAAAATACAGCACTGAAAAGGGGCGGGGCTACATAAGGTCTATTCTACAGTAAATTAAGCAAGGGTGTTGAAGCTATTTTAAAGGGTCATGAAACCCCAAAACAAATTTTCTGAGATTTTAACAGAGGTATTGTGTTGAACGCCATTGAAGACCATATTAGCATCTGTTATATTTAATAGTACGGTTAAAATGGTTAAATTAAATTTTTTTTCCGCTTTTTCGTCTTCTGCGTTTAAAACATAGACTGTAAAAAATATGGACAAAGCGTCTGTGACGTCACCCATAGACTCTCTGAAGAACAGGTTTGAGGCAAACAAGGGCGGTTAAAAATGATATAAATACTGTTCGTTTTCTCACAAAAACGCTCGTTTTGTGTCTTAGGCCATCAATGTGTACTTACATTTACGAGTCATTAAATCATGTTTAATTTTGACTTCTCTGTGCATGCTTTTTGGTGGACCCCCTTAGCCTCCAGTTATACTGATAGACAACAACGGTTTGACTGAAAAATGTCAAAATTGAAAATACTGTGGAAACAAAGACTCCTACATCTTGGATGCCCTTGAGGTAAGCTAAAACATATAAAAA
Organism: Hybognathus amarus; assembly: GCA_030378365.1. NCBI lineage: Eukaryota > Metazoa > Chordata > Actinopteri > Cypriniformes > Leuciscidae > Hybognathus > Hybognathus amarus. The sequence continues at coordinate 64,397 of JAQIUQ010001329.1, forward strand.
ATTAATTTCAAAGTGAACTATCCCTTTAAATTTGGAATTTTGGTGAACAAAGATGAGTTTTTATAAAATGACTACACTGGGACTTTAATATGTTTTATTTTGTTTTGTTTTTTGTTCTTTGATTAGTTTTTTGTTTTGTTCAGGGCACATGGGCTCATGTAAAATAGCTCATGTTGGAAAATTGAAGGCTTAAATATCTGTCAAGCAAGGAGCTAGAACAAGCTCAAACTGTAATTAACTGACAATTTTTCTTTACACTTGAGGAAAAATATATACTTCTCATGATATATAATATATATAAACACATTTTTTATCCCTTTTAAAGCTCCCATCATATACCACATGAATCAAATGCTCTTTGTGATTGCTCAGCCTAACATTTTAGTTATTAGTCACCAGAGGCTCCATAACTCAAAACAAGAGTGAATTTATGTGCTCCCCAGCTTCACGTTCTCTCAGAATCATTTTCAGGTGATCAAGTATCTATTTGGCAAATGTGCCTTTTGCAGCGATAAACCGAAGTGCTGTTCATGTTGTTCTGTCCTAGTTCTAACAGACGCACATTCAAACCTTGTCTGCACATTTTGTACTGCTTTTCAATGTTCAGAAACGTGTTTGTTTGGGACATATTCTACCAAGCCATTCATTATTGGTGAGTCTTGATTTTTTATTTTTTTTCTCTCTCCATGTTGTTTTAGTTTCATGATAAATTTTGCTTTAGTCCTTTTACAATACTCACGGATTAACAGCATTTTGTATTTTGACAAAATAAAGCATTTTCTCTACTAGAAATTTGGTAAGCAAAAAGAAGCTTTAAAAGAAATTTTGAATCCCCTTGGTCATGTTCATCTGTCAACATGCTCAAGTTGCAGTCAGTGTTTGTTTGTATGTATTTTTTCTCTAAGTTGTTTAGGCCTTGAGTTTGACCGTGAACAAAACACATGTAGCCTCCTAGGTAATTATTTAGCTGAATAATGCAGATGTAAGATTCACTGTTGATGTATAAATGTTAGTGTTTAGGGTAAAGATGGTGATGTAAGCAGCTGACAAACACTGATTTGACTGTACCACCTTGGAGTTGTTCCTCAAGACAAGCTCCAACCTGGATGATCAGGTTCCCACCATCAACAACAACATAACATTCTCAATAATATCCACAAAACAGATTGCCAACAACTAACCCAAAGCAGCCCAGGCCATCATCAATGAAAGTAAAGAGTGTTTAAACAGGATATGCAGCAGGAACAAAAACGTTCAACAAAAATCTGAAACAAGCCATCTGACAAGCAAAGGAACAGTACAAAAACAAGGTTGAGCAGAAGGTCATGTAGCATGAGCAAAAACATGAAGTCTGAAAGGAAATGTGAAGGTTGAAGAAAACAGGTTCTATACACTCTAAAAAATGCTGGGTTGTTTTAACCCAACTTGGGTCAAACATAGACAAATTGGGTTACATTTTTACATTTACATTAAATTTTTTAACCTTACATTTGGGTTTGTCCATATTTTACCCAAAATTGGGTTAAACAATCCAGCATTTTTTTAGAGTGTACATTTTAAAAAAAAATTGTCAATTGAAATCAAAACGGATGAAGATAATACATTTTTATTTTTTTTGGTGTCATAGCTTCGAATAAGTGTGCAGTAAATGGTTTATTAGCTTCACATAATAAAAAATACATAGAAATCAATTGATGTAATTAATAGAAAAGGGTTATAAATATTAGTTTGCAAATAAATCTGTGATCTCCAAAATGATTATAGATACATTAAAAGTAACTTTAATCATAATTTGTGATCTAATGGTTTAATCATATTTGTAAGCATGCCAAACTGAATACAATGCTGTTCAATTAAAACAAAGCGAGTCTTTTATTTTGATATAGAATAAAATAATCAAATACATAAAAATGTATTATAAATTATGTGTCAGTTGCATCAGTGCATTATAAGAGACGTTGGTACTCAGACGATAAAATATATTGAATTTTCAAGTATATTTAAAAATAAAATTATATTTGCAGCAATATTATTAAAAATATATTTATATTTACTTTTGACTTACATAACCTATATAATTTTGACTATGTGTACCACTATACCCTATAGGCCTAATAATAATTATAATAAATTACAGTTCCACAACTGGTGCCATCTTGATGATTCCAAACTTTTCATGCTTCCCATCCCATCCGCAATACTTCCTTAACCAAACTTGTTCAATGTTCAAAATCATCTGCCATATTTTCTGCTCTATTAGGTAATTGATTCCATTGTCTGCTGGTTCAAATCAATCACAGCCAAGAACAGAAAGAGAGAAAATGAAGGGGTCTGTCTTACAGAGTAGCTTCAAATGAGCCTCTTGTAGGCCTATGTTATGTGAGGAAGAATTGCAGTTTCTTTCATATCTGTGAATATGCCTACAATAGGAAGATGTCAGTTTTTGCCATTCATGGACGAGTTCATGAGAGAACCATTGTGAAGTATTTTGCTGATATTCTATCCACTATCACTGAGACAGGGTGAAGGAAGCTCACTTAATTTTTGAAACAGACCAACCTGCACAGTTTCCCATTAGAAGTACAGTCTAGGATTGGATGCCTCTGAGAGCTTATTTTGGCATTATCCCAGATCTGGTTTCATAATTCATTTCCTGAATTGTCTGGAAAGCTTTCATTCACGTATAGGTTCTTGCTTCTTTATTTAAGTACAAAACATTCAGAAATGCATTATGCACCATAATAGTAGCTATGCCACAATCTGAAGCCTTTGGCTTATTAGGTGAATTCAGGTAAAGGGGGACACTTTTTGTTAGGTCTAATTTAGATAACTAGGTTTTTTTCTTTCTTTTCTTTAGCCTTTTGTTAACTTTAAGGTCAAGCTAATATTTCATTTCAAATACGATTCATGTAATGTGTTCATTCCAATGTGAATTTAGGTTGATTGGGACACTTTTTACCATTGAGATGACTGGGAAAAAGTATCAAAATATTTACCTGAATTCACCATACACCAATACAATTTTTGAGATCAGGTGCTCCAGATCGAAGATTATCCTGTCTTAATTACAAAACACATAATTTATAACACATATTATCAAACAAACATATTTAATAACCCATTTATTTAAAAAAATTATATATATATATATATATAGTATATATATATATATATATATATATATATATATATATATACATACATATGGAATATTTTAGCCCTCACTGCACGAAATGAACGGTAGGTGTGTGTTAACCGCAAAATTTCATCAAACATCGGTAAGTGTTGACCAGTGTCATCACTGTCTAATACTTAAAAGCTTCTTTCATTTAATGTTGAAATGTGATGTTTTACGGTTTGTCAAAATCAATTTAGTCAATATAATCACTATAGCATAGGCCTACTCCATCGTCCCATGGTTGCATGATCATTCTTCATTTGTGATGGCAAGTGGTGTCCCTCTACTTTACAACAGTTGAAATGAACTTTAAATACCAAAAATTATCAAATGTTTTGATTGTAGGTAACAATTCGTGCACTATTAGTGATTATTTTAGTTTTAAAATACATATTTAATTGAGTTTGAGAGATTGCACTTATAAACAAAATATGTATGATTCCAACCATATCTCAGAGAGATATCATGGAATTTAATTACAACAATATAACATGTTTAACAAAAAAAGTGGTTATATTATAAATATAGTTTTTATTTAACATGTACAATTTTATTAAATTGTATTTACAAATACATATTTTGTAATATTTACGAAAAAAGTAGTGTTCCCAAATTCATGTCTGTGGTGTTACATCAGATGTCCATCAATAAAGGGGAAGTCTGTTTGGACTACTTCCTGTGTGTAAAGGTCATTGCAGGTGCTGGTTGATCTGAGGGGTGCATGGTGAGTACATCTTTCTTATTATTCATTTTCTTAAAGTTAGCTAAATTCCTGACAACTTCATGTGTCGCACTGTTATTAGTGTCTGTGGTATTATGTTGATAACTTGCAGATTTGACATATTTTAATAAATTATTTATAAATGCATACTTAATATTCCTAGAATGTCCTCTGATGGCAGCCTCCATTTCACAAAAGTCTTGGATTTAGGCTAATTTGTCTGTGGTGTTACTGTTTTTCCTGGTAACACCACAGACTCTTTAGTAACTCCACAGACAATATAGACCATTTCACAAGATGTAAACAACACTGGTCCAGAAACACTTCCTGTTTCAGTTTGTAACTGTTTTCTTTATTTCACATGTAAAGAAAACATCTTAAAGATGTTTGTTTAACTTTTTGATTCAGTTTTAAATGTTCTATTGGTTGTATTTTATTCCAGCTTATATGTAGTGTTAAAAAACTGAAACAGGAAGTGTTTCTGGACCAGTGTTGTTTACATCTTGTGAAATGGTCTATACCAATAAACACACAGAACATGCGAATTATATAATTGTATCTCTTTTGTCAGGTATGGCAAGATTAACTGCTGCTGAAAAGCAGCGTCTTTATAGACAGCGCAGAGATGCATACCCAGTTTAGAAGAGTTCCTTCAAAAGAAACAGCAGGCCTATTTAAAAAACATTCAGTGCAAAACTAGACTGAGAATAGGAGATCTCCCAGAGAGGGAAAGAGAGCAGTAAGGAAGAATTGGAGAATGTATAAGGCAGAATACAGGGCTAGAAAGCAGAGAGAGTCACAACAGAGCACCTTGAGTCAACCAGACACACCATTAAGTTCAGATAGTCCAAGGAGGATACCCAGCACATCCAGGTTAGGTTTTAGGACAAAAACAAGGGATTGTAACTGTAAATCATATTTTGTATGTAAATAATTCAAATTATACTTAACCATTTGTCAGTGATGGCTTGTGGCGTAATCATATTTGACTCATTTCAGGCAAAAAAAAATCCATGGAAAAAAGAAATTACACAGAGAGAAGGCAATGCTACCATTTACTATTTATATTACTATTTTGCTCAATAAACTTTTAATTGTTTAACCTTTTATGCAATATGTCTGTGGTGTTACTTCAAAACGTATCCAACATTTCTTTCCTTCAGAGCCATTTAATCTTATTTAATGTTTTTAGACTGTAAAATGGTTTTAATAATTTAGAAGAAAGATTATAAAGGTAGCACAGACCATTTTTCCTGCCTTTTTTATGCATATACAATTTTTTAGAAAAAAAGAAACAACTCTTCTTTGGCAAAAATAGGATGAACAATTAATCATTTAATTAAAAAATATATATATATTTAAATTCTCAATGAAACCGAGTCCTTAAAGTAATTTATTTATTTATTAATTATTACATAAAGTTGTGTATGCCTGTTTATTTAGAATAAATAAAAATGTTTACTTCAAATATTGGTAACACCATAAGACATAAGTGGTTTCACCAGTGTTTGATTCAAATTATTAAAAAATCTAAATGTTATTAAGCTTCAATTTTAATTGATATAGAATATTAAACTAATTTTAAATGCATAGCAATACATTTTATTAAAAGAAAACAAGCATTTTTACAATTTCTTCCTCTCATTTGCCATCCCAATTGAAGATACCACTGGTGCTAATTGTTTTTTTTTATATTCAAACTTCCAGTGCTGTCCATTGAGAAATGCCACTGGCTTGAAATATGGACAAAATCCACCCATTTCCAGGACAGAGGGCCGCATCTTTCCTCTGGGATCTTGACTGCTACTGGCAGCTGCACCAACAGACACCGGAAAGGATGGGGTGGAGTTCACTGAAGTCTTTCCTGTACTTAGGAAGTAAGTTAACTTCCCTTGTCTGTCATTTCTTTGATGCAAAATGGTTCTCTTTTGCGTCTAAATATGAGCCGTTGTATCTTAAAAACACCAGATAATGTATTATTACAGTGTTTTATAAAATTGCGAGGTCCTCTGGGCAGTGTTACCTGCAAAGAGCCTGTTTGTGGACAGATAGGGACTCGATTTCACTTGTGACAGACTGTGCCATGACCTTGTGTACTTAGTAAATATCAGCCTGTGGTAATTGATGGGTAATTGATAGTTGGACCAGAGACCGACATTTAACGGTCACTGGTCTGCAATAATTGCCTTCTATGTACCCTGAGGGCAAACTAAAGCTGTCATACATAAGCAGTGAACAATGGTTATCAATGTCTTTGGCTGAAATTCAGGCGTATGTTACACTTGAGTTGTTCCACATGGTCTGCTGTTAAGATTTTTTAGGGAAACACAAAGACTTGCTGCTTTGAGTTCATGTGTTACTCCTAGATTGTCTAGCTCTTGAAACATGTTTTTTAAGCATGGGTCTCCATAAGCAATCATGGAAATTTTTCATTTTTTCTCCTTGTTTATTTCCTGCTACTTTGATGAAACCACAAATAATTTTTTTTAACCCAATCAGACCTAAATCTTGATTACTTAACCACATGGATTGTATGAATTATTTATTTTTATTTTCGTCAATTTGAATTTGAATGCGAAGTTGATCTTGGCTAGAATGACCTCACTGCTCAAAGACAGTATGTCTGTGAAAAGTTACCACACTTGTTTCCATTTGGAAATTTTGAGTGTGACTTCTACAGCTATGTCTCAAGTAAATATTAACTGCACCGGTAAAGAACAAGATGGACATGGCAAAATAAGAGAGGGGATGTTTTGCCTTGCCGTTCGCTTGGCAGTGGAAAGAGAAGGCAAGGAGCCAAGACCTATCGGGGTCTAATTATGACTTGCAGATGAAAGAGAACCACAGGAAAGCCGTAGATGCATTCTCTCATTCCAGGGCCGCATTTGGCATATACTCAGCCAATATAGCAGGAGATTCCATCCCTCAAAAAAAGTGAATTAACCTTTCTGGCCATTTCCTCCATTAAAATCTTTGTTTCATTTTGTTGACTATTGCACAGCATATTTTGATTTAAATAGGGTGTTGAAAAAGGAAAGAGGAAATATATTGGCAGGGGCTGGCGACCATCTTCTCTGACTAAATACGGGGCTGAAACTCTGTGTGTAGTGTAGTTGCACATATTACGGAGGCCTGAGGGAGCCTTGTAGTGATGCTGGGCAGAATGTGTGAAGTTACATAACCATGTTGGAAACAAGGTTTTGATAGATATACTCCAACTGCTTTTTTTCCAGGAAAGCCCTACCTGGCACCATATTGCTGCATCATCAATTGGAATCCAAAAATGGTCATATATATAATGGTCACATGAAATACTAATGAAACGAACAAACAGTTCTTAAATTTCTACAACTGTGTATCCCAAGAAAGATGATATTTTTGATGGTGGATAGGGAAACGTTTAACTCATTTCCTGTTTTGAAATGTAAGCTAGAGATTCTGTTGATTGATGGATGAAGTGTTTTGGTTCATCTACTTTCCCTCCTTTAGAAGTCTGAATTGATTGTTGAACATCATTCACATTTAACTTTATGCATTTAGCTTTCAAACATTTATCCACTTACAATAGAGGTCTAATTGGCCTCGGATAAATGTTGCCTAAATATTCGTTGTATATATTAGGGTGCATGTTCAAGGTTGTATGGCATTGTGAATTTGATGTAAGTTACTCCATCTGTGAATCTGGTGTTTTTGTTTTGTCTTTTTCCTTTGGCTGGGTGCAGTTAGATGTCACATACTCATTCATATTATTTTGTTGACAGAGATGGTTTGATAGATCCAAAGATACATCCAAAGTGCAAAATTAATTGGTCACATCTGCTACTTGTGATAAATTGAGAAAATTGAGTTGCCGTAAGTACATTATATTTTACTAGCTTTTAGAAATTTGTTCATTTTTAAAAAATCTCTTTTATTTGATTCAGTCATGAGTATTCATTATTATAAAGGCCAGTCGGCCCTGATTTACTTGCCAAAGTGATTCAACTCCCCCAAAAAAAAAAAAATTATATATATATATATATATATATATATATCTTGTTTATTTTTTTTTTTTTTTTTTATGACATGCCTCAGTAGCTTTGTTTAATTAGCTTTGCATTTCTTTACGTTGGACAGGACAGGATAACAGACCCATCTTTCTAAACTGCTCAGTGCTTTTTAGAACTCTAATTAATTAAAAGATGAGTAAAAACAGATAAAGTAATAGTCTTTTTGTGTTCATGTATATTTATGTTTATATCATGAGAAAGGACGTGTGCAGGAAAACCCATTTGTGCTCAAAGTAAATATTAGCAGCTCATCCTGGGCCAGGAGTGCATTGTCGCCTCTCACTCTCTGACCTCAGTTCAGATAATGATGCCAGTTTGAGGATGCATTTCCTTAACAGGATGAAGTCTACATCCTATTATTTACATTTATTATTTCAACCTAGTTTGTCTTTATGGCCCTTTGTCACCTTAACATTTGGCTGACACAGATATGCATTTCCAAAATAGTTTTACTATCTACAGGTATGTAAACACAGAAGGAGCGAGTCTGTGTGCCACAGATATGCAGTGAATCTGTGAGTTGTAGACTATGGAAATGCACACATGTGTATATTAGGGGCAAGATTTACTGAGAGCTTGCGTCAGTGCAAACCCTCTTTGGTGTTAAAAAAATACTGTCTGGATTTACTAAAGACACAAAGTGAAAAATTAGTGCTGGGCAGGTGTGGATACAGTTATTTTTGTAGGAGTTTCCCTTTCAGATGCAAAATTTATGGGAGGAGAGTATTTAAAGGAATCACGCAAGGTGATTTACTATGGTTTGCGTTTTGTTCAGTATCCTGAATCACTACGTTACAAATATAATAAGTGTTTATATTCTGACTATTTTATCCTGGGGTCAACTCGGATGTGGAGTTGCCCAGTGCCTGCGTGACTCGCCATAGACATTAATGGAGAGAAGTAGTTTCGGCTACAGTGTTCTTCCGCAAGACACATGCAGTTTATTTGTTGACGAACATAGACGTACACGTGCATTGCACACTGATGTGAAACGCGCCAATTACGAATTATGATAGATAGCATAGATGATAGATAGATAGATAGATCAGATCAGATAGATAGATAGATAAATAGATAGATAGATAGATAGATAGATATATAGATACATAGATAGATAGATAAGATAGATACGATAAATAGATAGATAAATAGATAGATAGATAGATAGATAGATAGATAGATATATATATATATATATATATATATATATATATATACAGCATATATAGATAGATACAGATATACATATATATATATATACACACAGATATATATAGATACATATATATATATATAGCACACACGACACACACACAGATAGATATATATATACATATATATATATATATCACACACACACACACACACACAGCATATATATATATATACAATACACACACACATAGATAGATAGATAGATAGATAAATAGATAGATAAATATAGATACATAAATAGATACATAGATAGATAGATAGATAGATACAGATATAGATAGATACAGATACATAGATAGATAGATACATACATACATAGATATGATATATATACACATAGATATAGATAGATAGATAGATACAGATAGATACATAGATAGATAGACAGATAGATAGATATAGATACAATAGATAGATAGATAGATAAATCATATAGATATAGATAGATAGATAGATAGATAGATAGATAGATAGATAGATAGATAGATAGATAGATAGATAGATAGATACATAGATAGATAGATAGATAGATAGATAGATAGAATATGATTCAAATGTAAATAAATTGTGTATAATTAAAATGTAAAATGCTTAAAATTACAGATTCAAATTCCTGTCCAAAATCCATGAAAATCCTGAAATTTGTCAATGATAATTAATATATTACAGGTTTTTATGCTGCAACCCAGAAAGCCTTTGCTAGCTTTGGTCCATTAAGACCACTATTCATCAGCATGCATTGATTAATCCCATGGCATGTAATAAAAAAAGAAAGCGACCAAATCATATGCTGGTGGCCACCAACTGAGTCAGTTGGTAGCACCAGTGCAACCAGTGGAAAAGTTAGTCCAGCGCCCCGTTCCTCCTGCTTTCTCACTAGCCTGACTAACGCCAGACCACATATCATTGAGAATGAAACATGGTCTGGAAACCACATGTTCATTTTCACGTATTTGAGGCGTGGTTTACGAATGCCCAGAGCTGTATTTTTTGGTGCTACAAATGTCTATCAAATGCGCCTGTACGTCTATCAAATGCGCCTGTGCTCCCTCCCTGTTCTGTGATTGGTTCCCTATTTCAGGGGAAAATTTGGTTCATGGTGTCAGACTGCCTAGCAGCACGAATAAAATCACGCTGCGGCAAGGCAGCATGGGGAAACCCAGGCAAGTTTTATACCGCTGCGTATGTGCAGGCCAAATTTTTCGTGTGGAGCTGTGTCTACCGAGTGGGTAATACATCATACACTGTCTTATCATAGAATTATGTAGAATTGCTACAAAGCACTGCATGCTTCTTCCCTTGTCTCTCTCGTTCTTCGCTTCTTCCGAGACTTCTATTTGACTTGCCGGACGTTAGTCCTGATGTTGCAAGGTTCCTTTTTCCGCCTGGGAACGCTGAGGGAGCGTAGAAAGTCACCATTCTCTCCAGAACAGGTTATTAAACCATTCAAATGATTTCTTAACAGTTTTATTAAGTTGAAATAGGCCAAGTAAGTGCCCCTTTAATGCCCAAAAAGCTTGTCTTAAACCGGATGCTGCTCTTGGTAGATTGCATTGGTCATTATGGAAATGATCCAGCTGCGTCAATTTGCAGCGTCGACTCGTCAGTAGATCATGCGCAGAAATGAGCATTTTTAGGGAATTGAGCTCTCACACTTATTTGCCCTGTTTAGTTCAAATCTGGCCCTTAAATATGACAGCCACTGAATTTACTTCCAGACTTTGTTTTAATATTTCAATAATAAATAGTGACATATCAGTGACAAAACTCGCTAAATGGTTTATTTAAATTGTATATAATTTATAAATTATATAAATTATATACTCATATAGCAACAATTATTTAAATAATTTTATAGTATACATATTAATATTTAAAAAAATATTCACATTGTTTAAATATAACTAGTATATAATAATAACAATGAGATGAAATAGAAGGCTGCAGGTTCAATATGAAAATGTGTTGCTGATTTATTGGCAGTTCTTTAGCAAGCATGGTAAGGCCTTGACACTGTGTGGTTTCAGGCTCAGCTGCTACTTTCTGGTGCTAGTTCAGCTTGAGAAAGATCTCCTTATCACATGGCTCCCTATTCTTAAATGTCAAGAAAAGGAGGAGCCGATTGGACTACTGATAGAACTAAGACACACTCTCCCTTTCACTTTCTCGCTTACTCCCTTCTTCCTTACAGTAACCTAATGTGTGGCACCATTATATTTGCTTATCTTGGCTCTAAGCAGAGGAGTTTCTTCCTTGCACTCAACACAACACAAAGTGGGTGTGGATGGGGAAAGGGGGAGCCAGTACCCTGGCCCCTGACTTCTATCAGGCCACCTCAGCGGCTAGGGTTACCTCTTTTCATTCTGGCCCGAATTTTTTCCCTCCCTTTTTCCACATGGTACCATGGAGACTCCAGCTTCCCTCTGTGAGGTGGCCTGCCTGTCTAACTTGTCCTTGAGAAAACCGCATAGTTTCTGCATGCCTTCCACCAACAAAAGCCCCTCTACCCCTTTTCTACTCACTTTATTCATTTAAGTTTCATTCTAATAATACATTGTGATTTAGATTTTTGGCTTCCAAAAGCTCACTTTTGCAAGTGTGCAAACTTGTCAGAGATAATTCACAGTGGTTGTAGCCTTTAATACAAATATTTCTAGTGCAATTTCAACACGGAATTCAAATTGTGAATTCTTTCATGTTAGGTATTTGATGAGAGAGCCAAAATTTCAGTTTCATAAATACACTGTTATTTAGCGTTTAGAGAAGACCCAAAAGCTTAAACTCATGAGTCTCTGACTAACAGTTGATGTATAAAATGTCATATAAAAGCAAATGATTGTGAAAATGAGGGATAAAGAATGGATTGCACAAAGCCCCTGTTCGCAGATGTAAACAATTTAGGGGCGAAAAACAATGAAAAAGAATTCTCAGGCATGCCTGTACATTCAAATGTTGAAAGCAGGATCTGTGAAAGGGATCATCCAATTAATTAGCATGCGGTATTAGATGTCAAACATGTGGAAACACACTGTACACGTCTCCACGAGTCGCATATGAACACAATTACTGCTGCATCTGTGTAAACAGTATTGCTCTTATGAATGAAAATATCTTCAGTGTGACGTGGAAATCAAAAATCGACACACTTGCTGGAACACATACATGGAGACACTCTTCCAGATGTTCACTCCAGAGAGTATGGGCTGATTTTACTGAAACATGAATGCTGCAGCTTGTAAAACAGGCCTCTCCTTTCATTAGCTGCAGAATATCTGCACTTTGCTGATTTTTTTATTATAGGCAATGCAGTTTTCATTTGAAGGTTATTAAAAAATATGCATTTTTGATACTGCAAATACATCCGACAACTGTCGGTAAGATTTTTCTTCTAAAAGGAAATCAGTACTTTATAGCAAGGATGCATTGCATTACATTAATTAGGGGTGCACCATTTGATCAGTCACCGATGTAAATTGGCCGATGTTCGTCTAAATCCTGTGATTGGCTGATCCTGCCTAAACTAAATACCAGGTGGATAATCTTTAAAATGCACATAGGTATTATTACTATCAGGGTAAATTACTGGCAAGTGTAAGCATTCGTGACTTCAACAATTCATACAAGGCTGTAATTCAGATAATTTTTGCTATTTTTGTTTTTAATAAAATATAATTATTGCCTGTATATATAAACTTCACGGTGGCAGTATTTAAAAGTTTCGGATAATTCTTCTACTGTCCTTCGCTGTTGATGGAGTGGACAGACATGTGACAGTAAAAATGAATTAAACCATGAATGTGACCCAGTGCTGGCAAAATGAGTGCAAATACTAATTACTGTACCAACATAGGCAAAACATGTGAAATATGTCAATTTTGGTTGAATTTATAAAAAAATTTGAGTTTTTTATAAAAAATCTCCAAGATGTCTCCAAATTGCATCAATTTACCTTTATAAATCTTTTCTTTGTTTTAATAATCCATGAAAATTATTTTTTTTATGCTCGCCTTTCGCCTCTCGAATTTTAAAGTGCAGCATTCCAACTTTGTGAATATTCATAGCAAATTCTTGATGGCATGAGTCTGAACCAACAAAATGTGATTTTCAAACTCATGCAGATGTAAAAAAACGATCTACTCGCACTGATTGACATATATGATGCATGCGATTAAAGATGACTCTCAAACATTGTGATACCGATATACTTACACAGAATTACAGTATTATTATCTGTCTGTTTTAATATATGTCTTGGTGTGTATTCAAGCAAACATTATCTATTAAAAATCTGATGTGTGTGTATATATATATATATATATATATATATGTATATATGTATGTGTATATATATGTATATATATATATATATATATATATATATATATATATATATACATATATATGTATGTATGATATGTATATGTATGTGTATGTGTATATATATATATATGTATGTATGTATGTATATATATATGTATGTGTATATATATATATATATATATATATATATATATATATGTATATATATATGTGTGTAAATAATAATTTTTTATTATTATTAAAGCATTTATTACTGCAATATACAGTAAAAAATAGGGCTGGGTAATATATCGAATTTCTCAATATTAATCGCTTCTCATTTTTACGAACTGATATCTGATTCGTAAATCTCAAGAATCAACTAGTCATCCTGTTTCACTTGAATGAATGGAACATTGTATTGCGGCTGCGCGCATCCAAAAAATAAATAAATAAAATAAAATAAAAATCGCAATAATCTTTGTCCTTTGTTACAGATTGATATGAAACAAAGGGATTATGAGGGATTATCTCCTTCATAATCTGAAACAACTTCCCCTCCCTTTTGCAGCGACATCTCGTCTCTGACATGTTTACTGGTGTGAAGGCGGGACAACCCGTCACTCACATGAGATCGACCAATAGCAAACCAAAACCATTCAGTCAATTCCTGATGGACAAAATCAAGTTCTTTATTTTATTTTTGTTCATGAAGCCGTTTCACTTGGATATACCTCACAATAGGGAAGAAAGGACTATCGTTTAATGCCAACAAAAGAGCGCCAAAAGACATTTGTTTAAATTTCAAATTTGACAGAATTTGAAAGTTTCTTATAAAACACAAAACAGTATGTTTTTTAATTATCAGTATTCTCCACAATTGGCTCATTGCGACTTCTGGTAGAGCGTGTTCGCGTTTTAACAATGTCTGTTACTGTCAAATTTAGATTGTGAAATTTATCCAAGCTGTAACTGAAATTAGAGCTGGGTGGAAATGTCATTAATGTCTTCTCTTTTCATTTAAACCTCATTAGAATATGGGAGAAAAAATCTATTTGACCACAGACCATATAACAAAATATTGGAGTGTTTTCAAAAGCAGTTCCCTGCACTGTAATTAAAATCAAGCCATGCAGTCACCAAGGCACTAGTGGATATTTTTACCATGCTCTGGGGCCAGCTTCATACTTAACATGTCTTAGTTTTATTTCACAATTCATTCCATGTTGTGTGAGCTGTAAAGCAAGTTAGACAGTGGAAAAGTTACATTCCTTCAGTCTTTGGTAATGCAGGTATTTCATGTAAATCCTAGTGTGTACATCTAGATATATATTGAGGATAAGTCTATGAGACCTTACGCCATTCATTTAGATATACCAGTGGTCTCCTGTCTGAAAATGCACTTAAAGTGTACCATAAAGGCACAGTTTAAACGTCCATGATTTAAAGCTCAATACATCAAATTGTCAGTGAATGTGTCCACCAGAGAAAGCATATTGTTGATATATCGTCCATTTATGACTTGGTGGCCTGTGAGTATAGTTTGGCTATTGTTGAACATTCATTATAAACATTATTTTGATTTCGCAGAGGACTGTTGCCTCAGGATTAAGCATGTGGATTTAATAAACATTTGATGTAATGAATAACATTAGAATGTCTTCTGTGTAAGAAAGAACTTAATGTAATGACATGACACATTGACTGTGAAGTGGTGGTGGGCTCGACAGCAAAAACATATTAAGCGTAGAGTTTTCTTCTCATCTAATCTTCATTTCTGGAGATGTATTACCCATTCCCAATTACACACTTGGAAAACACATCTACTGGAAAGTGCTGTCTTTGTTTTCATGTTTCTTTTTCTCCCTTTTGATTTGTATTACTGTATATGGTAAGGAGCACAATAATTATATGAAACAGACTATTCATTTGTGGAGAAAATGGATTTAGTAACTTGCATAGACAGGGTAAGCATGAACATTAACCGTAGGATGACAATAGGTCACTGTTGTTGGATTGATGACTGTAATTGGTGGACTCCTATTGATGCTTTTATTCACGATAAGGCATGTGTCTGGCTGGCTGTCCTAAAATACCACCCCTACCTGAATTCATTCACTCAGCCTATGGTGTGCCTGACTCTCGAATCAGCCC
The DNA here is from genome assembly GCA_030378365.1 of Hybognathus amarus. NCBI lineage: Eukaryota > Metazoa > Chordata > Actinopteri > Cypriniformes > Leuciscidae > Hybognathus > Hybognathus amarus. The sequence continues at coordinate 80,013 of JAQIUQ010001329.1, forward strand.
ATGAGAAAACCAGAGCTGTAATTTTAGGGAGTTTAGAGTTATGTGTCTGCTTCTTTCTCAACTGGAAGCTGTGAAATTCTGTAAGGTCTGAAATCAGAATGCAAAAGAGCTTCCTTTTCAGGGGGTTTAGGGGTAATCGCATTTGTCTAAAATGAACTGCTGAGGATGGGATTGTAAATAACCTGTTATAATTTGCCAAATAATGGGAAAACCAGCAGGGCTGGGTTTTTGGATAATTAACTATAAGCACAAGATTATTTGATTAAATTAAGTCTATTTATCATTCTTTCATCAGGGGACATGTTGTTAAAAAGAAATAATTTATTTGCTGCAAAACATTCATTCTGAAAAATGAGGCTAATTACTTTCATGTTAAGCTTCTTTCCTAATATTTTTAGGAATTTGTTAGGGTGCCAAAATATATATTTGATTGATTAGATGGCTCATTGGTCTGAGGCTTAGCATGAACAATGGACAGTTGTATTTAATTTATTAACTATAATGATTAGTATTATTGTTATTCATATAATTATGAATATTATTATTATTAGTTTTGATGATGATTATGACAATTATGTCATCATCTACTGTAAGGCCCTTTTACACCAAGAATGATAACTATAATGGTAACTGTGTTAGCATCCACATCAACAGTTGATGATATTCTGTTTATTATAAGCACTGCAGTTATGTCATTTGTCGCAGTGTCGCTTAAAAGCTTTTTAAAGTTGTCATTCAAATTGACTGTCAGTTTTTATTGTTTTTAGGCTAAAAAAATAATTCTGAAAGTGAATCCATGCAATTACATCATTCCCCTGTGTCGTTGTTAAAGTTTAGTTAAAATTGTAATGGCCTAGTTCTTCTTATTGTCAAGCCCTGGAACGATTTGTAAAATTTTATAGTTATAATTATCATGATAGTTATTGTACTTGGTGTGGATGGGCTTCTACTCAGAAATAAATTCTTTGGAACAATGTTTGTAACCAAACAGTTTTGGTGACCATTGACTTCCATTATGGACAAAAATATCAAAATTTCTTCTTTTATGTTCTACAGAAGAAAGTACAGATTTGGAATGATTGGAGGGGTGTGTAAATTATGACTTAATATAAAATTTTGGATGAAATATCCATAATATTTAAATTAAAAGACTTTGCAGGGCTTATTGAGTAGTGTCTTGGAACTAATTCTAGCTATTGTAATAAATAGTGGCAAGTGCCTTGAATATCTAAGTATGGAGTATTAATATATCAGATCAAAATGGGTCTGTGAGGACCATTTGTAAATCAACTTGTGCAAAATGTGTTCCTATATAGTGTGATAATCAACACCCCAGATAAATTTAGAGCATTTTCTGCAGTATAGATCACATTTATACATCGAAGCTAAATTTATGTCACTCTATTGCTTCATGAGAGGCCCGATAGTTGACAATCCGTTATACACCTCTGTTCTATCAGTGAGGTACGTGCCAGTAAAACCATTTCCCCCTTTTTGTTCATTCTGCACATGTGGACAACAGATGAACATTGTTCAGCGTCTGCTGCAGCAGAACCACTAGAAAGACAGATTAGATGTATGTGTGCATCTCTGTTCCATAAAAAAAAATCTGCTAACCCCTCCTTGCATTATAACCCCCACAATTCCTTGAGCTAATATTTTATCAGGTAACCAAACACAACAGAGCCAGCCAGGCCAGACAACTTTTCAGACAGCTCCCTCTTATTTTTAGCAGGGCTGAAAGATGGGCCAGCAGACACAGATGATCATTCAGTGAAATGTAGGACTCCCAGCGCTGCTGTGGAGAGCTCTGTGGACCCTCAGTATGTCATGAAGGGAAACAGAAGACCGAGATGATGCAATGTGAGATGCTCTTCTTGATGTCCAAAGGTCACACTGTAAAGAATGAGGTGTTCCTTGAGCTTAAAAAATGAAGGCAACAGTTGGCAAGACTTTGTGGAGTTGAATTCATCTACTTCAAGTACATTTCTTGATGAAAGTTCAGCTGAATTGAAAGATGTATCAAGAAGTTTTATGAAAATTTCTCTCTTTATTTGCATGATTTTGAGTTGTTGGATATTATGATTGTCACAAAGTCACTCACACCATCCACTCAGCCATCTGCACCAGATTTTCCCATTCATTCATCATCACCGGAATTCTAATCACCTGCACCTGTTTACCCTCATCAGCCTCAACCATAGACTGTAAAAAAAGATGGACGACACCCCTTCGCTCTTTTCCATCAGAGAGAACTGAAGCCGCCAGTGTCTCGATATGGCGCTGACATCTTGGGACTGCGCACTTGCGTGTCTGCGCACTTGCGTGTTTCGGAGACCAGTCATGCGCAGTCGTGAGCATGAAGTAAAGCCGCAAAATCAAGGCCGCGCCCTCATTGTCGCTGAATCAAACGCAAGCGCATTCCCCGCACTTTCATTAAGTGGCCTCTGTCTGCTTCGTTCTTCTCCAGTGATGTCTGCTAATTGCAGAACATCGTTAAAATAAGGTAATTACAACTACTAACCACATAGTTAACGTTATGAAAAAAGTGCGCTGGTGCTTCAGTGACTACCTCGCACAGAGAACCTGTCAATCACAACTGTCAATCATGATGTCAGAGAACCGTTTTTATCATCACATAACTAACTAAAAACAAACTTATTTTAAAAAACTAACACTTGAAATTACATCAACGTGATAGAAACTACAGTAAATGACAGCAACTATTATTGGAAAAGGATATGTGTGATGTGTAATTTCATTGTTTAGTTGGTCTCGTCGCCCATTTAATAACATGGGGAGGCGGGGTTACTGATCTATACTAGGACCGGTCACAGGGGGCGAGTTCGAGACGTTTTGGCTTCACTTTTGAGGGCTTGTGTGGCACTGGCTTGGCCTCAACATATCAAGCCTGCACTCTCCAGTTCATTGTCTGAGTCTCGTCATAAGTTACTCAGACTCTTCTTGCTCTCACCAGAAATTCTCAGCATTCCCGTACCTGGGGCCTCATTTATAAACGTTGCGTACGCACAAAAGAACGCGTCCGCTGCTCTCTACGCAATAGTTGGTATTTATAAAAAGCAAACTTGGCGGTAAAATGTGTGGTCCTTCACGCAAGCTCTGACCCAGGCGTACGCACGCAAACGACTTTCACATTGAGTGAAGTTAATCAATGAATATTAACTTGTGGGCGTTTCACGGACTATTTATGGGCAACTATGGGCATGACATGAAGCTGCAAAAAGCTGCGCTACATTTAGAATTGATCGTGATTTATTAAGGGAATGTATTTTATAATTCCGAATTACTCCTTGTTCTAGATGGAGAATGGAGACATTTATTACTTGTTCTAGAATGGAGACATTTACTGAAGGGAGCAACTCACCACATAAATCTTGAGTATTTAAGAGAAGCTTAATTACTTCGGCCCTCATCAAGCCAGATGGGCTCTAGTTTTCACGAGATTCAACTTTTTTTGTCACCTTCTGACTTGGAAGCAAGAATTTTGAAGAGGCACTCTCTCTTCTTCATCATCCGGATCCTGAGCCCGCAACACCTGAACCCATTCTCCCTCCAGCCATGATTGTCAGACCAATCCAATGGGCACTCGATGACCAAATACGTCAAGCCACTTTGACCGAACACCATTACCCATACCCAACCATCTCTGGTCCCATCTGGGAACGATTTTTATGACCTACCTTCCATCTTCAAAATCTCATACCTGCATCTTCGTCATAGAATCAGAAAGAGCTTTGTGGCAGGTTGTGGCACAAAAAGTATTCTCGTCACTTAATAAACTTAAGATTATCCACTGTAGTCACTTGGACTATTTTAACAATGTCTTTAATAACTTTCTGGGCCGACAAGTTTTAATCCCTTAGAAGCCTATGGAGGAGAAATCTAGCTCTCAGATTTAATTGAAAATATCTTAATTTGTGTTCCGATGATAAACGGATAAAACCTTACAGGGTTGGAACAACATGAAGGTGTGTAATTACTGACATAATTGAATTTTTGGGTGAACTATCCCTTTAATGTCAATTTCGAACAATTTAATGCATCTTTGGATGAATAAAAGTTAATTTCTTTTAAAAGAAAAGTCTAACTTTTTGAATGGTAGTGGATGAGAATGCTACACACAGACATGTGCTTGTCTCTTGAATTTAGGCTAATTTGAACTAAAGCATTGAGCACTGATTGAACTCAACTGCAAGTTTTGTTGGTTTGATGTAATCAGATTATAATATGATGCATTTCTGGTGTTAAGTATTGAAAGTAATAATAATAATAATAAACAAGTCTTTGGTTACTTTTTTCAGCGTTATTTATTTAATCTAAGAATCGTTTCCCCCACACATTGCTATTCATAAATCTCAAGTTTTATTTATACATTCAATTATTTATTTAGTCATTTTCTGTAGAACACACACATTTTGATTGTGAGCATGTGTTTTCCAGATTTATGTGACATCATTATCTCTGATTCTCTAATCTAATTTGCCACTACATCACAGTTAAACAAATTGCAAGTCTAAAAATGTGTGTTGTTTGGTCTGAAATACAAAACAGTCCTTGGAATGGTGCAGATTCCCTGAAATGTTGTCTGAACTCACAGTGAAGTCTAAATGATTACATGATTTTAAATGTTGCATGTTGGAATGTTGGTGACTTTTTTCCACATTATCAAAATGAGTTTTGTGCAAAAATGCTGACTTCAGAGACTTCACTCTGCTCCTACAATCTTTTTATATTCTCTTATAATTTTTCAAGATTGTTGCTTTATGATTTCAATGGCAGTTGTTGTATCATGGATTTTTCTAGATTTCACTCTAGCTAAATGGGACCAGCATGGTTCCGAATCCTTAGATTTTATACCTGGATTTACGAGGGAAGTAAATATACTCACTGCTGACCATTATAGGTCAATGGCACCAAATTGACCCATGGGACGGGGGAACATAACAAAAACATGTTTATGCATCTAAGAGAGGGGCCCATTCTAACCAGCCCTACCAGATATGGGATTTCAAACAAGCCTGCATACCAGTTTAAATACCTCACGTCATGCATGTGCCATGCATGCTATAGACAAGTAGTCCTGAACATGGAAATGAAACAGAAAGAACCATTCAAATCAAACTACAAAGCCTGCAATATAAATCATAGTCCACTTTGGATGTTGTGTGTTTTATTCAAAGGGATCATTCTCAGTTTTTATGGCAGCTTATTGAAGGGTAACCATGGGAGCAGACATTAAACATGTATGTTTTAGTCTGAGGCCTCCGAGTCTGTCATCATCAAGTGACGGCCTTTGCTTTGATTTCCTGTGCTAGTCCCATGCTTCATGGCGCATGCATGCGCGATGATTTATTTAGAGGTCAGCTGCACCTATAAAAGATGAGTGACATGTGAGAGCATTGTTAGCTGGGACCACAAGCCTCTGGCTTCAGAACTCAGTCGTATGTTAAAAAAATACTTTACAGACTTTAAGAGGAAAAAGAGAACAGGCGATGGTTTTGATGTGTTGATGATTGTCATATAGCCTCACGATATGGGAGAACATTTTTTTTAAAATTTCAGCTGACGCCGTTTCTAAGTAGGAAAGTCACGAAAGCCTGTTGAATGGTCATTTATTTTCATCGTGGATTGTTTAGAGTCGGATAAAAATGATAACACTTCCACTGTTGTATATGAGTTGCAGATCTTTGCTTTACTTTAAAGTTCTTCAACTTTCTTCCTTTCTTGATAAATGTATGCAAGATTCATGGAATGGGCCGTCATCTCATCACGTTAGCTACAAATCAAGATAATCAATCAGACCTCAGTTATACAACCTCTTTGAATGATTCTCAGCTTGTCCTGCTGTCTTCCACATGTGCATCATGGGTAGGATGCATTATTTGCTTAGTTTTTAACACTTTGACAAGGGGGGTGCTTTTTCTCAAACCCCAAATGATTCACATGTGCCCAGGCCTCTTGCTTAAATGAACACTTTCCGCTGCAGGGCCGATGCAGAATGATTTCCTCAGATTGTGTTTAGGCCCTCTCAGGGGCAGGAAACAGGAAATGGAGGTCGGCAGTATGGTGTTAAAGCATGGCTCTGACAATAACGCTTAGTGACACTTGGCAGGACTTTGAGTGCAGCCGTTAATGTGTCTTTTCCGCATGGTATTTGTCTTCTCACAGACGGACGGTTGATTTAGTGCACAGAGATGATGACCGATAAGAGCTGGGCAGAGAAGACTCAGTAAAGTATCACTCCCATCACAGACTGGCTTAAACGTTTGCTTAAACGCTGCTCACCCTGAAATGTACACCAGTCTCATGTGCACTTGTACTGCTATGAACTAAGTAAAAGAAAGTATCCCAAACTCCCAAATATTTCCCTTTTTATTTCCCTTGTATTTTGCCTCAAGAACCGCTGACTCAATTACTTCATTTCCTCTTAAAATATGATAAAATGATAATAGTCAACCTGACACTCCATATAGTTTTACAGTTTCCATATAGTTTTCTTCTTTATTTGATATAGGTAGTAGTGCAACACATTACAAAACTCATGGTTTAGAATGATCATATTACAGGTTTTTGAGACATGGATCGGATCATTTTTTAATCAGCAAAAAGTTTAAGCATTTTTAAAGACAAGTGAAAAGTCAAGTCAAGTCACCTTTATCTATATAGCGCTTTTACAATACAGATTGTATCAAAGCAGCTTCACAGTGATAACATGAAAAAAATACAACACAGATCAATAATATTGTTTAATATTAAATGTCCCCAACTAAGCAAGCCAAAAGCCAAGGCAATAGTGGCAAGGAACCAAAACTCCATCAGGTGACAGAATGGAGAAAAAAACCTTGGGAGAACCCAAGCTCAGTTAAAAAAAAAAGAACATACACTATTTACAAGCATAGATAAATACAACATAACAAAGTTACAAATAAAGTAAGGTCTGACTGCATATTCAAGGATACAGAAATGTCCAATTAAATGTAAAATAACTCTGCGTGTTCACTGTATTGCCTACATTTTAAACACATTAATCTTTGTTAAAGCTGTGTTTTGTTGTTTGATGAACATTAAAGGTATAGCGGATGATTTTCTTTTTCAGGATGGGTAGCCTATACTATTGTTCCACCTAAGTGTGTCAATCATTCTGGTGATATGTTTACGATAAGGCCGTCGTACGTGCTTCGTCCCTATGTAGTTTTCACTTTCAGGTGTATAATGTGTGAGTTATCGGTTTCAGCCATTCCTTTGAAAATGACTGAGGGTCAATCAGGAAATAATGTAAACGAAGTGTATGATAAGAGAGAGGCCGCAGAATATAGAAACAAGACCAGAGTGATTTTGGGTGAATATTTCATACGCTGGCGTGCGCTAAAAGCACAGGTTGGGCTTCCCACTGATGCCGCAGTCGAAGATTCATACTATTCATGCTATTTGGAAATCCATTAAAATCACTGCTAGTAAAATTAATGTAAGCTATGATTAGCAATGCTAGCCCTGGCACAAGTCATGCACCGCATAGACCGGTAAACATTTCATTTTGTCTAAAGTAGCCTTTTGACCAAATGGTATATGGTATCATATATTCCAATGTGTTAACCATATTTACACAATTGCAACAAGCTACTTCTCCATTGCATTTCATGTCCTCGGTCACTAAATCGATCAGTATAATAAGTAAATAAAACACGGAAGGGCATTTGACATTTTGTCTTTTTTTATGAATGTTTTTGAGTTAGTTTATAATTTGCAACATAATTATGTAAGGTGTAATAGGAGTTCCCGCTCGGGAGCAAATAGACTGTTGTGCATTTTTTTTTAAATTGGAGAGGGCGGGTGTTCTCTAAAATTCGGAAAGATCCTCCGTTATACCTTTAATGACAGACAGCAGCAGGAATTTATAGGCAACTGTACTGTACTTTAGGTCCGAATGCACGGATTCAATAATGATACATCCGATTTCTTTCTCAACTATTTACATTCATTTCAGACATATTGAGAATATTCAGAGTATTTGCCAAAACTGTATTTTGACATATTTTTGTGTGGTTGTGTCCGTTCTGATCAATCAATTCTGAAATATACTTTGGGTGTTTGTAGCTGTGCGCACAGATAACAGTAAGCTAGAGAATTGAGTTATATTTTGCCTCTTCTTGCGCCGGAATTGTTTAAAATCACTTGGATGTGTAAATTTTAAGACCTAATGCACGGTGATGGATACAATAGACTCACAGACGTGTTTTCTTTCTTAATGTTCACTTAAAGGGATAGTTCATCCATAAAACAAACCTACTCCCCCTTCTAACTGTTCCAGTGATGCATTGTAGTTTATATAGATTTTATGAGGCAGTGCTTAAAAATGGAGACAAAGCACCTAGCTGACGAACTTAAACAAACTTACAATAAATGTGTTATTTCTGCCACACTATTTTACCTACAATAATAAAAAAAATATACTTCTGCCTGCACATATTGTTCACTGAAATTATTAAATCTTTCTCTCTTTTTTAGATTTTTGGTTTAAATATTGGCTTTTACGCTTGATAGCTGGAGTCAATCTTCTGTGAACAAACACAAAGTCATGTACTGAGAAAATAAACCAGCTTGTTAGCAATCATTAGTTAGCCAAATAGTTACGCGTATACTGTAAGAGAGGGATGCCAGAGTGTCTCTCGTCCATGTAAAACTTGTAGGAATTCTCTGCTGCAGAGGTCAGTGATTCAGTGTTTGTTCTCTGTGACACTGTGGTAGAACAGTATTTTCAAAACAGACCCAACAGATGACTTAAATATTCAAAATATGTGTCCAAAATGCATTTGAGTTGAAGATTTATTGTGTCTCCTTTCATCAATAATTATCTGTTTATTATTTCTACAGCTGTGGTTATTATCTGGGACATTCCAAGGCATTTCTTCCCCACACTTTCTAATATTTGTAAATGTTGATAAATTAATATGACGATGAGGTGAAGGAAGCTCAGTATTCAGTGTAATTCATGAATTTTATGCAGTTTCACCCCAGGCCTGTTCCCATCATAAAAGAATGGCCGGAAGAGGTGCCTGGATGAGGACACAGCTTTTTGAAGGAGGGGGGAGAAGACCAGCAGTAATGCTGAAACTCTATAATTGATGGTGTTTGATTTCCACTGTAATTAGCATTCCTTTGGATATTTGAATTTCCAACCTGGGCCTATCTTATATCCATGCTGCATTCCAAAAAATGGCTGGCTGGCTTACAGGTCCTCTAAACTGCCCATGAATTGAATTTTGGAGTCTAGTGCATTTAGCGTAACAAGCACATTGTTCTCACACTCAACACCGTATGACTTTCTTTCTACTGTGAAACACTTAAGGAAAATGTCGCAAGCCGTTCTCTTCCAATAAAAAGAAATTGGACCAGAATACATCTAGCTTTAAAGAACAAAATTCATCATAGAAGAATCAAAGTAGTTCATACCCATGCTCTATAGACCTCTATAGATATAGCTCTATATATATATATATATATATATATATATATATATGTATATATATATATATATATATATATATATATATATATAGAGAGAGATAATATGTCATTTAATTGATCTGTGTTTGCATGTTATCACTGTGCAGCTGCTTTGATACAATCTGTATTGTAAAAGCGCTATATAAATAAATGTGACTTGACTTGACTAGCCCCACCACTTTTAAGCGCTGCACTCGATTGTCTTTTGTCTTCCGTTCTGTATTTTCACAGTGATCGGTGAATGTATAATATGATAACGAAATTGGTTAATGAACTAAACTGAACAGTTTCAGTGTATCACTAAGATCGTAGGAAGTGACATTACTGTACTGAACGTATCTGGAAATGTGTATAAACAGTATGATCGTAGTGGATGAGTGCACGTTAGTCAGTAGATCTAGTAGATAAAATAAGTTACATCCTGAAAGCACCTACTTTCTGTTATCCTGGAACATTCTTTTGTATTCATGTCATTCATGTCATGCAGTTTACCTTGCTATTTCACTGGAGTTTACTATGTTGATCCACGTTTTTGTTTTTGATTGTGTAGAAAAAAGCGCTACACTCAAAAAACGGCAGGGTTGTTTTAACCCAATTCGGGTAAAAAATTGACAAACACAACAGCTGGGTTAATTTTAATTTAAAATTGTAACCCAACAGCTGGTTCTGTCTATATTTGACCCAAATTTGGGCTGAAACAAAACCAGAATTTTTTAGAGTATAACATTCTGCTAAATTTCCCGTTTTTTGTTTCATAGAAGAACGTATGTCATTTCGACACAAATTTGGGCTGAAACAAAACCAGAATTTTTTAGAGTAATATTCTGCTAAATTTCTCGCTTTTTGTTTCATAGAAGAACGTATGTCATTTTGTGGTGAGTAAATAATGTTTGTGTGACACTTTGGGGTTTCAAAGTGATGCCATAAAAGAACCATTTTGGTTTCCTCAAAGAAGCTTTCAGTCAAAAGTATTTTAAATGACCAGTTTTTTGAACCTAAAAGAACCTTTTTCCACAAAAACGAACCTTTTGCGAAATGGAAAGGCTCCATGGATGGTAAAGTTTCTTCTTGGAACTATAGCAGCCAATAAAGAACCTTTATTTTTTAAGAGTGGCATTATATTATATATCACACTACTCTACCTCACATGGTATTTTGGCTTATAGACATTCATATTTGGACGAAGAGAAAAGACCATGTTTTTGTTTCCTGATATTCAATAATATTCTATATGAAACATATTCAGTCTTCCAAGGACAACCTTACATTTTTCCCTTTTTCTTCAGTCTTTAAGTTCTCTGAGCATTTAGACAGCTTTCTCTATCCTTTACCCAGGAGTGGCTATATAAATATTTAGCATGTGCCTAGTCCAAACTTGTGTCCTGTCAAATGCTTTTTTGAGAATGTTCACAGGTGCTTGTCCAAGTTCACAGCTTAGGAAATGTTTTGTTTTGTGAGGTTGATCAATAGGCCAGGAAGCAGAGTGGATTGTAGCCATGGGCAGGGAACCATTCTGAATTTGGCCAGTAGAAATGGTTGCGTATAGTTCAATGGCAAACTGATTGTCTTCCTTTTGATCACAGCAATGAGAATAGATTGATCTACATCAGATGGTATTTTTCTGTGAACAAAAAATGAACAAACCAGTATAGCAGAAAACTGAGCTCATAAGCCTAGCTTTTTTACTCTACTTGTTTAGTTTGACTAATAGCTGTAAATATACATGCATCACAAAAGAATTTTTCAAAGGTCTTGAACATTTCCACCACATGTCAAATGATGTATTGTGCTAGTTTTATTCTGTGGTGAAAATTATACTTTAGACATTTTGGAATAAATCAGCTCCACTGGTATTTTATGTGTACTAAATACACACAATTAAATTGTATTTCCACACTTTTTGTCAAATTAAAATAAATATTGATTGAAAATCACAAACAATAAAAATGTACGCTAATTTATTTTGGGAAAATGCTCTCTAAAATCCCTGTAAAGGCAATAAAAAAAATTCTAAGCACATTATAAATGTTATGAATGTATTGCTAAAACACATTACAAAGACTAAGCTGTGAATACTGAATTGTGAGTTAAACAGTTTGAACGTTTGAACACTAAATCTGCTTTTGTTGCTCTAAGTTCTCCAGTGCTTTCACGCAGCCACATTAAAGCATCCTCAAAAATATCTGTGTTCCAGACTAGTACACGTCTTTGTAAGTCATCCTCACAACATCTGGTGTAGAGGAATTCTATGCCCAATATTACAAGTAATACTGTACATTTTTCTCAAAAGGACTTCTCTTGTCTATGGTATTGATGAGGCTAAGCTGAACCTTATGTTTATTCAGGACATTCAGGAAAAAAAAACATATACTAAAACACCAGCTGCCTTTCACTGTTTTTATTTTTTAGCAGACCTAAACAGTCCCAAAACCATGCTACCTCAACCATGCCATAATACTTTCCCTTTTCCCATTTTCAAAAACATTTATCCCTCTCTCTGAAGTTTATATGACTTGAAACTATTGCAAAAATGTGTCTGTCTGTTTCCTTTTTCAGGACTTGTGAGACATAATCCCCTTCTGTCTTTTTCATTCTTCACTAATGTTGTGGGCACTAGTGCACATGTCTGGACATAAAAGTCAAATAAATCCGGTTGGGATACACTATGCTACACTGACTGTTAAGAGTGCCTATGGCATGTTTGTAATAGTTGGCATTGTTGAGAGTGGAGACCCCCAGAGTCTATAATCACAGTAAAATAAGGTTCCAGATTCCCAGTCTGGCGTATTTTCCTTTGCAAACACCTCATACTCCCCCTCTGCAGACCCTCATGATGTATTGACTGCCGTGCTGTCAATGCTTCTTCTCCAAACTTAAGGGTGGTAGGTTGAAACTCAGGAGAAGACCTTTGATTTCTGTTATTTGACATAGCTAAGATCATTTAATAGAAGTTGCTTTATTCTAAATTATACTATTTTGGAAGCCTTGCCAAATTTTGATATAGTGGGAAACCCTTAAACCATTTTATAAGCTCTGCTTTTTTTTCTGAGAATGGTGTAAGAAAATGTAATTCCTGTAGCTCAAATAGTGGAGAATGGCACTAACAACACCAAGGTCATGAGTTTGATTGGAATGCAGCATTAGACATGCTTGTGATATTAGCAAGAAATGTACACATGCGCGCTTAGAAGTTCTACATTATATTACACCAGTTCACTCCATATCTCCTTACTTTTTCCCAGCTTGATTTTTGTAAAATCCAATAAAACCACTGATATTTTTAAATCACCCCATACTGTGGTGTGTGAGTGACCTTTCTATGAGACATAATGAACTATTTCAAACTTATGGCATGCAAGGTAACATAAACTATAGTCAACACTTTTTAAAAACAAAAAGTAGCTTTGTGTTTGTGTATTTTAACAGATGATACTGATAGCTATATGTGTTTTATGAGACCCTCATTCCTGCTCATTCTTAGAAAACAAACCAGAGCTCATCCTTGAGGCAAAGGTCAGGAAAAGTTCAGATCAACTGAGTGCAAAGAATCTTTCTGTTAGTAGAACTATTAGGACTATTGACCTGTCACCACATTAATTTTTATTATTGCTATTCATGATGTTCATGACCGCTGGTTTGTTTGTGCATGCAGTAATTGCATGGTTTCCAAAAACCTTTTCTAATGAAATGTCATTCGGTACTTCGGCAGTGTTTTGACACAACAGCAAACAGTATTATAAACTATCTGACTCTGCATTTGGCTCTGCATCACTCTGACAAGCATGACGATGCTTTATAATTATATTTAATATACTGTTTATTTTAGCATTAATCGCCACTTACAGAAAGCTGCGAACATTCTGGAATTTTAACTGTGGTTTTAAAATGCCACGTTCTCTCCGCTGTGAATTGGCTGAACTTGAAATAGTGTTGGGGGTTTAAGCTATTGTATAAAAGGTGTTTAAAAAAAAAAAAAAAAAATATATATATATATATATATATATATATATATATATATATATATATATATTATACAAATTATCACAGAGTGTGAAAATAATGCACACAATTAACATCTACTTGTTAAAGCTTTCAATGATTAAATTAATTACAATTAATTACGGACAATCTAAGTTTTTATTTTATTTTATTCAGTGTCCTGACTCTATGGTGCTTGGGAGACATGGTGATGGATACAATGTGAAATACTATATTTCAATGCTTTTGCAAGCAAACACAACATTTCTTGGGAAAACTGTAGAATAAAGTTGAGGGTTGTATTTCAAGAACCAGTTTTTAGAACCGGTTCTAAATTTTCAAATTGCGGTGGCCTGTCGCAAGCAGTCACAGACGGTTAACATATTTTCAAATCTATTTGATATCACCACATGATCTTAGTGTGTGCAATGCAATGACAAGGTAGAACTAATCCAGCCAATCACAGTGCTGGTAGAAATTATTATAAAGTTGCTGTTGTTGGGGCTGCCTCTTTACCAAATGTCTTGTTGATTGTACACCTCATCAGCATTGTTTTGTGTAGTAAACTATGACAAGAAACCTTGTGTAGTATGAGCACCACCCCAATTCAGGTAGTCTTACAGTCCTGTAGTGTGAGCTTGCCTTAAAGGGATACTTGACCTCTGGGAAGATGAATGTGTATTTAATATTGATCATATATTTATATAGTAGAAATGTGAAATTATTTTTGAAGTTGAAGCATTCTAGACTGAGAAAAGGCAGAACATGTATTTTTTACTTATGTGGCTGCAAGATGACAACTCCCAGAATGCACTTGCTTTGCTGCCCTTACGAGGCTTCCAAACCGGTTGCAGGCGGCAGAATCCAAAAAATGCGTCATTTTGCGTTAGCTGAGGATTTTTCCCAGACTAAAAATTCATTTTTCTCTCATATCAGGGGGATATGAAGTATCTAAAATACAACTAGTTTTCTACTGTTACAAAGCTTAATGCTAAATCCTGAAGTATCCATTTAATCAAAGAACAAAAGAAAAGAAAATCACACACTAAAATTGACTGCATATCTTTGTAACTTAAAGGGATATTCCACCCAAAATGAAAATCTGTCATCATTTCCTGTATGAGTTTCTTTCTTCTGCTAAACACAAAGAAAGACATTTTGAAGAACAATTGGAATCAAAAAGTTGTTTGGCACCATTGACTTCCACGTAGAAAAAAAAATACAAAGGAAGTCAATGGTGCCAAAGTTCCAATCGTTCTTCAAAATATCTTCCTTTATGCAGCAGAAGCAAGGAACTCATACAGGTTTGCAACAACTTTTTTTATAGTATTCAACTGCCAAGATGTTTTTTTTTTTTTTTTTTTTGCAAAAAGACAGAATAAATGTGTTTGATATCTAAATGTTTTACTTATTTTGTCCCCTTATTGGAATCAAAAAATCGCTAAGAACCATAATCACTACGCAGAGTCACAAACAATCAAACGATACCCAATTCTCCAGAAGAGTATTGAAATATCGGAGGGGGGGGGGTTTATGTCCCCTTATGGCCTCCGTATGTACACCACTAATACTGTTCACTATGTCTAGTAACATACATTATTACCTAATGATGCATAGTACAAACATACCTAAAGGATTATTAGCAACACCTGTTCAATTTCCCATTAATGCAATTATCTAATCAACCAATTACATGGCAGTTGTCTCAATGCATTTCAGGGTGTGGTCCTGGTCGAGACAATCTCCTTAACTCCAAACTGAATGTCAGAATGGGAAAGGAAGGTGATTTAAGCAATTTTGAGCGTGACATGGTTGTTGGTGCCAGACGGGTCGGTCTGAGTATTTCACAATCTGCTCAGTTACTGGGATTGTCAAGCACAACCATTTCTAGGGTTTAGAAAGAATGGTGTGAAAAGGGAAAAACCTCCAGTATGCGACAGTCCTGTGGGCGAAAATACCTTGTTGAGGCTAGAGGTCAGAGGAGAATAGGTCGACTGATTCAAGCTGATAGAAAAGCAACTTTGACTGAAATAACCACTCATTACAACCAGAGGTATGCAGCAAAGCATTTGTGAATACACAACACACAACCTTGAGGCGGATTGGCTACAACAGCAGAAGACCTCAGCGGGTGCCACTCATCTCCACCACAAATAGGAAAAAGAGGCTACAATTTGCAAGAGCTCACCAAAATTGGACTGGATTGAGTCAGATTGGCGTATGAGACCGAAACCGAATGAGAACATGGATCCATCATGCCTTGTTACCACTGTGCAGGCTGGTGGTGGTGGTGTAATGGTGTGAGGGATGTTTTCTTGGCACACTTTAGGCCCCTTAGTGCCAATTGGGCATCATTTAAATGCCACGGCCTACCTGAGCATTGTTTCTGACCATGTCCATCCCTTTATGGCCACCATCGACCCATCCTCTGATGCCTACTTCCAGCAGGATAATAAACCATGTTAGAAAGCTTGAATCATTTCAAATTGGTTTCTTGAACATGTCAATGAGTTCACTGTACTAAAATGGCCCCCACAATCACCAGATCTCAACCCAATAGAGCATCTTTGGGATGTGGTGGAACAGGGAGCTTCGTGCCCTGGATGTGCATCCCACAAATCAACTGCAAGATGCTATCCTATCAATATGGAGCAACATTCCTAAAGAATGCTTTCAGCACCTTTTAGAATTAAGGCAGTTCTGGAGGTGAAAGGGGGTCAAACACAGTCTTATATGGTGTTCCTAAAAATCCTTTAGGTGAGTGTATAATAATCCAACTTCATGTCTGACCTTTTTTTATTAACAGAAACATGATAGTGAAGAAATTAAACAATGAGAAGACCTCAGAGGGTATATGAAAATGTCACAAGCTGAATTCGAACCTGGTTCTCTGATCATAAAACATGTAAATGTCATACATTTTCACCTAATGTGACCTGGTGATTTCAGCCACAATGCAATATTCTTTTATATGACTCGCATATGCTACATTATGTGGTTTGTTCTCTGGCTAGTTGGCTATGATTTCTTCCATGGTGCGAAAGACTAATACATTGCCATACCACTTGAAAGGTTTGAGTCTGAAACCAAAATCCTTTTGTATAAATTAAGGTGCCAAATGTCATTATTTGTGCCTTTGATCAGCTGTTTTGATTGTTTTCCACTCCTTTACCTCACAAATTCCTGTTGTTCGAGTGCCATCAGTGTCTCCTATTATATTAACACCGGCTCTTATCCCCGTAGCACACAGCAGGCACACACATTTGGAATTATTTAGTTCTTCAGTTTTTCTCATGACTCAGAAAGATCTCGTCTCGTATTCCTCTCCTCCTCTTTTTATGGACTTGGAACAAGAATTTGACAGGTTTTTGAGAATTACCCCTTTCTGTCAATCATCTTCATAATGCATAAAGGAATAGTTCACCCAAAAAGGAAAATTCCCATCATTTACTCACACTCATGTCATTCTAAACCTGTATGAAAAAAATCTTTCAGTATTTTTGTCCAATGAAATTCAGTAAAGTCAAAAATTAGACAATGAGAAAAAAAGAATAGAAAGTATATAGAATAGAAAAGAATATTTCTAAGAAAATAGTAAGTCATTCGGGTGTACTAAATTATCAAATTAAACTTTTTGAGTTAACAATAGATTTAAGTTCATAATAGTCTTAAAGTTCAATATTTCTTTTTATTTTAAATATTATCCTCATAAGAATTTCCCACTTACACACCAACGTTCCATTTCCATGCATTTGTGCAACGTCTCTGGAAAAGGACACCTCTGTTTGTCCGTGTCTTTGCGCGTGTGTGTGGTCGCGACCAGACCAAAACATGTGGACACAGTTAGAGGTCAATTATTTTCAATTGTTGAATGATCGAAAATATCTCCGAACGTAATTCCGTGCTTTCAGATGCAAATGGATTCTGATGGCATTCTCTGGATTTTTGGGAAGCAGGGCCGGTGTTTCCGTATTTCACGGATCTCAATGGTGTGACAAACGCAATCTTCACTGGGAATTCCTGGCAGGGAGATCAGAGAATGTGATTTATTGGGATGTACTTTCTGTATCATCAGGGGGGTGAGAGAAGCAGCAGAGGCAGCCCACTTTGATGGAGCGCGTAGGGAGTTGGGGTCTGGAGTGCTCCTTAGCCTTGATTCAGCAAAGTTGATCCCTCTGGGGTTTGGACAGGGCTGAAGCACTGCGCCCCGTGTCACTGAGGTTAATATATTACCCTTAAGCGTTAAATGCTCTGTTTAACATTAGCATTGTGTTACTGTTAACCTCTCCTGTTTTCTTCTGTGGTGCACCAGAGAAAATGTAGTATACATTCAGTTGCTGGAAGCCTTTTTCATGCTTTCAAAACTACTTGCTGTTGTTTAAAGGCTTTATTTTGTTTTTGATTTAACAATAATTCCTTCAAAGCCTCCTCTCCAGTTCAAGCTTCCATTGAGTTCTTAGAGCCAACTCAATTTCAACTGTAAACCTGTGTCCAAGAACACACAGCCAGTTTTTCCTTTTTGATTTTTATTCATCTGATGTATTGTGTAATGTAATTTACAACAGCTACCACAATGACTGGAATGAAGACTCTAAATGTAATGTTTTTAATCATTTTTTTTTCTGTTCTCTATGGATGCCTGTTTTCGTCAGTTTCCATAAAAAATGATATACTGTATAGACTCTTTTGCGCCTACGTCACAGTTACGTCACGGCGCTAGCTGGAGCTCAGTTTCTCTATAAGGTATGTGTAGAAGTCAGGCCACTCAAGCGAGGTAACGTGCAACGTGAATCCTGTCAGATCGTCCATGCATTGAGTGAGTGTGTAGGCGGCTGACGGGTCGGCCAATCTGGTTCCGTCCATTAAAAATAACTTTTGGAAATAACAATCGTGGTCCTGGACACTGAGTGACCTTACACATTAAGATAAAATTGGATTTTCTCTAGTCACTGATAAAAAACAAGCTAACAATACTTGCTAACTAGCATTAGTAAAGCGGCCAGAGGGATCGTTTTGCTTCCACGTAAGGTCTCGCCCACAAAAAACGTCACCATGTTTACCAACTGAAAAGGGGTCTATAGTATGCAATATAGTATAAAATAAGAAATTCAATTAAATTCACATTAATTTGTATAGTGCTTTTCACAATACGTGATCGTTTCAAAGTAGCTTTAGAGAAAATGCATGTTTCTACATTTCAATTTTGAGTAATGTGTTATCAGATGTGACTGCCCACTGCCCATGTAATGTCCATACAGTATGTCAAAAATGTACAGTTCTAAGACAGATAAATCAAATCATGGACAGTAGCTAACATAATGTATTCATGTAGGCTGAAACGATAAGCTCCTTAAAGTACATTTAGATTTTTTTCAGTTTTGAATATTGTTTCAGAGTTGGCGTCATCTGAAGTCCTTGCAGTGGTTGGCGGAGATGGTCGGCCCTGGCAGCTTTTATAGCTGCGGGACATATACCGTCTTTCCATGCTATTCTATCTGTTTAATCAAGGTAATTTGTGTTTTGGAACACTGACGCAGATCAGGCAGTTTACTTATGAATCTATCTTTAGTGGCTTCGATAATTGTTCTACAGTACCTGATTGACAATGCGGAGCGAGATGGCAAATGTCAGCAGTACACAGTATGCACACATTACAATGTAGTGTTCAGTGATGCCATCACTTTACGGTAGAATGCAGGCCTATAACAGTTGTTACGTTTCTGGGTAATAGAAGCACACGATGAAGGATATTCAGGAGAAATCAGGTATTTAATAGTAAACTTAAGAGTAACATCACGTTTACACAAACAATAACTGACACTGACTAGGTTTACATGCAGCCAATTTTCAGGTTATGGTCAGGTTAAGGTCACTATTTAACACAGTCTCATCCCAATTCGTCATATAACTGATGTCTTGGGACGTCTTTTGACCATTCGTCAATATATGCCTTTTTAGGGCCCCCTTAAACGTTCAGTAGTTGACGATCCCGGGTCGTCATACAACTGACGCTTTACCTTTAACGTCAGTAGGTGACGAGTTGGGTTTAGGGTTAGGTTTAGGTCTGGGGTAGAGTTTAATTGAATAGTTTGATTAGCGGTCGCCTTTGTTTCCGCTGTGATGCTGGTAACGTTACTGACCTTGCTTCAAAAATATGCTGTGCTGTGTCTCGCGGATCTCGCCATGTTTACTTCCGGTCTACTGCCCGTGGATTTTTGAATGCACTCGAGAAGTTTCTCTACTCAAAAGACCAAGATTTCTTGCGAATATAACATGCACAGAACACAAATCACTATGGGGAAATGCCGAGTACGTGTTTACATGAACAAAAATTTGGGTTAGAAAAGGGGCACCCCAGGTACAATATCCCGGTTTTTAAAATCTGTGATATGAGCAAATTCGGGTTTTTGCCGGTGTTTACATGGCTGTTCGCGAACCGAGTTATTGCTAATATTCCGGTTTTGAACGGGTTATTGGCTGCATGTAAACATAGTGATTGACGTATGCAGTATACGGGAAGTAAACGTGGCGAAACGCAGCACAGCATACTTTTGGAGCGAGGTCAGTAACGTTACCAGCATCAAAGCGCAAACAAAGGCGATCGCTACCTGCCCCGAACTATTCATAATCCGCGTGCTGCTGCTGTATTTGTCTTTGGATACAGGAGGAAGAATTGGAAATGACGAGCCCGTTCTCATCCTTTAGCGTCACATAAAGCGCTTTATGACAAAACGGCGCTATACTACGCACATGGTACCCTTTATCGTTTATATAACACGCGAACTCAAGGCGTCATAAATCCTTTCAGCGTAATATGAGACTACCCTACCCTACCCCACACCTAAACCTAACCATCACAGCGCGTGTTATATAAACGATAAAGGGTACCATGCGGGTAGTATAACGCCGTTTTGTCATATAACGTTCTATATGACGCTAAAGGATGAGAACCTGTTGGACATACCCTACCCTACCCCACACCTAAACCTAACCATCACAGCCGCGTGTTATATAAACGATAAAGGGTACCATGCGCGTAGTATAACGCCGTTTTGTCATATAACGTTCTATATGATGCTAAAGGATGAGAACGCGTTGAAATGACGCATATTGTGTCTTAAGGTTGTCTGTACGTCCAGACGCTAACCGCGCGTCTCCGTTTACATCGGGATATTGCAATTCCATATAAACAGGATAAACTCTCTCTGCTCACGCATGTAAACGGGTTATTCCTAATGTTTCATTTTTATATTCCGATACCTTGACATAACAATGTATCGTTACACCCCTAGAAGTAAACCATATTTTTAAGGGCCTCTCATGCACACACTTTTGGAACATTACTATGACCCTGCTGCTCCCGTTCAGAGAACGCTAATGAGAGAACCTTTAAGGCCAGCCATTGTGGGCTCTGAATTTGAGTTTGAACTCCTGCCATTCTCACCACAAAAGCCTGAGCCAAGTAATTCTGATTCTTTTTTGGCAATCCTGATACAGAAATTTTCCCTTCTTCTCCCATAGTCCCTTTCTATTGATTTCACTGTTCCTCTTTTTGTTTTACTAACGTGACTCCATAGACCTAAAGTGTTTCCTATGCTCTGACAGCGTAGAATCGAGATTTCTGGAATGCTGGTTTGTGGAGGTTTTTGGGTTGATCCATTAAGGTTCTGAAGGATCAGAGGCTACTTCACTATTTTCCATGTGTTTGATGGTCTTGATGTACAGAACCCTGGCTTATGACGTGGGTGAAATAAATCAAGATCATGGCCACATTGTACTATTCATTTGTTCCCTTAATAAGCTGTGGGAACGAATATTGAATTAATTTCTACAATAATCTATTGTGCGAAGCTCCATATACATAATGCAATGATTTTTTTATTGTGACATTAATTGAATTTTATTCTGATTCAACATCAATTTAGTTGAAAGTAACACTTTAGCATGTCAAATAAAACCAAATTTAAATAAAAAATTCTAACATTTTTATATATTCATTTAAAAATGTAGCAACGTTACAAAAGTTAAAACCCTTTAAATGATTTGGTGCAATCTGAGCTCCTGTTTCGTGTGTTGTAATGAAAATGTGACTGCCTCATTTTGTGCATATGTAAGCTTTAGTATTAAGCTTATATTGTATACTGTATCAAATAAAGTATGTGTTTGGTTAAGTTAATTAACAGGCTAGCAAAGTGCATCAGTTTACCGGTGGTCGTTCACTCTTCCACTTCAACTCAAGCAAGTCGCTTGGTTTTGATTGGATTATTTGAAAAATCGAATTCTTTATTGATTTTTCGTATTACAAAACATTACTATTTAGTGCATATTTTTATTGCAGTGTTATTTTTTTCTTGTCGAAGTATTTTTTTATTGTTAATGCTGACAAGGTCAAAAATATCCTTCGCTAAAATTTTCATTATTGGTTTCATTGACCATATAAACACTAAATTTTGACGGGATGCGATAACCAGTGCTGAGAAGAGGACATAGCAACATAAATGGGTGGCCAGTTCAAAAGAAGGAGATCCATCTGTGTAAACAACACCTCGTTGAGAGGAGTTATTAATTAACCTCAGTCATTTGCCATGGATTTATCTGATCCCCCTCCCTCCATCTGACTCCAGCTGACTGAAGACATTCAGTGTGGTAAAAACCGCATGGACGGATGCCCTGTCTGCAGAGGGCCCTGGACCAAGTTGACCATAAATCTCTCTGACGCCCACTTACAGCGCAGACTTCTCGCCACAACCACCAGCCACCCCCGCCCGTGTCTACGAAGAGAAAGAGAGGGCCAATGTGGTTACAATTTATTATTTCAGTCAACATACTGTCAAGCAAGAACTTGTGCCTTTTTATCCATTCCCTGTAAAGTTTGGGAAAGAGAGGTTCATCTTTTTTTTCTGCCTTTAAGAATGTCAGCAATGCTTCCCAAGAATCCCATATTGTTGACTTTGGTGTAGGATAAAAGGTCCAGCTTCTCTGTTCTCTCTGTAGATCTTAAATGCGATTAGATGGCTCTCGACATGATCAGATGCACAGAGGCTAGAACAGATTATGTGCTTCTATGCTTCTGTTATTTTGAGGACATGGTTTGGAAATAAGAAAAGAGAGAATGTAGGTTCCGTGTAATGCTTCACAATTCAATTTTTGGACCATACAATGCAAATGCAAAAATGAAAAATGGGAACCAGACATACATTTTTCCTGGTTTTCCAGTTATATTATCAATGTATAGTCGGCTTTTTCTCTCTTTTACAATTTTACTTGTGTCAAACTGTGACTTTAGAAACAAACATTTGAATAAATGAAATCTAATTGATTTAAAAATTTTCGTCTTAGCACGGGGTGTGGCCATGGACTAACTTTACTCATTTTATTGATGCAACTGCTTTATTTACACTGCATGCACGTTGAGGAGAAGTTTAAAAGACATAACACAGGACGACAGTTTTCACCCAAAGGGCCATTTTTTATTGATTACAAGACGGCGCAAATTACGAAACAACAATTAGAAAATCAGTTAGATTTCATTTAATAAAATGTTTATATCTGAAGTCACAATTTAGCACAAGTAAAATTTAAAAAGGGAGAAAAGGCAACTCTCCATTGATAATGTAACTGGAAAAACAAGACAAATGAATGTCTGGTTTACATTTTTCATTTTTGCATTTGCATTGTATGGTCTTGAAAAATTAAGTGTAGCCCAAGTGTAGCAAAAGTTCATCCTTGAATTGAACGTCACTTCATTGATAAAATCTTTACACATATGAGATCTATACTGCCTCAGACAGGTGTAGTTTCTTTTTTCATAAATATATGTTTTGTTCTGCTATAAATATGTTAAAGGCATGGCTCTCCTGCAAATGAAAAGTTTGTCATCGTACTCACTGTTGTCATTTCAAACCTGTATGACTTTCTTAATCATGACCAGAAAACAGTGGGTTGAAGTCAGAAATCAGTAGCTGTGGCTTTGTGAACCATGACTAAGTACAAAGTTTTGACTCAACAGAATGAATCAGTCATAAATCGAGCCCGATCTCATGACAGTTC
Organism: Hybognathus amarus; assembly: GCA_030378365.1. Lineage (NCBI taxonomy): Eukaryota > Metazoa > Chordata > Actinopteri > Cypriniformes > Leuciscidae > Hybognathus > Hybognathus amarus. The sequence continues at coordinate 103,566 of JAQIUQ010001329.1, forward strand.
GTATTTATAGCACGAATGTCATTTCTTGTGCTATTTATACGGCAAAAACCGTTTTGCGTGTATATGGTACGCGTTTTTCTCGTGCATATGATACGCACTTTTTGGCGTATGCTAAAACTTCCCCACCCCCCTCCCCCTAAAACCTTCCCCAGGGTTTTTAGTGCATAGCATATACACGCAAAAATCATTTTTGGCATATAAATGCACGAGAAATGACATTCGTGCTATCGATATGCATTTTAATGAGACTGATTTTATCCTTCGGGAATTGATTGGATCGTTGAATCATTGTGGTTTGCTATTGCTGCTATGTCATGTGAGGTTGGCACAGGTTGACCTGCCCTTGCGCCAGGAAACACATCATCAGAGAAGGGAAGAGATCTTACTACTAAAAGTTATTTTGATTAATGCCGTTTTCAGACTACACACATTTCTGTCTGTTATGATAGTGATTGTGTCAGATTATGTCATTTTGACTCCTAAATTCTTGTCATGTCATGGACAAGAGAAACATGTCAGACTACACATTGCTTCCCCACCAATCATTGTATGCTATCTTTAACGAAGTGCATGATATCATCAGAAAAAGCATAACTAGCGACTGACTTCTGAAAACAAGAGCGTGAAACAAACAGTAGCTACTGAAATGGCGAAGGGGAATATAATGACTTGCTAGCTTAATGCTAATTCCAGTACTCTCCAGGTTGCTGAAGCTCCCCTATTATTGTTTGCCAGCATTTATCTTTTTTCGCTTCCTGTAAACATCATAAAGGCAGGAAGATTGTGCTATCGCTCTATGAACCTTTCCTCCATTTCATAATTCCACCTAGCAGTACCAATACCATGTACTTGCTTTCCTTTTGCCATGTTTGAAAGCTGTGTACGTAAGAGCTTCTGTGCTTCTATTGGTCAACGTCACAGATGTGATGAAACCAGTCACGAAGGACCGGAAAAAATTAAACATGCTAGTATTTCTGTAGTCTTTCGTCGTGACGTTGTGAAGCGTCACAGACACGACATCAGTTGTCGTCCACTATGACACTCTGTATATGATAAAATGAATGATTCTTGCATCCTGATACCCGTTCGACACCATACAGCTTATAGATTGTGACAAAATCGAGTTGATGAACGCCGTGCTTTGGGGCTTGGGGGTTGAAGATGGCGTTTTTTCCGTTGAGACGTTTCGTTGCTATGATACAGAATATCCACAGCAGTTTGAATATTGTGACAGTTGGTTGGTGTGGTATTAGTCCCGCCCCTCCTCCATTGTGATTGGACGGCTGGGTAAAAAGTGACAGTGATGCGCGCTGCGTTTTATCCAAAGTTGAAAATTTTTCAACTCCCGCTCAACGCTCAGCGCCTCGTTATGCTCATGGTGTTTAAAAAATGCGGCGCTCCCATTGAAAACAATTGAAAACGTCACGCCAGGCGCGTGGAAAAACACTTTGGTGGACACACGGCCTAAAGAACTGAATTCTATGAAATTGTTTTTTTAAAAATATACCTTTGAAGCGGCATGGGGGTAAATAATAACAGAATTTTAACTATTCCCCTAATTGATTTTCCTTAATTTTTCACAAAAGTTTAATTTTCTAAGGATGTTTCAAAGTAATTTTCCATGAGAAGTACACCTCCAATACAAATAGACTGACTGCCTGCCTTTTGCCAATATTAACATGCAAAGTGAGCAGGAGAAATTCAAAGGCACTATTGTTTCATGGTCCATCTTTCTTCTTCTTGCAGTAATGAACTTTTTCTTTATAAAAACACAACAGAAGAGTCTGAGGCATGTGGAGATGCTACCTTTTCTCCAAGCAAACTAGGCCCACCCAGAATGCTTTGACATGGAAGCTTCTGCCACCATTAATGGAGACAGATATGTTACATTCTGAAGTATTTAGCTCAACCCACCTGCTCTCACTAAGAAAATAAAGCTTGGGAGAATTGCCTTCTCTGGATAAATGGGCCATTGAAGACTTGATGTATTATTTGTGTTTAAAAAGAAAGAAAAAGGATATATTTTCACCATTTGATTCTACTGTAAATTAATAGTGGTGGGCTGTTGGAATAGCATCCTCCTTATGTTGCTAAAAGCATTTATATGATCAGAGGTCTGATCTGGTTGGCTCTCAGCTGTTATTCTAACAGTCTATCTCTGCTAGTATCAGTGGTGTTCAGCTTTCAATGTGAACCATTAGGCACGAGTATCTTGGTAATTTAGTAATAAAATTACATTATAAGTGATTCTTACTGAGAGAGCTGAAAACAGACCTCACAGTGGTTCACAAGTTATGTGAAGATTTTATGATTAAACCATTTTTCTTTTCCTAATGCGGTCTGATATTTGGCTTGCATGCAAATGCCAGTCTGAGCAAGGCAAACTACAGATTCTCATTACTAACATTATTCTCTCAGATCCGTATCTTGAATGAGGTTAATTAAATTTCTTGCTGTGAATACCAAAGCGTCCCTCTACGTTTTAATTGGGGAGTCATTTCTACCAGGTGGGGGTTCAGGTTTAGCCATTGGAAAACCGGATAAGGGATGTTTCATTAGAGGCCTATGGCGATGGGTCAAACCAAAGTGGGCACAAGCTGAAGGGGTGTATCAATATGGCCATTGTTGCAGAGGGCGTAACAGTCTCTGACCCTAGTGCTGGATTTCACACCCCCTCCAGAGCGTTCACACACAGCTTGGCGTCTTAGCCACTGTACAAGGAGATTGAGAGCATGTCAAATGGCTCTTAATCAGCTGAGAATCAGAGACAAATAATAAGATCTCTTGCTGTTCCTGCAGTGGTTTCATTAACATTTGTTTGACTTTGCTGGAATCTGCCTCTGCATCAGATTTTCATTTTTATGCTTGTTGTTTCTGAGGTCTACCGTTGGAAGCACATTTAAGTAACCATCACGGGTTTTGCTTGTTTGTTTGGATTTTAAATGTGATCAATTTTCATATTTATAAAATTGATAAAGGATAATCCTGTACTTGCATTGGCTTTGTGAGGAAAAGTCTGAAATCGTGTATATTCTATCAAATGTAAAATGAGTTGTCATACAAGATAAAGAGGATCCTGCTGATTTGTTGTTGGTTTTTGTTAGAGAATAATTTGTCAGAGAATAACCATGACACAGTAAAGAATGATGAACAATAGAAAAGTATAACCATAGAAGCCACCACAAAGACTTGTATTTACATGGTGAGTGGTAAGCTACATCAGTGTTTTAATTCACTTATTGGTTCTTAAGATTGAGAAGTGGTTTTCACATGTGAATGAACAGGTGAAGGACGTGTTTCACCCCATATTTGACAATGTTGTACATATTTAGACTGTTTTGAAGGACAGGCAGACAAAGTCAGGCAGCTTTGTCTGCCAAAAAGCCTTGGGTCCACGTTTATACTTATTTTCATTTTGCAACAGAAATATACAGCTTGAATGTCTGCGAATGTTAGCAGTCCTTCTGGAAAATCATCCATCCTTATTTTCCGTGTGCTTACATTCCTTAATTTGCAGCTTCACAATGAGCAATCACACATCATTACTGTCTCACTCACTTTATGCGTCACTTCATAGGCTACAGAGATAAAATTTGCTTGCAAATACAAATTATACAAGCTAGACCATCCAGTGAATATTAGTTTCTGTTCCTCTCAATTCCGATTTCGTTTTAACTCCTACGGTGGCCAATGTAGTCCAAGATTAATATGGCTTCCAGTTCGACCTTGTCTATCTAGTGTTAACTCGAACAGTAAACGCGAAAGGCGAAGACTTGAATTAACGGGTATGTCCCTCTTTGGCTGATGTACTTTCAAGATGGAGGGGCAACATGGTGAGCGACATTAGAGTATAATTAGATATTAAATATACATTAAATGAGCACATGTATTTTTGAAAGAACTAAGAATAGCTAAGACTAAACTATAAGAGTTACACAGTGTAGCTATAAAGGGATTGTCAAGAAAATTCTTCTCATCATTTACTCACCTTAATGTTGTTCCAAAACTTTTTGACATTCTTTCTCCAATGAAACATCAAATTAGAATTTGAGAAATGTCTCAGGTTTTTGCTGCCGTTGTTGTTGGTCTGTGCAATGAAAGTCAATCCATGGTTGAATGGTTACCAACATTCTTCAAATCTTCTTATTGTGTTCCACAGAAGAAAGAAAGTCATACAGGTTTGGAACAACATGCGGGTGAGTAAAGGATGACGGCATTTACATTTTTGAGTGAACTGTCCATTTAACAGCCATTTGGTTTTAATTTGTACTTTTGTAAAGAGGTGAATTGTGAATTTTGTGACTAGCTCCATCAATCTGTGTTAAGAACAAAAGAGCACTGAATGAAGTGTATATTCCGGTACAATCAAATGAAACTCTACCATAAATGCATCCTATAATTTGTCAGCATTTGAAGATTATTGTTATGAAGTACCATTGTTATGAAAGTTATGAACACCTGGACGTGCATCTTCTTAAAGGGGCACTTGTCAACTACTAGTCATTTCTTCGCTGATTTTCACTTTTGTTTCTGCAAGTTTTCACATCACAACACTGTCATAAAAAAACTCAAAACTCAAAAATTGTGTGGAGCTGTGTCTACAGAGTGGATATCATCATACACAGTATCATAGAATTATGTCGAATTGCCACAAAATCACTTGTTCTCACTTGTTCTTCATATATAAATATGAAGTATATAGTTTAATAGTATGGTATTACCACCATGATATTACCATCTGCTACCATTTCTGTACCATGATACTTGCATAGCATGCTACTTTTTTGGTCTGTTGCGATAATGTGTTGAAATGTTAATGGGTAACTACATTGTCTATATTTAGTAAATTCACATACATAAAAGATGAAATGGTGAAAATTAAGATTATTAATGATTCTTTTGAACAAAACGTATTGAATAAAGAAGAATAATTAGTTAACTTAGCCCTGTGTTAAATAGTTAGGTTTTAACAGAATGTATGCTGGAATGGACAGATGCATTCTTTCTGTTCTTTTTTTAGAGGATAAAAAATTGCTCTTGAGAAAGATTAGAGTTGGCTTACCTTTTGCTTGCATGCATGCCTACCTCAGTAATTACAGCTAATGGGCCTGTCAATCAAGACAAGGACTGTTAATATAAAAGCTTGGTTATTGTACAGTTAATTTTTTTTTCATCAACCAGTTCTTGGCAGTTTTCATACCAATTCTGTTCATCTGAGTTTATATAGCACTTTCACAATACATATTGCTCCAAAGCAGTCTTTAAAGTCAAAAAGAAAGGAGAATAAAGTCAAGCCAAAGGCAACACTTGTAACTTGCAAGGAAACAATCTCTGTATGAAGAAACCTTGAGAGGAGCCAAATTTCAAATGAGCTTGCACATAGCTAACCGATTATTTGAAGGCCTGATAAAACTTGCTAAAAAATGTTTACAATAATAATCAGTGATAAAATGATTATTCTTAAATAAATATAATTTATAATTTTAATTGTTGGTGTAGAGTCCACCCTGAACAACTGGATGTCAGACGACTTTATCAGAAGACCTGAACTTGAACCTTATGGAGTGTAAAAGATACATGGGGTCATAGAAGACAATTAAGAGCTTTATATTTGAGGAATGGCATTTTATAATAGATTTGAAACCCAACAACTTACCAGGTGAAATGGGCTTGACATGCTCAGATTTTCCAAATTTGGTAAGAACGCTGCTTGTGTATTTTAAACCAACTGAAGCTTGTTTATGGAAAGTGTAGGGCATCTAGCAAATAGTTTATTATAATAATCTAGTCTTTGAATTTCCTTTCCATTGGGCTCCATATCTTTGAATGCGCATGTATGCAGAGGCACTAGTTCAGTGAAGCAACACCAACAACTTTCTTTTTTACACAAAATATGGTTAAAGGGCCAGATTAGATTGATTAAGAAAGACTTATTTTCTCAGGGTCTCTTGCACAATTCTATTTTATGACATCAATTCACTAACCATATAGTAGTACATCATTTGTAAACTAATACATATTTCATTTACATCACATAACCAGCTCCATATGTAGTTTTTTTTTTCTTTTCTTTTTTTTCTAATGTATTACATTTGCTCGATCGCTAACCTTGAACAGCATTGCACTTTCAATGTGGAATTCTTGGTATGATTCTTGTGAAACACGAGTCACGATAGAAGAGCTCAAAGACTAAGCAAGCCTAAAATGGAATGGCTGCTTCAGCAAATGTGTTTCAGCTCATGTATGCTTTTGTTAACACCACATGATTAGGCTTAGGTTATGTGGTACATTATTTTTAGATGCGATAGAGTTTTAACCTTTTAGCATCATTCTTCAGACATTTCACTTTCGTACTACCATGATACTGTAATACAACTTTTTCAAATTCATGTTCATCTTTTCGGATAAATCTGAATGCTTAGTTCTACAACCGCAATTACATATTTTCCAGCAATAGGAGCTCCCTAGAAATGAAGGGACTGGGATAGGCCTGTACCGTGTTCTGTGGTTTTTAATATGGCTGCAATAACTCAATAAAATAGTTAATTGACTATGAAAATAATGGACAACGAATTCACTGGATATTTCACTTTAAAAGTCACATGCAACATGCACCATAATATATATATATATATAATTATTTTTTGCCTGTGTTGCTAAAGTGACATGACTGACGGAAGTGTAAGGTGCATTGCACTACTATTTAACTACTATTTTACTAATTAACTATTTTATTGAGTTGTTGCAGCCATATTAAAACCGCAGAAACATGGTATAGGCCTATCCCAGTCCCTTCATTTCTAGGGAGCTCCTATTGCTGGAAAATATGTAATTTGCGGTTGTAGAACAGAACAAGAAAATTTGAACAGAGAAAGAAATGCTCTCTGAATGTGAAGGGTAATTTTTAGCAGCCCTGTATATTTTCCCAAAGCCAACTAACTCATGTAACATATCGCTGTGCTGCGGCTATGAGCGCATGAACATTTTTCATCTGAACATTAGCAGGCCAAAGTACACAAGACAATTACACTGCATTCAGTCTCTTTAGCTGTATACACAGAAAGCAAGAGGTTGAACATTTTCCACCCTTTAGAACACTCCCATCCTCCCGGTGTCAGCTGAAAAGCAAAATCATCTGTACTATTTTCCTGTTAAAAAAAAAAGTCGGCTTCCTTGTTTTTCTTTCAGAATGTGAAAACTCTCAGGAAGAGATTAAGGAGACAGAAAATGACACAGGATGTGATTAGAAAGATCTCCCGTTTATGATTTTGTATTAAAAGTTTGCCAACTATTTTCTCCATGGAAGGAATGTTGTTCTAACCAGTTCCATGTGAATGGTCTGGAGGGGAATGCAGTCCAATGGTTGGGCCATGGATTAGGTTTTAAAATGACTAGGAAAGAAGTATGTAGAATGAGGGGAAAACATTATGTATTTTTGTGTAATTTAGATGTGTTTAAGTGTTAAAGAATTAAAAATGTTGAATAGTAATGTCAAGCTATCCTGTTATGTTGCCTTATCTGAGGTCAAATGTTATCCATATATTGGTATTTATTTAATCAGTGTACTTATAAATTCTTCAAATTGGCATTCAAGTTCATTCGGATGAGTGTAGCCAATGAAATGTCTTTCAAAATGGTTTATGAAAACCATTCTTTCAAGTCAAGGATATTGCTATCTTTACAAGTTATTTTCACAGACTTGGCCAGATGAGCAGAGTACACATAGATGCAGATGAAAGTGTTTGTTTGTGCTGGCATTTGGCTATGTTAAATCTCTGTTTTGGTTTTTATTGCTTTTGACATCGAAAAGACAACACAATCTCCCATATCTCTATTGCATGCCTTGCACAGGAGGTATGATAATAGCTAACGTATGTCAATTGGGTAAAGAATTAATTATGTTTTTACATACGGACTAACAATTAGGACTGCCAACCCTTTGGACAGGGCAAAACAGGAAATTTACCGCATGAGAAATCTGTAATGGCCAAAGCCTTTAAACAACTAAATGTTTTGGGCTTTGCTTTGAAGTCAAATGGACAATTGACTTGGCTTACAGGAACTTTTTCACTCGCTCTGATGACAAGTAGTCTCGCTTGCTAGACCTTCAGACTTATGGCAGAAGACCTGGACTTTATAGCAGTCATTGGCCAAGGACCGACCAAAGGCCAACCAATCACAGTTTGTTTTGTTATGCGTCATGTTTATGGGTGTGAAAATATAACGCCGATGTCCCTACAATAACAGACCAGTGTGATAAAACTGTATGTATTTTAAAGCTACACTGTGTAACTTTTTCAGTTTATTCTTAGCTAAAAACACATAGTTCTTTCAAAAATATATGTGCTCATTAATGTATATTTATTTCGTTCAAGTAATAAAGTATTCTCGTGAGTGTATAATATGCCATTGAAAATACATACGGGTAAGGGGTTCTAATGTCGGTCGCCATGTTGCCCCTCCATCTTGAAAGTACATTAGCCAAAGAGGGACATACCCGTTAATTCAAGCTTCGCCTTCGCGTTTACATTTGAGTTAACACTCATGGACAAGGTCGAACTCGGAAGCCATTTTAATCTTGGACTACATTGGCCATCCGTAGGAGTTAAAACGAAATCGGAATTGAGAGGAACAGAAACTAATATTCACTGAATGGTCATATACCCTTTCACCACTAGATGGAGGTAAAAATAACACAGTGTAGCTTTAAAGAGGCTGTTGCGAACTTTACACAATTGAAAATCAAGTGTTTAGTTGATCCTGGATAAGCACTCATTGTCACAGCTGTAAACACAACAGCTTTCTTCTTCCGTGAGGGGGTTTGGCATCGTGGCATCTTTGTTTCCAGGTATATCGTTAAAGATCGCGAACACGATACGTCTCCTGGAAATCCTGTAGAATGCAACTAATCAGATGGCGACAGAGTCTTTCCTCTTAAGTGTGCCAGAAAACAATCCATGGGCGATGACGTGTGAGGCTGAGACTAGATGACATAGATGTGTACCATTCAGAGTTTAATTAAGAAAGGCTTTTAAAATCAAGTTTAATCCTGAATTCAAATTGATTTTGAATTGGGAAAGCAAATGGATGCTATTTGAATTTGAAAATATTTTTTTGATGCTATAGCTTTCAGTGGGGACTTTTGATGTTCGGTGTTTGGTTCAGTTTGTTGGTGTCAAAGTGGTTTCCAAACTGTGTGCACCAGAGAACCTGCCAATGAATGAAAACCTTGAGTCCGCAGGAATATAGTTTTATGTACTTCAGTACGGTTTGTATTCAATACAAAACAGTCCATTCTAATTCACAGAAGTGAACCGCTATTCATGACTTGTCATACTCTATAATTTGCATCTTTGAATGCCCACCGGTCACGCTAATTATTGTATAAAGCGTTTCCCATAGCTGCTTGTCTCTGAATAAATGCCTTTGCAAAGCAGCTCGCATTCTTTACAAGTGTAAAGTTCCCTTCTCAATTGAATTGTGAATGGTACGCATTCCTGTCATCAATCACGCAAAAAAGCTCCTGTAACTAATGTCAATTTTAATGTTAACACAGTGTTGGACTTCAAACCACAAACATTGCTGTTTAAAGGCTCTTATCATCTTTCTGATGTGATAATTTCCCTTTTGTCCTGTCCGAGGGTTACTGAAACTCAGCATTACAGTGGCCATCCAGAAGCTCTTGATCAACAGGGAAAGAAACTGATGAGAGAATTAAAGGAATATTTCACACAAAAATTCTGTCATCATTTACTCACTCTCATGCCACTTCAAACCTGCATGTATTTCTTCTCCGGAACACAAAATAAAACATGTTTAAGTATGTTGGTAATAAAACACTTGGTAAAAATGCTGCTGAGACCAAAATATCTTATGTTAAGATTAGGTTTGGAACGACATGCAGGTGAGTAAATGACAAAATTGTATTATTTTTTGGCAAACTATCACTTCAAGTTTTTTAAAAGCTAGTTATAACATTTACCATCCATATAGAAAGTCAGTTCTTAGAGGTTTTATATTTATAGTCGCTGGACCGTATTGACAATTCATAGGGAAAGATGGTCTGCTGCAAAACACGCTCTGAATTCTCACACTTATACACTTACACACGGCAGCCAGTAGAAAAAGACCAATCATTGTATTCACGTAGTGCAGTGCAGCTCATCTGTTTCAAAATGATCATTTGAAAATCTAATTTAAGCAAAAAGGAATTTTCCACCAATCTAATTTCCTAGCTGAGGTCCTTTCGTGTTTGTCATAACCCATGCAGGTCTGCTCGGTTAACCGTTATAATGCGCTGTCAACGAACAAAAATAATATTATAAGAGTGTTTATACTGTTATCGGCCTGGTCATCACTGTTGAGCCTAGATCAACCTTAAATCAAAATGCCATTGTGAAACCTTATGTTTTCCTGGTAGACAATGGCCTATTTAATGTTCAGGGAGAAGATATTGAAATTTGTTATTGCTCTTACTAATTCAAAGCTACACGAACCTTCTTAGTCTCTAGGGCATGTACTGTAAACTTCTTAAATGATCAACAATTTTGATTTGGCACTTCTAATGTCAATTCGATCGTGGACAAGTTTAAAATGACCTTCATAACAATTTGCACATAGTGTAAATATTTGAATATACCATATGGATTGACTATGTCTCCTCCCCTTTGTCTTCCAAGCTTTAATGCGGTTTTCTGAGAGATAATGTTTACACATATTCCTATCTCCACCTACAGAACTGACCCTATGAGAATGTGAGTTTTTATTAGCTTTCAGTGACTTGAAATGGATGGTAAACCAGTTCTTCATAATGCCCACAGTATTGGGTGTGATGATCCGTTTAACAAGACAACAATCCCCACACAAATAAAATGTTTCTTTTCTTAAATGCTAAACTTCAGATCCAGAGTAACATTTGTCTCTGCACTAGGACATCTTAAGAGTATTGAGACACTTCGGTCTTTCTTAATCTTTGACAGGGTTCCCACGAATCCTGGAAATTTTGGAAAATGAATGACCAATTTTTCAGTCCACGAATACAATCCATGTACTTTTTTCTCTGAGGTGAATATACCCGATTTCTCGCAACTTGTGTGCTTTTTCTGGACGAGTCGGAGTGAACTGCGGTGCTAATTGAGTTATCATAGAGCATGTTGTGCAGCCATGCACGGAAAAACATGGCCACTGTCAGGATTTTCATTAAATAATACATACAACTTCGCTTGTTTTTCGTTTGTTTGGCACATGTTGCACGGAATCATTCTATGATAGTTTTTGCATTTTTTTTAAAAGCTTAATGTTGACTGCTCTTCACTGCCATCCCAACACAGTCTCATGAAAATGCGCATCTATACCACGAATGTCATTTCTTGTGGCATTTATACGCCAAAAATGTTTTTTTGCGTGTATATGCTACACACTAAAAAACCCTGGGGTAGGTTTAGGGGGGAGGGGGGTGGGGAGTTTGTGCGTATTACACGCCAAAAACAGCGTATCATATGCACGTGAAAAACGCGTACCATATACATGCAAAAACTGTTTTTGGTGTATAAATGCCACGGAGAAATGACATTCGTGCTATAAATACGAACTTTCATGAGATCGGGCTCGCATTCCAACGCATTCTCATCCCAAGGCATCATCTAAATGACAATTTTGACCATGCTTTAACATCCGACGCTTTAGGCACCCTTTAGCATCAGTTACATGACGCGAATCCTAGGGCATCATCTAACTGATGCTTAAAGGTGCCTGAAGCGGTCAGATTTTGAAGCATGGTCAGAAATGACCATAGGCTGTGCCATCATATGGGACATTTTTAATTTCTCCTTTTGTAGACTGAAAAAGAAAGCATAGCCTGCTGCATTAGAAAAACACCAGTGTGAGTAAATGATGATTATTTTCATTTTAGGCGGAAGTATCCATTTAACTTTAGTCACAGAAAGCGGCAATGTTTACGGATGCTGAGTTTTGACACGCAAGAGAAGTGTTTTGAAGTGCACTGCATTATGACTGAAAACTGTCAAAAATATATTGTAAATTGCAAAATTAAAATATACTACATCGTTTTCTAGAGACAGGAATATATTACTTAAGGCCTTAAATCTGTCATCCTTGTCTTTTATTTTTGTCATTATGAAATTTGAAATGTCTTGGAAAATGAGTGAAGAGTGGAAATCCTGTACAGTCCTCTGTTCTGTGCATGGTTACTTGGTCAGAAAACTTTTGGGTTCTTGGCGCCAAGATTGTCAGATGTTCTGCATACTGCCTGTTAATTAGTTGAGGTAGAGGCCACAGATAAGATCAGGTTAACAGTTGAGGATATCCTGAAACCATCAATCAGAATCTTAACCATTCTAATCTTACAGCCCATTGTCAAAAAGGTAGACACCAACATCAACGAAAAGACTGGCCTTTTGGTTTGGACAGCCAATATTAAAACTTGTTTTGGAAGCACTGTTTTGACAATTTGAATTGTAATTATCTTGCTAATTGCTCCTGGAGAAGGGTGAGTATTAACCAACAGTTCTCAGATTAAAAGTTAAAGGGATAGTTCACTTTGAAATTAGTTTTTGAAATGTTTTAGCTTACCTCAAAGGCATCCAAGATGTAGGTGTCTTTGTTTCCACAATATTTTTAATTTTGACATTTTTTGATTAAACCGTTGTTGTCTATCAGTCATATAATGCAGGTTTTGGGGTCCATGTTAAAGAGCATGCACAGAGAAGTCAAAATTAAACATGATTTAATGACTGGTAAATGTAAGTACACATCGATGGCCTAAGACATGAAACGAGCGGTTTGTGTGAGAAAACGAACAGTATTTATATTGTTTACCTCGTGTAACCACAGCCATGTCCAACTGATCTGAACCCGTTGTCCAATGTCCAACTGAACTGAATTGAACCATGTCCAACGTTCCACCAGAAAAAATTCTGAAAAACTACCTTCTTCCGGAATTGGTAAAACTTCCGAAATCTCTGTGTAAACAGTGAGTGACGTACACGCGCAAGCGATCACTTACGGCGGAACGTTGGACATGGTTCAGTTCGATTCAGTTGGACATTGGACAACTGATTCAGTTCAGTTGGACATTGGACAACTGATTCAGTTCAGTTGGACATGGTTGTGGTTTACACGAGGTAAAAGCGATATAAATACTGTTCGTTTTCTCACACAAACTGCTCATTTCGTGTCTTAGGCCATCAATGTGTACTTACATTTACAAGTCATTAAATCATATTTAATTTTGACTTTAATTTTGACCCCCTAAACCTGCATTATATGACTGACAGACAAGAACGTTTTTTGACCGAAAAATGGCAAAATTGAAAATACTGTGGAAACAAAGACACATACATCTTGGATGCCCTTGAGGTAAGCTAAAACATATCAAAAATTATTTCAAAGTAAACTATCCCTTTAAAGTTCTTCATACTACTGTATTTAGAGGCTTCAAACCTGAAACCCGTTAAGTTTGTGGTGGACGTAGTGCTCCACTGACAAATACTTTTGGAGAGAAAACCACCCTGAAACAAACAAACATAGTCTACAAATGACTGTGTTTGTGGCTAGACAAGAATTTGACAAAAATCTAGTGATTTCTGTGCGTCACAGAACATGTAGTGTGGTTGAATTATATGAGTGACTACATTTTAATTTCATTTACAGTCATACAAATATGTAGTTCTTTTTGTATGGAATTGCTTTATGGTTTTTGAAGATGCTCTCAAATTCTCACATTGAAGCTTCAACATAAATTAGTTTTTGTTGACATGTTGGTTGATCTTTGGTTGATCTGTCATTCATAGGATATTGATGGGGCACATCTGATGGATTCTTTGCCCCCTAAAATCGCATTATGAAATACCAGTGTTTCTTCATTGTGTCTACATTTCTCTACAGCACTCAACAAGAGTTAAAGCTATTGTTCTGACTCCATTGGGTACTAATTCGCTAAGTACCATGAGTCAGGCACTCCTAATTGAATCATGAATTCAAACCCTCAAATTGAGATGGATAACACTGCTGTACTCTGCAGATGATGTGCTCATTTGGAAAACCACATCAAATTTCCAGAAATTTCACCCAGCTTCTCAGCCTTCTACTGGTCACAGAAAGTCTGTTTGAGCTCATTTGTAAGTTTGCCACCTCCATGGGTGGTCTAAAGTTCATATTTTTATGTTTGGTGTTTGCGCAGTGTTAAAGCGCTTTGTTTTTCTGGCATGTCTTTCACAGCTCTCGAAAACGAGTAGAACTGGTGTTTTCTTTTGCACAGCTTTTTTTCTGAGGAACAAATGTCAGTTTTCAAAAATGTTCCTTTATAATGCGAGCCTCATTCTCCCCACATAAAATGCAGTCTGCTGCACAGCCTTTACATATATGTTGACAGCACAGTATTTATTCAACTGTTTGACAGCCTGTTTCAAGTAGTGCATGCACACATATATTTCTGTCTTAATTTTGCTTCCATTTCCGTCTGTAATATAAGTTTAGTTAAAGAATGCAAGCAGTTTTTTGATTTGGATTCCTCGTGTTTTCAAACCAATTCGTTTTTGCCTTTCTTGTTATGCTTGGCACATTATATTCTTTATAAACTGAGGTTATATTTCTGCATAAATGACAGAGGGAATGATTTTAAGAGATTCTCCATCCCAGACAATCTGAGAATAAAAAAAAATCTCTAATTTTGGTAAAATGACGTTAGTGGAAGCAGCTGTTTAGGGAGGGAATCCTGTTGTCATTGAGGCCAGGCCATGTTGACGTGGTTTCTCAGGAAACTAGGTGAGACAGGGCACTTGGATTCATGTTGAAGGGTGGTTACGGGATGATACTCTCAACCAGGGTCATGTACGATCCAAACCAGGACATAGAAAGTGACAGAGGTCAGTGTTTTTCCCAGTGAATTGCATTGAGTGTATGATGAAGATTCATGCCATGCTTTTATTTACTGTCAACCAAAGTCTCAGTGGACACTGGTGATGCGAGGAATGGACTGTACGCGCTTGCTTTTTCTTAACATCTGTTGCAGTTTTGTTGCACTGATTTGTTCTGTAGATAATTTTCCATTTAGTTTTTTCATTTTTGTTTGTTTTTGTTGTCTAGTCTGGAAGGTTAGTCTGGGCATCACAATGGCTTGCATTATTGTTGACTGTTTTTCAAAAATGTTGCCCCCTTGTGTGCATAGTTCAAACCACAGTGCTGGTGTCTGCAATGTGCTTTTCTCCTGTCTTTTCCACACTTGGAAGTTTGATCGCAAAGCAGTAAAATAAAAGCTGTGGCCCTTAAAATCCATCCATGTAAGGAATTTGGAATTATGCCTGGGATTTTTAACTCAGGGAGTTTACGTTATTTATTCTAACATGATTGTTTGGGTTTTTGGATTTTGTTGCCCCTGCTTGTGGAGGAAATTGCTCTCCCGCCTGCTGGTTTGAAAATAGAAAATTATTTTTTAAAAGAAAAACAAAGTAAAACTATGATTTTTTTCAGTTGTTGAACCCTTTCAATCCCAATTATCTCTTTAAGTCTGCGGTTCTCATCCTGTTGAGTTCACGTTGCACGTGAATAAACATTTGAGGGGTAGAAGAGGCCGAAACATTTAGACGCTCTGAGATAACAATCAGTGAAAGTGGAGCTCTTATCGGCAGCGTCGCAGACATTTACAGTTTGTGTGCTTGTCTCTGCATGTGAGTCCATGCGTGTCTGCCTCTGCCTGTCAGTCATTTTCTGTGTAGTAGGCAATAATTATTACTACTACTATTGTTATTTTATTTTTGAGATTATAAAGGCTTGTCATTCTCCACTAATTGAGATTTTACTCTGTTCACTTAGCCATAAACCACATAATAATTACCGAGTAAAAATCCCTGCTGTGGAACATAAAAGAATATATTTTGAGACTCAGTGTTTTTTGGGGTTAATTTCTCCATACAATTAAAGTCAATGGTAACCAAAACTGTCTGGTTATTAACATTCTTTAAAACATCTTTTGTGTTCCAAGAGAAAAAAAAGTCACAGGTTTGGAATGACATGAGGGTGAGTAAATGCAATGGAAGTCAATGGTAATCAAAACTATCTGGTTTCTAGCTTCTTCAAAATATTTTATTTTGTGTTTCGAGAGAAACCCTAAGTCATAGAGGTTTGGAATGACATGAGGGAGAGTAAAGTATGAAAAAAATCATTTTAGGGCAACTATGAGTTTAAGCATAATAGTCTAGATCAGGCTTTGCATGCAAACAGACACTAATATTGTGTCTTTAACACTTACCAATACTTGACTTTAAAAATAACTTATAATAACCTCCACATACTTAATAATAACCTTCATATACTTCAGTGTGTTGCCTTTTTGTTAGATAAAAATAAAAATAGGCTACACAGTCATGCAGAGTATTTATTAATTAGGAACTTAAATACTGAATTACTCAATCAGTTGTTCAAATTTTAGCAACAGAAAACGCATAGATGTGATTCATTTCCCACGTTCTGATACTACTTTATTGCAGCTTGATCGTTACTAGCGATATATAGGTGGGCACCTATATATCGCTAGTTACGATCAAGGTGCAATAAAGTAGTATCAGCAAGTGGGAAATGAATCACATCTATGCGTTTTCTGTTGCTAAAATTTGAACAACTGATTGAGTAATTCAGTATTTAAGTTCCTAATTAATAAATACTCTGCATGACTGTGTAGCCTATTTTTATTTTTATCTAACAAAAAGGCAACACACTGAAGTATATGAAGGTTATTATTAAGTATGTGGAGGTTATTATAAGTTATTTTTAAAGTCAAGTATTGGTAAGTGTTAAAGACACAATATTAGTGTCTGTTTGCATGCAAAGCCTGATCTAGACTATTATGCTTAAACTCATAGTTGCCCTAAAATGATTTTTTTCATACTTTACTCTCCCTCATGTCATTCCAAACCTCTATGACTTAGGGTTTCTCTCGAAACACAAAATAAAATATTTTGAAGAAGCTAGAAACCAGATAGTTTTGATTACCATTGACTTCCATTGCATTTACTCACCCTCATGTCATTCCAAACCTGTGACTTTTTTTTCTCTTGGAACACAAAAGATGTTTTAAAGAATGTTAATAACCAGACAGTTTTGGTTACCATTGACTTTAATTGTATGGAGAAATTAACCCCAAAAAACACTGAGTCTCAAAATATATTCTTTTATGTTCCACAGCAGGGATTTTTACTCGGTAATTATTATGTGGTTTATGGCTAAGTGAACAGAGTAAAATCTCAATTAGTGGAGAATGACAAGCCTTTATAATCTCAAAAATAAAATAACAATAGTAGTAGTAATGGTATTGCCTACTACACAGAAAATGACTGACAGGCAGAGGCAGACACGCATGGACTCACATGCAGACAAGCACACAAACTGTAAATGTCTGCGACGCTGCCGATAAGAGCTCCACTTTCACTGATTGTTATCTCAGAGCGTCTAAATGTTTCGGCCTCTTCTACCCCTCAAATGTTTATTCACGTGCAACGTGAACTCAACAGGATGAGAACCGCAGACTTAAAGAGATAATTGGGATTGAAAGGGTTCAACAACTGAAAAAAATCATAGTTTTACTTTGTTTTTCTTTTAAAAAATAATTTTCTATTTTCAAACCAGCAGGCGGGAGAGCAATTTCCTCCACAAGCAGGGGCAACAAAATCCAAAAACCCAAACAATCATGTTAGAATAAATAACGTAAACTCCCTGAGTTAAAAATCCCAGGCATAATTCCAAATTCCTTACATGGATGGATTTTAAGGGCCACAGCTTTTATTTTACTGCTTTGCGATCAAACTTCCAAGTGTGGAAAAG
Organism: Hybognathus amarus; assembly: GCA_030378365.1. Classification (NCBI taxonomy): domain Eukaryota; kingdom Metazoa; phylum Chordata; class Actinopteri; order Cypriniformes; family Leuciscidae; genus Hybognathus; species Hybognathus amarus. The sequence goes on from JAQIUQ010001329.1 coordinate 121,401, forward strand.
ACAGGAGAAAAGCACATTGCAGACACCAGCACTGTGGTTTGAACTATGCACACAAGGGGGCAACATTTTTGAAAAACAGTCAACAATAATGCAAGCCATTGTGATGCCCAGACTAACCTTCCAGACTAGACAACAAAAACAAACAAAAATGAAAAAACTAAATGGAAAATTATCTACAGAACAAATCAGTGCAACAAAACTGCAACAGATGTTAAGAAAAAGCAAGCGCGTACAGTCCATTCCTCGCATCACCAGTGTCCACTGAGACTTTGGTTGACAGTAAATAAAAGCATGGCATGAATCTTCATCATACACTCAATGCAATTCACTGGAAAAACACTGACCTCTGTCACTTTCTATGTCCTGGTTTGGATCGTACATGACCCTGGTTGAGAGTATCATCCCGTAACCACCCTTCAACATGAATCCAAGTGCCCTGTCTCACCTAGTTTCCTGAGAAACCACGTCAACATGGCCTGGCCTCAATGACAACAGGATTCCCTCCCTAAACAGCTGCTTCCACTAACGTCATTTTACCAAAATTAGAGATTTTTTTTTATTCTCAGATTGTCTGGGATGGAGAATCTCTTAAAATCATTCCCTCTGTCATTTATGCAGAAATATAACCTCAGTTTATAAAGAATATAATGTGCCAAGCATAACAAGAAAGGCAAAAACGAATTGGTTTGAAAACACGAGGAATCCAAATCAAAAAACTGCTTGCATTCTTTAACTAAACTTATATTACAGACGGAAATGGAAGCAAAATTAAGACAGAAATATATGTGTGCATGCACTACTTGAAACAGGCTGTCAAACAGTTGAATAAATACTGTGCTGTCAACATATATGTAAAGGCTGTGCAGCAGACTGCATTTTATGTGGGGAGAATGAGGCTCGCATTATAAAGGAACATTTTTGAAAACTGACATTTGTTCCTCAGAAAAAAAGCTGTGCAAAAGAAAACACCAGTTCTACTCGTTTTCGAGAGCTGTGAAAGACATGCCAGAAAAACAAAGCGCTTTAACACTGCGCAAACACCAAACATAAAAATATGAACTTTAGACCACCCATGGAGGTGGCAAACTTACAAATGAGCTCAAACAGACTTTCTGTGACCAGTAGAAGGCTGAGAAGCTGGGTGAAATTTCTGGAAATTTGATGTGGTTTTCCAAATGAGCACATCATCTGCAGAGTACAGCAGTGTTATCCATCTCAATTTGAGGGTTTGAATTCATGATTCAATTAGGAGTGCCTGACTCATGGTACTTAGCGAATTAGTACCCAATGGAGTCAGAACAATAGCTTTAACTCTTGTTGAGTGCTGTAGAGAAATGTAGACACAATGAAGAAACACTGGTATTTCATAATGCGATTTTAGGGGGCAAAGAATCCATCAGATGTGCCCCATCAATATCCTATGAATGACAGATCAACCAAAGATCAACCAACATGTCAACAAAAACTAATTTATGTTGAAGCTTCAATGTGAGAATTTGAGAGCATCTTCAAAAACCATAAAGCAATTCCATACAAAAAGAACTACATATTTGTATGACTGTAAATGAAATTAAAATGTAGTCACTCATATAATTCAACCACACTACATGTTCTGTGACGCACAGAAATCACTAGATTTTTGTCAAATTCTTGTCTAGCCACAAACACAGTCATTTGTAGACTATGTTTGTTTGTTTCAGGGTGGTTTTCTCTCCAAAAGTATTTGTCAGTGGAGCACTACGTCCACCACAAACTTAACGGGTTTCAGGTTTGAAGCCTCTAAATACAGTAGTATGAAGAACTTTAAAGGGATAGTTTACTTTGAAATAATTTTTGATATGTTTTAGCTTACCTCAAGGGCATCCAAGATGTATGTGTCTTTGTTTCCACAGTATTTTCAATTTTGCCATTTTTCGGTCAAAAAACGTTCTTGTCTGTCAGTCATATAATGCAGGTTTAGGGGGTCAAAATTAAAGTCAAAATTAAATATGATTTAATGACTTGTAAATGTAAGTACACATTGATGGCCTAAGACACGAAATGAGCAGTTTGTGTGAGAAAACGAACAGTATTTATATCGCTTTTACCTCGTGTAAACCACAACCATGTCCAACTGAACTGAATCAGTTGTCCAATGTCCAACTGAACTGAATCAGTTGTCCAATGTCCAACTGAATCGAACTGAACCATGTCCAACGTTCCGCCGTAAGTGATCGCTTGCGTGTACGTCACTCACTGTTTACACAGAGATTTCGGAAGTTTTACCAATTCCGGAAGAAGGTAGTTTTTCAGAATTTTTTCTGGTGGAACGTTGGACATGGTTCAATTCAGTTCAGTTGGACATTGGACAACGGGTTCAGATCAGTTGGACATGGCTGTGGTTACACGAGGTAAACAATATAAATACTGTTCGTTTTCTCACACAAACCGCTCGTTTCATGTCTTAGGCCATCGATGTGTACTTACATTTACCAGTCATTAAATCATGTTTAATTTTGACTTCTCTGTGCATGCTCTTTAACATGAACCCCAAAACCTGCATTATATGACTGATAGACAACAACGGTTTAATCAAAAAATGTCAAAATTAAAAATATTGTGGAAACAAAGACACCTACATCTTGGATGCCTTTGAGGTAAGCTAAAACATTTCAAAAACTAATTTCAAAGTGAACTATCCCTTTAACTTTTAATCTGAGAACTGTTGGTTAATACTCACCCTTCTCCAGGAGCAATTAGCAAGATAATTACAATTCAAATTGTCAAAACAGTGCTTCCAAAACAAGTTTTAATATTGGCTGTCCAAACCAAAAGGCCAGTCTTTTCGTTGATGTTGGTGTCTACCTTTTTGACAATGGGCTGTAAGATTAGAATGGTTAAGATTCTGATTGATGGTTTCAGGATATCCTCAACTGTTAACCTGATCTTATCTGTGGCCTCTACCTCAACTAATTAACAGGCAGTATGCAGAACATCTGACAATCTTGGCGCCAAGAACCCAAAAGTTTTCTGACCAAGTAACCATGCACAGAACAGAGGACTGTACAGGATTTCCACTCTTCACTCATTTTCCAAGACATTTCAAATTTCATAATGACAAAAATAAAAGACAAGGATGACAGATTTAAGGCCTTAAGTAATATATTCCTGTCTCTAGAAAACGATGTAGTATATTTTAATTTTGCAATTTACAATATATTTTTGACAGTTTTCAGTCATAATGCAGTGCACTTCAAAACACTTCTCTTGCGTGTCAAAACTCAGCATCCGTAAACATTGCCGCTTTCTGTGACTAAAGTTAAATGGATACTTCCGCCTAAAATGAAAATAATCATCATTTACTCACACTGGTGTTTTTCTAATGCAGCAGGCTATGCTTTCTTTTTCAGTCTACAAAAGGAGAAATTAAAAATGTCCCATATGATGGCACAGCCTATGGTCATTTCTGACCATGCTTCAAAATCTGACCGCTTCAGGCACCTTTAAGCATCAGTTAGATGATGCCCTAGGATTCGCGTCATGTAACTGATGCTAAAGGGTGCCTAAAGCGTCGGATGTTAAAGCATGGTCAAAATTGTCATTTAGATGATGCCTTGGGATGAGAATGCGTTGGAATGCGAGCCCGATCTCATGAAAGTTCGTATTTATAGCACGAATGTCATTTCTCGTGGCATTTATACACCAAAAACAGTTTTTGCATGTATATGGTACGCGTTTTTCACGTGCATATGATACGCTGTTTTTGGCGTGTAATACGCACAAACTCCCCACCCCCTCCCCCCTAAACCTACCCCAGGGTTTTTTAGTGTGTAGCATATGCACGCAAAAAACATTTTTGGCGTATAAATGCCACAAGAAATGACATTCGTGGTATAGATGCGCATTTTCATGAGACTGTGTTGGGATGGCAGTGAAGAGCAGTCAACATTAAGCTTTTAAAAAAAATGCAAAAACTATCATAGAATGATTCCGTGCAACATGTGCCAAACAAACGAAAAACAAGCGAAGTTGTATGTATTATTTAATGAAAATCCTGACAGTGGCCATGTTTTTCCGTGCATGGCTGCACAACATGCTCTATGATAACTCAATTAGCACCGCAGTTCACTCCGACTCGTCCAGAAAAAGCACACAAGTTGCGAGAAATCGGGTATATTCACCTCAGAGAAAAAAGTACATGGATTGTATTCGTGGACTGAAAAATTGGTCATTCATTTTCCAAAATTTCCAGGATTCGTGGGAACCCTGTCAAAGATTAAGAAAGACCGAAGTGTCTCAATACTCTTAAGATGTCCTAGTGCAGAGACAAATGTTACTCTGGATCTGAAGTTTAGCATTTAAGAAAAGAAACATTTTATTTGTGTGGGGATTGTTGTCTTGTTAAACGGATCATCACACCCAATACTGTGGGCATTATGAAGAACTGGTTTACCATCCATTTCAAGTCACTGAAAGCTAATAAAAACTCACATTCTCATAGGGTCAGTTCTGTAGGTGGAGATAGGAATATGTGTAAACATTATCTCTCAGAAAACCGCATTAAAGCTTGGAAGACAAAGGGGAGGAGACATAGTCAATCCATATGGTATATTCAAATATTTACACTATGTGCAAATTGTTATGAAGGTCATTTTAAACTTGTCCACGATCGAATTGACATTAGAAGTGCCAAATCAAAATTGTTGATCATTTAAGAAGTTTACAGTACATGCCCTAGAGACTAAGAAGGTTCGTGTAGCTTTGAATTAAGTAAGAGCAATAACAAATTTCAATATCTTCTCCTGAACATTAAATAGGCCATTGTCTACCAGGAAAACATAAGGTTTCACAATGGCATTTTGATTTAAGGTTGATCTAGGCTCAACAGTGATGACCAGGCCGATAACAGTATAAACACTCTTATAATATTATTTTTGTTCGTTGACAGCGCATTATAACGGTTAACCGAGCAGACCTGCATGGGTTATGACAAACACGAAAGGACCTCAGCTAGGAAATTAGATTGGTGGAAAATTCCTTTTTGCTTAAATTAGATTTTCAAATGATCATTTTGAAACAGATGAGCTGCACTGCACTACGTGAATACAATGATTGGTCTTTTTCTACTGGCTGCCGTGTGTAAGTGTATAAGTGTGAGAATTCAGAGCGTGTTTTGCAGCAGACCATCTTTCCCTATGAATTGTCAATACGGTCCAGCGACTATAAATATAAAACCTCTAAGAACTGACTTTCTATATGGATGGTAAATGTTATAACTAGCTTTTAAAAAACTTGAAGTGATAGTTTGCCAAAAAATAATACAATTTTGTCATTTACTCACCTGCATGTCGTTCCAAACCTAATCTTAACATAAGATATTTTGGTCTCAGCAGCATTTTTACCAAGTGTTTTATTACCAACATACTTAAACATGTTTTATTTTGTGTTCCGGAGAAGAAATACATGCAGGTTTGAAGTGGCATGAGAGTGAGTAAATGATGACAGAATTTTTGTGTGAAATATTCCTTTAATTCTCTCATCAGTTTCTTTCCCTGTTGATCAAGAGCTTCTGGATGGCCACTGTAATGCTGAGTTTCAGTAACCCTCGGACAGGACAAAAGGGAAATTATCACATCAGAAAGATGATAAGAGCCTTTAAACAGCAATGTTTGTGGTTTGAAGTCCAACACTGTGTTAACATTAAAATTGACATTAGTTACAGGAGCTTTTTTGCGTGATTGATGACAGGAATGCGTACCATTCACAATTCAATTGAGAAGGGAACTTTACACTTGTAAAGAATGCGAGCTGCTTTGCAAAGGCATTTATTCAGAGACAAGCAGCTATGGGAAACGCTTTATACAATAATTAGCGTGACCGGTGGGCATTCAAAGATGCAAATTATAGAGTATGACAAGTCATGAATAGCGGTTCACTTCTGTGAATTAGAATGGACTGTTTTGTATTGAATACAAACCGTACTGAAGTACATAAAACTATATTCCTGCGGACTCAAGGTTTTCATTCATTGGCAGGTTCTCTGGTGCACACAGTTTGGAAACCACTTTGACACCAACAAACTGAACCAAACACCGAACATCAAAAGTCCCCACTGAAAGCTATAGCATCAAAAAAATATTTTCAAATTCAAATAGCATCCATTTGCTTTCCCAATTCAAAATCAATTTGAATTCAGGATTAAACTTGATTTTAAAAGCCTTTCTTAATTAAACTCTGAATGGTACACATCTATGTCATCTAGTCTCAGCCTCACACGTCATCGCCCATGGATTGTTTTCTGGCACACTTAAGAGGAAAGACTCTGTCGCCATCTGATTAGTTGCATTCTACAGGATTTCCAGGAGACGTATCGTGTTCGCGATCTTTAACGATATACCTGGAAACAAAGATGCCACGATGCCAAACCCCCTCACGGAAGAAGAAAGCTGTTGTGTTTACAGCTGTGACAATGAGTGCTTATCCAGGATCAACTAAACACTTGATTTTCAATTGTGTAAAGTTCGCAACAGCCTCTTTAAAGCTACACTGTGTTATTTTTACCTCCATCTAGTGGTGAAAGGGTATATGACCATTCAGTGAATATTAGTTTCTGTTCCTCTCAATTCCAATTTCGTTTTAACTCCTACGGTGGCCAATGTAGTCCAAGATTAAAATGGCTTCCGAGTTCGACCTTGTCCATGAGTGTTAACTCAAATGTAAACGCGAAAGGCGAAGCTTGAATTAACGGGTATGTCCCTCTTTGGCTAATGTACTTTCAAGATGGAAGGGCAACATGGCGACCGACATTAGAACCCCTTACCCGTATGTATTTTCAATGGCATATTATACACTCACGAGAATACTTTATTACTTGAACGAAATAAATATACATTAATGAGCACATATATTTTTGAAAGAACTATGTGTTTTTAGCTAAGAATAAACTGAAAAAGTTACACAGTGTAGCTTTAAAATACATACAGTTTTATCACACTGGTCTGTTATTGTAGGGACATACGGCGTTATATTTTCACACCCATAAACATGACGCATAACAAAACAAACTGTGATTGGTTGGCCTTTGGTCGGTCTCTTGGCCAATGACTGCTAATAAAGTCCAGGTCTTCTGCCATAAGTCTGAAGGTCTGGCAAAGCAAGACTACTTGTCATCAGAGCGAGTGAAAAAGTTCCTGTAAGCCAAGTCAATTGTCCATTTGACTTCAAAGCAAAGCCCAAAACATTTAGTTGTTTAAAGGCTTTGGCCATTACAGATTTCTCATGCGGTAAATTTCCTGTTTTGCCCTGTCCAAAGGGTTGGCAGTCCTAATTGTTAGTCCGTATGTAAAAACATAATTAATTCTTTACCCAATTGACATACGTTAGCTATTATCATACCTCCTGTGCAAGGCATGCAATAGAGATATGGGAGATTGTGTTGTCTTTTCGATGTCAAAAGCAATAAAAACCAAAACAGAGATTTAACATAGCCAAATGCCAGCACAAACAAACACTTTCATCTGCATCTATGTGTACTCTGCTCATCTGGCCAAGTCTGTGAAAATAACTTGTAAAGATAGCAATATCCTTGACTTGAAAGAATGGTTTTCATAAACCATTTTGAAAGACATTTCATTGGCTACACTCATCCGAATGAACTTGAATGCCAATTTGAAGAATTTATAAGTACACTGATTAAATAAATACCAATATATGGATAACATTTGACCTCAGATAAGGCAACATAACAGGATAGCTTGACATTACTATTCAACATTTTTAATTCTTTAACACTTAAACACATCTAAATTACACAAAAATACATAATGTTTTCCCCTCATTCTACATACTTCTTTCCTAGTCATTTTAAAACCTAATCCATGGCCCAACCATTGGACTGCATTCCCCTCCAGACCATTCACATGGAACTGGTTAGAACAACATTCCTTCCATGGAGAAAATAGTTGGCAAACTTTTAATACAAAATCATAAACGGGAGATCTTTCTAATCACATCCTGTGTCATTTTCTGTCTCCTTAATCTCTTCCTGAGAGTTTTCACATTCTGAAAGAAAAACAAGGAAGCCGACTTTTTTTTTTAACAGGAAAATAGTACAGATGATTTTGCTTTTCAGCTGACACCGGGAGGATGGGAGTGTTCTAAAGGGTGGAAAATGTTCAACCTCTTGCTTTCTGTGTATACAGCTAAAGAGACTGAATGCAGTGTAATTGTCTTGTGTACTTTGGCCTGCTAATGTTCAGATGAAAAATGTTCATGCGCTCATAGCCGCAGCACAGCGATATGTTACATGAGTTAGTTGGCTTTGGGAAAATATACAGGGCTGCTAAAAATTACCCTTCACATTCAGAGAGCATTTCTTTCTCTGTTCAAATTTTCTTGTTCTGTTCTACAACCGCAAATTACATATTTTCCAGCAATAGGAGCTCCCTAGAAATGAAGGGACTGGGATAGGCCTATACCATGTTTCTGCGGTTTTAATATGGCTGCAACAACTCAATAAAATAGTTAATTAGTAAAATAGTAGTTAAATAGTAGTGCAATGCACCTTACACTTCCGTCAGTCATGTCACTTTAGCAACACAGGCAAAAAATAATTATATATATATATATATTATGGTGCATGTTGCATGTGACTTTTAAAGTGAAATATCCAGTGAATTCGTTGTCCATTATTTTCATAGTCAATTAACTATTTTATTGAGTTATTGCAGCCATATTAAAAACCACAGAACACGGTACAGGCCTATCCCAGTCCCTTCATTTCTAGGGAGCTCCTATTGCTGGAAAATATGTAATTGCGGTTGTAGAACTAAGCATTCAGATTTATCCGAAAAGATGAACATGAATTTGAAAAAGTTGTATTACAGTATCATGGTAGTACGAAAGTGAAATGTCTGAAGAATGATGCTAAAAGGTTAAAACTCTATCGCATCTAAAAATAATGTACCACATAACCTAAGCCTAATCATGTGGTGTTAACAAAAGCATACATGAGCTGAAACACATTTGCTGAAGCAGCCATTCCATTTTAGGCTTGCTTAGTCTTTGAGCTCTTCTATCGTGACTCGTGTTTCACAAGAATCATACCAAGAATTCCACATTGAAAGTGCAATGCTGTTCAAGGTTAGCGATCGAGCAAATGTAATACATTAGAAAAAAAAGAAAAGAAAAAAAAAACTACATATGGAGCTGGTTATGTGATGTAAATGAAATATGTATTAGTTTACAAATGATGTACTACTATATGGTTAGTGAATTGATGTCATAAAATAGAATTGTGCAAGAGACCCTGAGAAAATAAGTCTTTCTTAATCAATCTAATCTGGCCCTTTAACCATATTTTGTGTAAAAAAGAAAGTTGTTGGTGTTGCTTCACTGAACTAGTGCCTCTGCATACATGCGCATTCAAAGATATGGAGCCCAATGGAAAGGAAATTCAAAGACTAGATTATTATAATAAACTATTTGCTAGATGCCCTACACTTTCCATAAACAAGCTTCAGTTGGTTTAAAATACACAAGCAGCGTTCTTACCAAATTTGGAAAATCTGAGCATGTCAAGCCCATTTCACCTGGTAAGTTGTTGGGTTTCAAATCTATTATAAAATGCCATTCCTCAAATATAAAGCTCTTAATTGTCTTCTATGACCCCATGTATCTTTTACACTCCATAAGGTTCAAGTTCAGGTCTTCTGATAAAGTCGTCTGACATCCAGTTGTTCAGGGTGGACTCTACACCAACAATTAAAATTATAAATTATATTTATTTAAGAATAATCATTTTATCACTGATTATTATTGTAAACATTTTTTAGCAAGTTTTATCAGGCCTTCAAATAATCGGTTAGCTATGTGCAAGCTCATTTGAAATTTGGCTCCTCTCAAGGTTTCTTCATACAGAGATTGTTTCCTTGCAAGTTACAAGTGTTGCCTTTGGCTTGACTTTATTCTCCTTTCTTTTTGACTTTAAAGACTGCTTTGGAGCAATATGTATTGTGAAAGTGCTATATAAACTCAGATGAACAGAATTGGTATGAAAACTGCCAAGAACTGGTTGATGAAAAAAAAATTAACTGTACAATAACCAAGCTTTTATATTAACAGTCCTTGTCTTGATTGACAGGCCCATTAGCTGTAATTACTGAGGTAGGCATGCATGCAAGCAAAAGGTAAGCCAACTCTAATCTTTCTCAAGAGCAATTTTTTATCCTCTAAAAAAAGAACAGAAAGAATGCATCTGTCCATTCCAGCATACATTCTGTTAAAACCTAACTATTTAACACAGGGCTAAGTTAACTAATTATTCTTCTTTATTCAATACGTTTTGTTCAAAAGAATCATTAATAATCTTAATTTTCACCATTTCATCTTTTATGTATGTGAATTTACTAAATATAGACAATGTAGTTACCCATTAACATTTCACACATATCGTCAACAGACAAAAAAGTAGCATGCTATGCAAGTATCATGGTACAGAAATGGTAGCAGATGGTAATATCATGGTGGTAATACCATACTATTAAACTATATACTTCATATTTATATATGAAGAACAAGTGAGAACAAGTGATTTTGTGGCAATTCGACATAATTCTATGATACTGTGTATGATGTATCCACTCTGTAGACACAGCTCCACACAATTTTTGAGTTTTGAGTTTTTTTATGACAGTGTTGTGATGTGAAAACTTGCGGAAACAAAAGTGAAAATCAGCGAAGAAATGACTAATAGTTGACAAGTGCCCCTTTAAGAAGATGCACGTCCAGGTGTTCATAACTTCATAACAATGGTACTTCATAACAATAATCTTCAAATGCTGACAAATTATAGGATGCATTTATGGTAGAGTTTCATTTGATTGTACCGGAATATACACTTCATTCAGTGCTCTTTTGTTCTTAACACAGATTGATGGAGCTAGTCACAAAATTCACAATTCACCTCTTTACAAAAGTACAAATTAAAACCAAATGGCTGTTAAATGGACAGTTCACTCAAAAATGTAAATGCCGTCATCCTTTACTCACCCGCATGTTGTTCCAAACCTGTATGACTTTCTTTCTTCTGTGGAACACAATAAGAAGATTTGAAGAATGTTGGTAACCATTCAACCATGGATTGACTTTCATTGCACAGACCAACAACAACGGCAGCAAAAACCTGAGACATTTCTCAAATTCTAATTTGATGTTTCATTGGAGAAAGAATGTCAAAAAGTTTTGGAACAACATTAAGGTGAGTAAATGATGAGAAGAATTTTCTTGACAATCCCTTTATAGCTACACTGTGTAACTCTTATAGTTTAGTCTTAGCTATTCTTAGTTCTTTCAAAAATACATGTGCTCATTTAATGTATATTTAATATCTAATTATACTCTAATGTCGCTCACCATGTTGCCCCTCCATCTTGAAAGTACATCAGCCAAAGAGGGACATACCCGTTAATTCAAGTCTTCGCCTTTCGCGTTTACTGTTCGAGTTAACACTAGATAGACAAGGTCGAACTGGAAGCCATATTAATCTTGGACTACATTGGCCACCGTAGGAGTTAAAACGAAATCGGAATTGAGAGGAACAGAAACTAATATTCACTGGATGGTCTAGCTTGTATAATTTGTATTTGCAAGCAAATTTTATCTCTGTAGCCTATGAAGTGACGCATAAAGTGAGTGAGACAGTAATGATGTGTGATTGCTCATTGTGAAGCTGCAAATTAAGGAATGTAAGCACACGGAAAATAAGGATGGATGATTTTCCAGAAGGACTGCTAACATTCGCAGACATTCAAGCTGTATATTTCTGTTGCAAAATGAAAATAAGTATAAACGTGGACCCAAGGCTTTTTGGCAGACAAAGCTGCCTGACTTTGTCTGCCTGTCCTTCAAAACAGTCTAAATATGTACAACATTGTCAAATATGGGGTGAAACACGTCCTTCACCTGTTCATTCACATGTGAAAACCACTTCTCAATCTTAAGAACCAATAAGTGAATTAAAACACTGATGTAGCTTACCACTCACCATGTAAATACAAGTCTTTGTGGTGGCTTCTATGGTTATACTTTTCTATTGTTCATCATTCTTTACTGTGTCATGGTTATTTCTGACAAATTATTCTCTAACAAAAACCAACAACAAATCAGCAGGATCCTCTTTATCTTGTATGACAACTCATTTTACATTTGATAGAATATACACGATTTCAGACTTTTCCTCACAAAGCCAATGCAAGTACAGGATTATCCTTTATCAATTTTATAAATATGAAAATTGATCACATTTAAAATCCAAACAAACAAGCAAAACCCGTGATGGTTACTTAAATGTGCTTCCAACGGTAGACCTCAGAAACAACAAGCATAAAAATGAAAATCTGATGCAGAGGCAGATTCCAGCAAAGTCAAACAAATGTTAATGAAACCACTGCAGGAACAGCAAGAGATCTTATTATTTGTCTCTGATTCTCAGCTGATTAAGAGCCATTTGACATGCTCTCAATCTCCTTGTACAGTGGCTAAGACGCCAAGCTGTGTGTGAACGCTCTGGAGGGGGTGTGAAATCCAGCACTAGGGTCAGAGACTGTTACGCCCTCTGCAACAATGGCCATATTGATACACCCCTTCAGCTTGTGCCCACTTTGGTTTGACCCATCGCCATAGGCCTCTAATGAAACATCCCTTATCCGGTTTTCCAATGGCTAAACCTGAACCCCCACCTGGTAGAAATGACTCCCCAATTAAAACGTAGAGGGACGCTTTGGTATTCACAGCAAGAAATTTAATTAACCTCATTCAAGATACGGATCTGAGAGAATAATGTTAGTAATGAGAATCTGTAGTTTGCCTTGCTCAGACTGGCATTTGCATGCAAGCCAAATATCAGACCGCATTAGGAAAAGAAATATGGTTTAATCATAAAATCTTCACATAACTTGTGAACCACTGTGAGGTCTGTTTTCAGCTCTCTCAGTAAGAATCACTTATAATGTAATTTTATTACTAAATTACCAAGATACTCGTGCCTAATGGTTCACATTGAAAGCTGAACACCACTGATACTAGCAGAGATAGACTGTTAGAATAACAGCTGAGAGCCAACCAGATCAGACCTCTGATCATATAAATGCTTTTAGCAACATAAGGAGGATGCTATTCCAACAGCCCACCACTATTAATTTACAGTAGAATCAAATGGTGAAAATATATCCTTTTTCTTTCTTTTTAAACACAAATAATACATCAAGTCTTCAATGGCCCATTTATCCAGAGAAGGCAATTCTCCCAAGCTTTATTTTCTTAGTGAGAGCAGGTGGGTTGAGCTAAATACTTCAGAATGTAACATATCTGTCTCCATTAATGGTGGCAGAAGCTTCCATGTCAAAGCATTCTGGGTGGGCCTAGTTTGCTTGGAGAAAAGGTAGCATCTCCACATGCCTCAGACTCTTCTGTTGTGTTTTTATAAAGAAAAAGTTCATTACTGCAAGAAGAAGAAAGATGGACCATGAAACAATAGTGCCTTTGAATTTCTCCTGCTCACTTTGCATGTTAATATTGGCAAAAGGCAGGCAGTCAGTCTATTTGTATTGGAGGTGTACTTCTCATGGAAAATTACTTTGAAACATCCTTAGAAAATTAAACTTTTGTGAAAAATTAAGGAAAATCAATTAGGGGAATAGTTAAAATTCTGTTATTATTTACCCCCATGCCGCTTCAAAGGTATATTTTTAAAAAAACAATTTCATAGAATTCAGTTCTTTAGGCCGTGTGTCCACCAAAGTGTTTTTCCACGCGCCTGGCGTGACGTTTTCAATTGTTTTCAATGGGAGCGCCGCATTTTTTAAACACCATGAGCATAACGAGGCGCTGAGCGTTGAGCGGGAGTTGAAAAATTTTCAACTTTGGATAAAACGCAGCGCGCATCACTGTCACTTTTTACCCAGCCGTCCAATCACAATGGAGGAGGGGCGGGACTAATACCACACCAACCAACTGTCACAATATTCAAACTGCTGTGGATATTCTGTATCATAGCAACGAAACGTCTCAACGGAAAAAACGCCATCTTCAACCCCCAAGCCCCAAAGCACGGCGTTCATCAACTCGATTTTGTCACAATCTATAAGCTGTATGGTGTCGAACGGGTATCAGGATGCAAGAATCATTCATTTTATCATATACAGAGTGTCATAGTGGACGACAACTGATGTCGTGTCTGTGACGCTTCACAACGTCACGACGAAAGACTACAGAAATACTAGCATGTTTAATTTTTTCCGGTCCTTCGTGACTGGTTTCATCACATCTGTGACGTTGACCAATAGAAGCACAGAAGCTCTTACGTACACAGCTTTCAAACATGGCAAAAGGAAAGCAAGTACATGGTATTGGTACTGCTAGGTGGAATTATGAAATGGAGGAAAGGTTCATAGAGCGATAGCACAATCTTCCTGCCTTTATGATGTTTACAGGAAGCGAAAAAAGATAAATGCTGGCAAACAATAATAGGGGAGCTTCAGCAACCTGGAGAGTACTGGAATTAGCATTAAGCTAGCAAGTCATTATATTCCCCTTCGCCATTTCAGTAGCTACTGTTTGTTTCACGCTCTTGTTTTCAGAAGTCAGTCGCTAGTTATGCTTTTTCTGATGATATCATGCACTTCGTTAAAGATAGCATACAATGATTGGTGGGGAAGCAATGTGTAGTCTGACATGTTTCTCTTGTCCATGACATGACAAGAATTTAGGAGTCAAAATGACATAATCTGACACAATCACTATCATAACAGACAGAAATGTGTGTAGTCTGAAAACGGCATTAATCAAAATAACTTTTAGTAGTAAGATCTCTTCCCTTCTCTGATGATGTGTTTCCTGGCGCAAGGGCAGGTCAACCTGTGCCAACCTCACATGACATAGCAGCAATAGCAAACCACAATGATTCAACGATCCAATCAATTCCCGAAGGATAAAATCAGTCTCATTAAAATGCATATCGATAGCACGAATGTCATTTCTCGTGCATTTATATGCCAAAAATGATTTTTGCGTGTATATGCTATGCACTAAAAACCCTGGGGAAGGTTTTAGGGGGAGGGGGGTGGGGAAGTTTTAGCATACGCCAAAAAGTGCGTATCATATGCACGAGAAAAACGCGTACCATATACACGCAAAACGGTTTTTGCCGTATAAATAGCACAAGAAATGACATTCGTGCTATAAATACGAACTGTCATGAGATCGGGCTCGATTTATGACTGATTCATTCTGTTGAGTCAAAACTTTGTACTTAGTCATGGTTCACAAAGCCACAGCTACTGATTTCTGACTTCAACCCACTGTTTTCTGGTCATGATTAAGAAAGTCATACAGGTTTGAAATGACAACAGTGAGTACGATGACAAACTTTTCATTTGCAGGAGAGCCATGCCTTTAACATATTTATAGCAGAACAAAACATATATTTATGAAAAAAGAAACTACACCTGTCTGAGGCAGTATAGATCTCATATGTGTAAAGATTTTATCAATGAAGTGACGTTCAATTCAAGGATGAACTTTTGCTACACTTGGGCTACACTTAATTTTTCAAGACCATACAATGCAAATGCAAAAATGAAAAATGTAAACCAGACATTCATTTGTCTTGTTTTTCCAGTTACATTATCAATGGAGAGTTGCCTTTTCTCCCTTTTTAAATTTTACTTGTGCTAAATTGTGACTTCAGATATAAACATTTTATTAAATGAAATCTAACTGATTTTCTAATTGTTGTTTCGTAATTTGCGCCGTCTTGTAATCAATAAAAAATGGCCCTTTGGGTGAAAACTGTCGTCCTGTGTTATGTCTTTTAAACTTCTCCTCAACGTGCATGCAGTGTAAATAAAGCAGTTGCATCAATAAAATGATAAAGTTAGTCCATGGCCACACCCCGTGCTAAGACGAAAATTTTTAAATCAATTAGATTTCATTTATTCAAATGTTTGTTTCTAAAGTCACAGTTTGACACAAGTAAAATTGTAAAAGAGAGAAAAAGCCGACTATACATTGATAATATAACTGGAAAACCAGGAAAAATGTATGTCTGGTTCCCATTTTTCATTTTTGCATTTGCATTGTATGGTCCAAAAATTGAATTGTGAAGCATTACACGGAACCTACATTCTCTCTTTTCTTATTTCCAAACCATGTCCTCAAAATAACAGAAGCATAGAAGCACATAATCTGTTCTAGCCTCTGTGCATCTGATCATGTCAGAGGCCATCTAATCGCATTTAAGATCTACAGAGAGAACAGAGAAGCTGGACCTTTTATCCTACACCAAAGTCAACAATATGGGATTCTTGGGAAGCATTGCTGACATTCTTAAAGGCAGAAAAAAAAGATGAACCTCTCTTTCCCAAACTTTACAGGGAATGGATAAAAAGGCACAAGTTCTTGCTTGACAGTATGTTGACTGAAATAATAAATTGTAACCACATTGGCCCTCTCTTTCTCTTCGTAGACACGGGCGGGGGTGGCTGGTGGTTGTGGCGAGAAGTCTGCGCTGTAAGTGGGCGTCAGAGAGATTTATGGTCAACTTGGTCCAGGGCCCTCTGCAGACAGGGCATCCGTCCATGCGGTTTTTACCACACTGAATGTCTTCAGTCAGCTGGAGTCAGATGGAGGGAGGGGGATCAGATAAATCCATGGCAAATGACTGAGGTTAATTAATAACTCCTCTCAACGAGGTGTTGTTTACACAGATGGATCTCCTTCTTTTGAACTGGCCACCCATTTATGTTGCTATGTCCTCTTCTCAGCACTGGTTATCGCATCCCGTCAAAATTTAGTGTTTATATGGTCAATGAAACCAATAATGAAAATTTTAGCGAAGGATATTTTTGACCTTGTCAGCATTAACAATAAAAAAATACTTCGACAAGAAAAAAATAACACTGCAATAAAAATATGCACTAAATAGTAATGTTTTGTAATACGAAAATCAATAAAGAATTCGATTTTTCAAATAATCCAATCAAAACCAAGCGACTTGCTTGAGTTGAAGTGGAAGAGTGAACGACCACCGGTAAACTGATGCACTTTGCTAGCCTGTTAATTAACTTAACCAAACACATACTTTATTTGATACAGTATACAATATAAGCTTAATACTAAAGCTTACATATGCACAAAATGAGGCAGTCACATTTTCATTACAACACACGAAACAGGAGCTCAGATTGCACCAAATCATTTAAAGGGTTTTAACTTTTGTAACGTTGGTACATTTTTAAATGAATATATAAAAATGTTAGAATTTTTTATTTAAATTTGGTTTTATTTGACATGCTAAAGTGTTACTTTCAACTAAATTGATGTTGAATCAGAATAAAATTCAATTAATGTCACAATAAAAAAATCATTGCATTATGTATATGGAGCTTCGCACAATAGATTATTGTAGAAATTAATTCAATATTCGTTCCCACAGCTTATTAAGGGAACAAATGAATAGTACAATGTGGCCATGATCTTGATTTATTTCACCCACGTCATAAGCCAGGGTTCTGTACATCAAGACCATCAAACACATGGAAAATAGTGAAGTAGCCTCTGATCCTTCAGAACCTTAATGGATCAACCCAAAAACCTCCACAAACCAGCATTCCAGAAATCTCGATTCTACGCTGTCAGAGCATAGGAAACACTTTAGGTCTATGGAGTCACGTTAGTAAAACAAAAAGAGGAACAGTGAAATCAATAGAAAGGGACTATGGGAGAAGAAGGGAAAATTTCTGTATCAGGATTGCCAAAAAAGAATCAGAATTACTTGGCTCAGGCTTTTGTGGTGAGAATGGCAGGAGTTCAAACTCAAATTCAGAGCCCACAATGGCTGGCCTTAAAGGTTCTCTCATTAGCGTTCTCTGAACGGGAGCAGCAGGGTCATAGTAATGTTCCAAAAGTGTGTGCATGAGAGGCCCTTAAAAATATGGTTTACTTCTAGGGGTGTAACGATACATTGTTATGTCAAGGTATCGGAATATAAAAATGAAACATTAGGAATAACCCGTTTACATGCGTGAGCAGAGAGAGTTTATCCTGTTTATATGGAATTGCAATATCCCGATGTAAACGGAGACGCGCGGTTAGCGTCTGGACGTACAGACAACCTTAAGACACAATATGCGTCATTTCAACGCGTTCTCATCCTTTAGCATCATATAGAACGTTATATGACAAAACGGCGTTATACTACGCGCATGGTACCCTTTATCGTTTATATAACACGCGCTGTGATGGTTAGGTTTTAGGTGTGGGGTAGGGTAGGGTAGTCTCATATTACGCTGAAAGGATTTATGACGCCTTGAGTTCGCGTGTTATATAAACGATAAAGGGTACCATGTGCGTAGTATAGCGCCGTTTTGTCATAAAGCGCTTTATGTGACGCTAAAGGATGAGAACGGGCTCGTCATTTCCAATTCTTCCTCCTGTATCCAAAGACAAATACAGCAGCAGCACGCGGATTATGAATAGTTCGGGGCAGGTCAGCGATCGCCTTTGTTTGCGCTTTGATGCTGGTAACGTTACTGACCTCGCTCCAAAAGTATGCTGTGCTGCGTTTCGCCACGTTTACTTCCCGTATACTGCATACGTCAATCACTATGTTTACATGCAGCCAATAACCCGTTCAAAACCGGAATATTAGCAATAACTCGGTTCGCGAACAGCCATGTAAACACCGGCAAAAACCCGAATTTGCTCATATCACAGATTTTAAAAACCGGGATATTGTACCTGGGGTGCCCCTTTTCTAACCCAAATTTTTGTTCATGTAAACACGTACTCGGCATTTCCCCATAGTGATTTGTGTTCTGTGCATGTTATATTCGCAAGAAATCTTGGTCTTTTGAGTAGAGAAACTTCTCGAGTGCATTCAAAAATCCACGGGCAGTAGACCGGAAGTAAACATGGCGAGATCACGACACAGACACAGCATATTTTTGAAGCAAGGTCAGTAACGTTACCAGCATCACAGCGGAAACAAAGGCGACCGCTAATCAAACTATTCAATTAAACTCTACCCCAGACCTAAACCTAACCCTAAACCCAACTCGTCACCTACTGACGTTAAAGGTAAAGCGTCAGTTGTATGACGACCCGGGATCGTCAACTACTGAACGTTTAAGGGGGCCCTAAAAAGGCATATATTGACGAATGGTCAAAAGACGTCCCAAGACATCAGTTATATGACGAATTGGGATGAGACTGTGTTAAATAGTGACCTTAACCTGACCATAACCTGAAAATTGGCTGCATGTAAACCTAGTCAGTGTCAGTTATTGTTTGTGTAAACGTGATGTTACTCTTAAGTTTACTATTAAATACCTGATTCTCTCTGAATATCCTTCATCGTGTGCTTCTATTACCCAGAAACGTAACAACTGTTATAGGCCTGCATTCTACCGTAAAGTGATGGCATCACTGAACACTACATTGTAATGTGTGCATACTGTGTACTGCTGACATTTGCCATCTCGCTCCGCATTGTCAATCAGGTACTGTAGAACAATTATCGAAGCCACTAAAGATAGATTCATAAGTAAACTGCCTGATCTGCGTCAGTGTTCCAAAACACAAATTACCTTGATTAAACAGATAGAATAGCATGGAAAGACGGTATATGTCCCGCAGCTATAAAAGCTGCCAGGGCCGACCATCTCCGCCAACCACTGCAAGGACTTCAGATGACGCCAACTCTGAAACAATATTCAAAACTGAAAAAAATCTAAATGTACTTTAAGGAGCTTATCGTTTCAGCCTACATGAATACATTATGTTAGCTACTGTCCATGATTTGATTTATCTGTCTTAGAACTGTACATTTTTGACATACTGTATGGACATTACATGGGCAGTGGGCAGTCACATCTGATAACACATTACTCAAAATTGAAATGTAGAAACATGCATTTTCTCTAAAGGTACTTTGAAACGATACAGTATTGTGAAAAGCGCTATACAAATTAATGTGAATTTAATTGAATTTCTTATTTTATACTATATTGCATACTATAGACCCCTTTTCAGTTGGTAAACATGGTGACTTTTTTGTGGGCGAGACCTTACGTGGAAGCAAAACGATCCCTCTGGCCGCTTTACTAATGCTAGTTAGCAAGTATTGTTAGCTTGTTTTTTATCAATGACTAGAGAAAATCCAATTTTATCTTAATGTGTAAGGTCACTCAGTGTCCAGGACCACGATTGTTATTTCCAAAAGTTATTTTTAATGGACGGAACCAGATTGGCCGACCCGTCAGCCGCCTACACACTCACTCAATGCATGGACGATCTGACAGGATTCACGTTCACGTTACCTCGCTTGAGTGGCCTGACTTTCTACACATACCTTATAGAGAAACTGAGCTCCAGCTCAGCGCCGTGACGTAACTGTGACGTAGGCGCAAAAGAGTCTATACAGTATATCATTATTTTATGGAAACTGACGAAAACAGGCATCCATAGAGAACAGAAAAAAAAATGATTAAAAACATTACATTTAGAGTCTTCATTCCAGTCATTGTGGTAGCTGTTGTAAATTACATTACACAATACATCAGATGAATAAAAATCAAAAAGGAAAAACTGGCTGTGTGTTCTTGGACACAGGTTTACAGTTGAAATTGAGTTGGCTCTAAGAACTCAATGGAAGCTTGAACTGGAGAGGAGGCTTTGAAGGAATTATTGTTAAATCAAAAACAAAATAAAGCCTTTAAACAACAGCAAGTAGTTTTGAAAGCATGAAAAAGGCTTCCAGCAACTGAATGTATACTACATTTTCTCTGGTGCACCGCAGAAGAAAACAGGAGAGGTTAACAGTAACACAATGCTAATGTTAAACAGAGCATTTAACGCTTAAGGGTAATATATTAACCTCAGTGACACGGGGCGCTGTGTTTCAGCCTGTCCAAACCCCAGAGGGATCAACTTTGCTGAATCAAGGCTAAGGAGCACTCCAGACCCCAACTCCCTACGCGCTCCATCAAAGTGGGCTGCCTCTGCTGCTTCTCTCACCCCCCTGATGATACAGAAAGTACATCCCAATAAATCACATTCTCTGATCTCCCTGCCAGGAATTCCAGTGAAGATTGCGTTTGTCACACCATTGAGATCCGTGAAATACGGAAACACCGGCCCTGCTTCCCAAAAATCCAGAGAATGCCATCAGAATCCATTTGCATCTGAAAGCACGGAATCACGTTCGGAGATATTTTCGATCATTCAACAATTGAAAATAATTGACCTCTAACTGTGTCCACATGTTTTGGTCTGGTTCGGACCACACACACGCGCAAAGACACAGACAAACAGAGGTGTCCTTTTCCAGAGACGTTGCACAAAATGCACTGGAAATGGAACGTTGGTGTGTAAGTGGGAAATTCTTATGAGGATAATATTTAAAATAAAAAGAAATATTGAACTTTAAGACTATTATGAACTTAAATCTATTGTTAACTCAAAAAGTTTAATTTGATAATTTAGTACACCCGAATGACTTACTATTTTCTTAGAAATATTCTTTTCTATTCTATATACTTTCTATTCTTTTTTTCTCATTGTCTAATTTTTGACTTTACTGAATTTCATTGGACAAAAATACTGAAAGATTTTTTTCATACAGGTTTAGAATGACATGAGTGTGAGTAAATGATGGGAATTTTCCTTTTTGGGTGAACTATTCCTTTATGCATTATGAAGATGATTGACAGAAAGGGGTAATTCTCAAAAACCTGTCAAATTCTTGTTCCAAGTCCATAAAAAGAGGAGGAGAGGAATACGAGACGAGATCTTTCGAGTCACTGAGAAAAACTGAAGAACTAAATAATTCCAAATGTGTGTGCCTGCTGTGTGCTACGGGGATAAGAGCCGGTGTTAATATAATAGGAGACACTGATGGCACCTCGAACAACAGGAATTTGTGAGGTAAAGGAGTGGAAAACAATCAAAACAGCTGATCAAAGGCACAAAGAATGACATTTGGCACCTTAATTTATACAAAAGGATTTTGGTTTCAGACTCAAACCTTTCAAGTGGTATGGCAATGTATTAGTCTTTCGCACCATGGAAGAAATCATAGCCAACTAGCCAGAGAACAAACCACATAATGTAGCATATGCAAGTCATATAAAAGAATATTGCATTGTGGCTGAAATCACCAGGTCACATTAGGTGAAAATGTATGACATTTACATGTTTTATGATCAGAGAACCAGGTTCGAATTCAGCTTGTGACATTTTCATATACCCTCTGAGGTCTTCTCATTGTTTAATTTCTTCACTATCATGTTTCTGTTAATAAAAAAAGGTCAGACATGAAGTTGGATTATTATACACTCACCTAAAGGATTTTTAGGAACACCATATAAGACTGTGTTTGACCCCCTTTCACCTCCAGAACTGCCTTAATTCTAAAAGGTGCTGAAAGCATTCTTTAGGAATGTTGCTCCATATTGATAGGATAGCATCTTGCAGTTGATTTGTGGGATGCACATCCAGGGCACGAAGCTCCCGTTCCACCACATCCCAAAGATGCTCTATTGGGTTGAGAGTCTGGTGATTGTGGGGGCCATTTTAGTACAGTGAACTCATCTACATGTTCAAGAAACCAATCTGAAATGATTCAAGCTTTCTAACATGGTTTATTATCCTGCTGGAAGTAGGCATCAGAGGATGGGTCGATGGTGGCCATAAAGGGATGGACATGGTCAGAAACAATGCTCAGGTAGGCCGTGGCATTTAAATGATGCCCAATTGGCACTAAGGGGCCTAAAGTGTGCCAAGAAAACATCCCTCACACCATTACACCACCACCACCAGCCTGCACAGTGGTAACAAGGCATGATGGATCCATGTTCTCCATTCGGTTTCGGTCTCATACCGCCAATCTGACTCAATCCAGTCCAATTTTGGTGAGCTCTTGCAAATTGTAGCCTCTTTTTCCTATTTGTGGTGGAGATGAGTGGCACCCGCTGAGGTCTTCCTGCTGTTGTAGCCAATCCGCCTCAAGGTTGTGTGTTGTGTATTCACAAATGCTTTGCTGCATACCTCGGTTGTAGAATGAGTGGTTATTTCAGTCAAAGTTGCTTTTCTATCAGCTTGAATCAGTCGACCATTCTCCTCTGACCTCTAGCCTCAACAAGGTATTTTCGCCCACAGGACTGTCGCATACTGGAGGTTTTTCCCTTTTCACACCATTCTTTCTAAACCCTAGAAATGGTTGTGCTTGACAATCCCAGTAACTGAGCAGATTGTGAAATACTCAGACCGACCCGTCTGGCACCAACAACCATGTCACGCTCAAAATTGCTTAAATCACCTTCCTTTCCCATTCTGACATTCAGTTTGGAGTTAAGGAGATTGTCTCGACCAGGACCACACCCTGAAATGCATTGAGACAACTGCCATGTAATTGGTTGATTAGATAATTGCATTAATGGGAAATTGAACAGGTGTTGCTAATAATCCTTTAGGTATGTTTGTACTATGCATCATTAGGTAATAATGTATGTTACTAGACATAGTGAACAGTATTAGTGGTGTACATACGGAGGCCATAAGGGGACATAAACCCCCCCCCCTCTCAATATTTCAATACTCTTCTGGAAGAATTGGGTATCGTTTGATTGTTTGTGACTTGCGTAGTGATTATGGTTCTTAGCGATTTTTTGATTCCAATAAGGGAGACAAAATAAGTAAAACATTTAGATATCAAACACATTTATTCTGTCTTTTTGCAAAAAAAAAAAAAAAAAAAACATCTTGGCAGTTGAATACCATAAAAAAAGTTGTTGCAAACCTGTATGAGTTCCTTGCTTCTGCTGCATAAAGGAAGATATTTTGAAGAACGATCTGAACTTTGGCACCATTGACTTCCTTTGTATTTTTTTTCTACGTGGAAGTCAATGGTGCCAAACAACTTTTTGATTCCAATTGTTCTTCAAAATGTCTTTCTTTGTGTTTAGCAGAAGAAAGAAACTCATACAGGAAATGATGACAGATTTTCATTTTGGGTGGAATATCCCTTTAAGTTACAAAGATATGCAGTCAATTTTAGTGTGTGATTTTCTTTTCTTTTGTTCTTTGATTAAATGGATACTTCAGGATTTAGCATTAAGCTTTGTATCAGTAGAAAACTAGTTGTATTTTAGATACTTCATATCCCCCTGATATGAGAGAAAAATGAATTTTTAGTCTGGGAAAAATCCTCAGCTAACGCAAAATGACGCATTTTTTGGATTCTGCCGCCTGCAACCGGTTTGGAAGCCTCGTAAGGGCAGCAAAGCAAGTGCATTCTGGGAGTTGTCATCTTGCAGCCACATAAGTAAAAAATACATGTTCTGCCTTTTCTCAGTCTAGAATGCTTCAACTTCAAAAATAATTTCACATTTCTACTATATAAATATATGATCAATATTAAATACACATTCATCTTCCCAGAGGTCAAGTATCCTTTAAGGCAAGCTCACACTACAGGACTGTAAGACTACCTGAATTGGGGTGGTGCTCATACTACACAAGGTTTCTTGTCATAGTTTACTACACAAAACAATGCTGATGAGGTGTACAATCAACAAGACATTTGGTAAAGAGGCAGCCCCAACAACAGCAACTTTATAATAATTTCTACCAGCACTGTGATTGGCTGGATTAGTTCTACCTTGTCATTGCATTGCACACACTAAGATCATGTGGTGATATCAAATAGATTTGAAAATATGTAACCGTCTGTGACTGCTTGCGACAGGCCACCGCAATTTGAAAATTTAGAACCGGTTCTAAAAACTGGTTCTTGAAATACAACCCTCAACTTTATTCTACAGTTTTCCCAAGAAATGTTGTGTTTGCTTGCAAAAGCATTGAAATATAGTATTTCACATTGTATCCATCACCATGTCTCCCAAGCACCATAGAGTCAGGACACTGAATAAAATAAAATAAAAACTTAGATTGTCCGTAATCAGTTGTAATTAATTTAATCATTGACAGCTTTAACAAGTAGATGTTAATTGTGTGCATTATTTTCACACTCTGTGATAATTTGTATAATATATATGTATATATATATATATATATATATATATATATATATATATTTTTTTTTTTTAAACACCTTTTATACAATAGCTTAAACCCCCAACACTATTTCAAGTTCAGCCAAGTCACAGCGGAGAGAACGTGGCATTTTAAAACCACAGTTAAAATTCCAGAATGTTCACAGCTTTCTGTAAGTGGCGATTAATGCTAAAATAAACAGTATATTACATATAATTATAAAGCATCGTCATGCTTGTCAGAGTGATGCAGAGCCAAATGCAGAGTCAGATAGTTTATAATACTGTTTGCTGTTGTGTCAAAACACTGCCGAAGTACCGAATGACATTTCATTGGAAAAGGTTTTTGGAAACCATGCAATTACTGCATGCACAAACAAACCAGCGGTCATGAACATCATGAATAGCAATAATAAAAATTAATGTGGTGACAGGTCAATAGTCCTAATAGTTCTACTAACAGAAAGATTCTTTGCACTCAGTTGATCTGAACTTTTCCTGACCTTTGCCTCAAGGATGAGCTCTGGTTTGTTTTCTAAGAATGAGCAGGAATGAGGGTCTCATAAAACACATATAGCTATCAGTATCATCTGTTAAAATACACAAACACAAAGCTACTTTTTGTTTTTAAAAAGTGTTGACTATAGTTTATGTTACCTTGCATGCCATAAGTTTGAAATAGTTCATTATGTCTCATAGAAAGGTCACTCACACACCACAGTATGGGGTGATTTAAAAATATCAGTGGTTTTATTGGATTTTACAAAAATCAAGCTGGGAAAAAGTAAGGAGATATGGAGTGAACTGGTGTAATATAATGTAGAACTTCTAAGCGTGCATGTGTACATTTCTTGCTAATATCACAAGCATGTCTAATGCTGCATTCCAATCAAACTCATGACCTTGGTGTTGTTAGTGCCATTCTCCACTATTTGAGCTACAGGAATTACATTTTCTTACACCATTCTCAGAAAAAAAAGCAGAGCTTATAAAATGGTTTAAGGGTTTCCCACTATATCAAAATTTGGCAAGGCTTCCAAAATAGTATAATTTAGAATAAAGCAACTTCTATTAAATGATCTTAGCTATGTCAAATAACAGAAATCAAAGGTCTTCTCCTGAGTTTCAACCTACCACCCTTAAGTTTGGAGAAGAAGCATTGACAGCACGGCAGTCAATACATCATGAGGGTCTGCAGAGGGGGAGTATGAGGTGTTTGCAAAGGAAAATACGCCAGACTGGGAATCTGGAACCTTATTTTACTGTGATTATAGACTCTGGGGGTCTCCACTCTCAACAATGCCAACTATTACAAACATGCCATAGGCACTCTTAACAGTCAGTGTAGCATAGTGTATCCCAACCGGATTTATTTGACTTTTATGTCCAGACATGTGCACTAGTGCCCACAACATTAGTGAAGAATGAAAAAGACAGAAGGGGATTATGTCTCACAAGTCCTGAAAAAGGAAACAGACAGACACATTTTTGCAATAGTTTCAAGTCATATAAACTTCAGAGAGAGGGATAAATGTTTTTGAAAATGGGAAAAGGGAAAGTATTATGGCATGGTTGAGGTAGCATGGTTTTGGGACTGTTTAGGTCTGCTAAAAAATAAAAACAGTGAAAGGCAGCTGGTGTTTTAGTATATGTTTTTTTTTCCTGAATGTCCTGAATAAACATAAGGTTCAGCTTAGCCTCATCAATACCATAAGCAGCATGTACCTGTACCAAGAGCATCCCA